>PISX010000225.1:0-339371 GCA_004024625.1 Mellivora capensis | reverse complement strand
CTTTCCTCAATCATATTTAAGTATTTCATTGTGTAAGGCCTATTGCCTTGCCTCTGCTGTTCCCTGTGTATTCAATCGAAGAACAATTTTTAAAAGCAAGTATGGGGAGTGGGTTGACACTTTACATTTCTGACATGTGTGTATTGCCCTTGTTGAAAACATTTCCAAATGGTAATTCCAAGTTTTCGAAGGCAACAACAAAACCCCAGTAAGACCTGTTCTTTTCTCATTGTTTGACTTTTTATTTTTTTAACTTTTTTGCTTTCTTTTACCTGCTCTGATTGTATTTACCTTACATTCTTGGCAGGTTAATTTCCACATTTCTGATCTCTTAACCTCTTCTTCAAATACAGTCAATGCAGATATTAGAGACACATAACAGGGTTGAGAGACTGATGGAAAGTAAGCATATGCCAATTTCTTCCTTGTAAAAGATCTGAAAAGACCTGAAGGATGGGGTCAAATAAATAATAAAAAATGCCTTTGTTTTATGTTTATAAATGTCATCACAGAGCATCTCAAAGCTTGGATTCTGCACAGAGTGACCATGCAATCTGTGAGTCCACTTCCTTAAATTAGAAGAAGTCTCCAACATAGGGAACTCAATACTTTTCCTTTAAGAAAAGACATTGCATTACAAATAAGAACTGTGAAGTAAGTTGGTATCAAGTATTGTTTGTTTCATTGGGAAGGCTAAGGATCTGTTAACTTGTGGGAATGAACATAAAGCTGCAGGATTATGAAATCTTTAGGACTTTGTGGTGGGACAGTGGAAGTGAGGTAGAAGAATTCATACAGGCTTAGCCCTTGACATACATGTGGATTGGCCAAGTTTGTCATAAGATTCATTCTGCTTTCTCCTTTTCCTTTCTGTATAATTTACGGACCCACTGCTCCTCTAAGTTTCTGGTAAAGAAGGATATGAAGAGAGTGTGAATTTTGACATAGAAATGACTGCTGTTTGAATATGAGCTCCTACACCATCAGGTTGCACACCTACACTTTGTGGCTTATTTCCATATCTAAGAAGGATTAGCTGAGTCTCATCTACTTCCCAGAAGGAGGCTGATGTCATTCCTGGTATGATGGAACATGCCAGAAATGGAATCCCAGGGCATGCGACACTCACAGCAGGAGTTCACCTGGAAGCAACAGCAATTCTGCGTGTGAGGAACAGCATAATAGGGGAGACATGTTAAAAGCTTAGCCAGGGCAGGCGTGAGGGTACATATCAAGAGCATCCCAGGGTAAAGGGGCACCTTTCAGGTACAAATGGATAAGATCAAGACTAACTTAAGAAAGGTGGCCATGTATAAAGACAACAGAAGGAGAGACAGCACCTGGATAGCTACCACGTTTCTTCAGGATAATACTGGGTGACTGCTCTTTTCTTTAGACTTGGCAACTTCTTTCAAGTATAAAGTTGTGTCTATCCATCTAGACTTCCAAGCCTTCCTTTTCTTTTTCCTTAAAGGAAGACTGACAGAAACTAGGATGTTTCGATTCCTCACCACACATGCCTCCAACAATGACACTTCTCGATCTCAGCTGTATTGTCCTCCATAGCACTTATCCCCACCTGTCTCCCTTCTGGAACATAAACTCCACAAATGCAGTGATTTTTGCTCTGCTTTTTCATTGCCATATCCCAACACTTAGAAAAGAGGCTGATTCAGAGCTCTCACTCAGGAAACATGTGTTGAATGAACAGATGAATTATTAGAGATCGTTAAGGAATGTATAAGTAGAGTTGCAGCTTCAAAGAAAAGGAGCTGATAACCTTCAGTGACAGCTTCTAGATATCAGTCACTCATGTATCCCACATTTTCTGAGCACTAATGTTCTTCTGGGTTCTGTGGTACGCATGGGTAACCCATCAGCAAACAAGACGAGGTTATGGGGTCCCTGGGTGGCTCAGTTGGTTGAGTGTCCAACTCTTGATCTCAGCTCAGGTCTTGATCTCAGTTGTTGTGAGCTCAAGCCCCATACTAGGCAAGGAGTCTACTTGAAAAAACAAAAAACAAAAAGGACCAGGTTATCCCTCTTTAGCAAATATCCTCTCCAGCAGGGATACAAGTAAACCATATAACTGTGGAATAAATACCATTATAAATGTATCAACATATTTCCTTAAGAAAGTGCTTTAAAATAGTTTTCCATGATTCTTCTTCCTAGGATAAAAGCTATTAATAATGGACTTGGAGTAAAAAAAAAAAATCCCAAATGGCAGCTGTCTTCTGCTGCCCCAAAGAAGAAAGCAACATAGGTTCGCATCATGGTATCTTCTTCGTCTCTGAGAGACACCTGACTCTGATGCTGTCTCCACAAAACTCGGAACTATACCGACTGTTCACACATCAGTCCTTCCCACTCTGGCCCTCGGGGTAGGAAATAAAATCCTTTATCCAAGGGGATGGAAACTTGGCTAATTTCTCCCTACAGAAGGCCTTTGAAGTTCAAAAGCATTTGAATTTGCTTTCCAGTAAGTGGTGACAAAAACTCTTTCTCCAAGCATTTTGCCAAGTAGAAATCTTTTAAATGGCACATCAGTACCACAGCCCTATAATGGAGTCGCACTAATGAATTTTTTAAAAATGTATGTCAGAAAGGCCCTTTTATGGGACAGAGGACAAGCAGAGTTATCCAGAAAAAAACAGGAAATGCAATTTAATGTAGGAACTTAAAAAAATCACACAGAGATTTTTTTGGATAATTTTTCCTAAAAAAAAAATGCTCATTGCATCTTTATAGTGCATACTATTACCCAGAATATAGTTGAATGATTGGTATTTGTCTCTAGTTGTAAGAGGATTTTTGTTGTTTTGGCTTACATATCTTTAATTAGGAATAAGGTGAAGTATTTTTCTATATTATTTGTTATCTTTTTTTCCTTTCAAGTATTTGCTGTTTTCTCTTAGGTTATTTATATTTTGTAAACTGATAGCTGTTCTCCTTCAAGTGAACATTTTCCCTGATGAAAGACATGGGAAATGCCAGCTAGATGTTTCATAATTGGGGCATTTGACTAGTTTGCTATTTTTAAGCATCGAAGACTTTGCTTGGAGCTAAGGCTGTGTATAGATCCGCAAATGTTTCCTCACAGTCTTGTGAATGGGAGGGGCTCAGATGATGAGTGTTTCCATTTCTTTCATGGAGAAATTGAGTCATGAGCTCAGCTCTTTTGTCTAGAGTGACGAAACTATTGGATTTACAGTCCATGGTAGCCCCCCCGTAGAGTATTAATCTATGAAGATTTTTGCTTCTTATAAAGCAAGAGGATAACAAAAAAAATTGCGCAGCAGTATTTCCAAACATGCACAAACCCTTCTTTTGTTAGAGATCAGGTGCCTTTTTACTGCAGGTGCATTGGCATTATTCTTTGATTAATCAATGCTGGACAGTTCTCCTGGCTAATCTCATTAGCTAATAGTGCTCCTGGATAATTAGCTTGATGTGTGCAATTATCCTCAGATTTTAGGGCTTTTTTCCCACTTTGATAGTATTGGTACATATTTAATGCTTTGGAGTGCCCTGGCCTTTTGAAAGATTGAGCAAAATTCCCAAGTCTTCACATCAAGAGAGTGTGGTAGTATAAATGGCAATGGAATTATCTGAGTTCCATCTATTAAGAACTTTCTTAATGCCAGCAATTTCTCAATATGTGCCTCCCTCCCCACATGTAGTCACATACCCTGTATATACACAGAATCCAGCAGATGAAATCTGGAAATTCTTCCAGAACTTTCCATCTTGGCTGGGTCATGATTCTCCATGTTCTGTGAACAAATTTCTAGAACTTTTAGATAAATAAAAAAATGTATAATTTAGCCAAATATACCAAACCAGAAAGAAAATCTCACATGGCAGACAACATATGACTGCCATTAGAAGTAATAAGAAACCTTCGGTCCTTTAAAGATCCATTCTCTGTATGCAAAGAACAAAGAGATCCGAACTGTAGTCTCAGTTCTGCCACTTATCTAACCTTGTGGGTTTGGGCAAGGCACTTAACTCTTTGGTAATGAATTTATATATTATAAAATGAGAAAGACCATTCAATCACTCAGTATGTTTTAAGTTTCTACTGTGAGCTGGGCTTGTGCTAAGCAAAAGATATCATGAGTACAGAAGAAAGATTTAGCCCATCAAGTTTTTTGTCTGACCAGGTTGGATTAAATGATTTTCTAAGATCCTTTCAAAGCAGGCAGACTTATGATTCTACCATGAGCTTCCCATTTCCTTTTTCCTTTCCAAAATCACCCAGGAAATAAGGAGGAAAAAGTAAGGAGCACTTTGTGAAGTCAGGTGCTACCAAGAGGTTTGAAACCAGATAAAGCTATTAGTATTAAGTCCCCCAGAAGAAGAGTAGGAATGTCATGTCTTTTCATTTTACCTTATTTTTTAACCTTCCCCATTACCATCCTTAATCCCTCCCATTGAAGCCTGAAAAAAAGGGATTAGGGAAGGCTATAGTTATAGATTTTAAACCGTTGGTCTCTCCCTGTGTCTGTGGGTCAAATTATTTCATTCCTCCAATGACAGCAGAACATCCAATTGAATTTTGGTCCTGAGCATATATCCCTGGCTGCCGATCCATGGCCTTCAGCTGCTATATCTCGGCCATTTTGTTTCAGGGCATTTCAGCAACCTTGCTAAACCAATGTTGTCAACTAAATAAACCCTATGGACACTACTGGAGACTTTGCAATAAATTGTCCTACCATGGAAGCTTATCATTTTTTTGTGGTTGCCTTAACAAACTGGAAATTATTTGTTTTGTTTTGTTTTATTTTGTTTTTCTGGATCTGGTTGCAAAAATCCAAGAAAGCACCTTGGTTATGTTCCAGGTCTTGCCTTTGTATTTTATATAGTGCTTTCAAGGAGAGAACCCTCAGCCATGACTCAGGAAATTTGCTGCTAAGATGCACTATTGTCCAGCCACTGGTGGTCTCTCACCCAGGTGCTGGAGGCCTGGAAAAGTTGGGTTTACCGTCTCATCTCAGCCAAAACTGGTTTATACTAATGATCAAGGCAACAGGAAATACATTGGATTTTATTCTCCCCTTTAACCTGCCTTAGAAATAATCTTAATAATGGGAAAAGATGCTCTCATGATCTTTCTCAGAAGCTCTGGGTTCCCGTCTCTTTCAATTTTTTCCCCTGAGAGCTTGTGGGAGACAGAAATGGAAAACTCAATGCTTTTCTTTCTCTTAAGTATGAAAAAGAAAGGGAGTATTTGAGTGCCTACAAAGTATGGGAAGTGACAATAAGTCAACTAGTGTTTTTCTGTTCTTCAGTTCTACTCCAGAGAGGGATTCTTTCTCTTCTCTAAACTTAGTAAATGAGAGGCATTGAATGGTTCTCTAAATAGCTAAGCACTGGAGCATTTATATTGTTATTATTATTTTTATGCATGCCACTTTCCCTTAGCAATAGAAAAGAAAATAAATAGTCTTTTCATTGCCAGTTCTATTTTTGTTGAGGGCTTAACTAGAAGATATATCTAATCATAATGAGCAGAGTATAAAGAATATTAAGATTAAAAGAACTTATATTTTCCTTTATCCTCTCAACAATCTCCAGATGGATTTCCTAGGGGTTGCCTTCTAAATCTTCTTACACAGTGAGCTGTAAATCCCAGACCCAGCAAGCTTCTGGTTTGGCTGAACATAGCCTTTCATGTACAATATGTACAGCCTGAATAATGGCAGAAAATTATTCAGAGGGTAATTAAAGCAATTGATCTTGAGATGTTTTGTAACGTCCTTCATAGATCATTCTTCAAAGCCTTCTGGAGAAGTGGTGTCTGTGGAGTCCGTCAGAGGCCCAAGACTTCTAGGGTCTAATGTAGAATAAATAGTCTTCGAGAGTCCTAGTCACCTGAAAAGTGGGTAGGCGAGGCAACTCCAAGGGAACTCGGACCAGAGGTCAGAGACAGCTCAAAGAACCAGATGATTTTGATGATCCCTAGATGAATCTTACCTCGATCGATCTCCCTTTTGGACTATGGCCTCCATCTCAGATATGTTAACACACGTAAGTCTTTAATTATACATCGCTTGATGATTTCTGAAGAGCTCTTTTGGGAGTTGTCCCACAAGATTCTGATCATCTCCCTCTGAAGTGAGCGGGGTGGTGAGCCATCAGCCTCTTTCTAGATGAGGAAATGATGAGCAGTGGTCAGATCATTTCATCAGGGTCAGAGCACTGGCAAGTGGTGGAGCCTGAGGACAGCAGGGTCTTCTGACCATAAACCCACAGGACTCTGCGCCCTCAAACCTCTAACCAGGAAATGAAGCTCCCACTTGACTTTTGGGGGAAATGTTACCCGCTATGCAGCCGATGAAGTGTGTAGCATTTCTTCTTACCAGAGAGGAATGATTTCATCCCTGTTTTTCTCTTTAACATACCTCTTTACACACACAGACACAAACACAGACATAGACACACACACACATACACACATACATCTTCTCCTTTATTTTTCTCAATGGTCCTGCCATAGGCAGCAAACAGATGGGCAGCTGAGCAAGCACACCTGTACTGGACACAGAAATCAATAGAGACAGTTATTTCATAAACGGCTCCACTAGACACGAAGGAAATTCATGGCTCAGAGCGAGCAGGTGGTTGGAGAAGGAGGAGGGGTTTTGGGGGACGCAAGCGCATCCTTTATTGATGGTGGCTGGTTCTCAGGGGCACCTGGAACATTCACAATCGGGCCACAGATGAAAACACGCGGCTCAAATGCTTAGACTGTGACATTTTCATTTTTGTATCCCTGACATACTCCTACTATGATGCCTAGCATTAGAACACTTCATGTATAATTTCTATAAACATTATAATGTATATTCTGTATATTCCATATTTTACAATGAATATTTATATAATTTCATAAATGCATTATTATATAATTATTAGATATATATTTTTTAAAGGACAGATTTTAATTAAGCAGATGGTGTGATTTCTGACAGACTTTTTTTTTTTCAGACAAACTTAAATGAGGCCTGGGTAACTGGTAATTATGGTCTGAGGAAAAAAAAAAAGACTTGTGTTTGGAACAAAGAAAGCATGGAAATCAAATGACTAACTTAATCTGGTCAATTAATAGGAAACAAAGATGGCCAGATTTGTATCCCCAAATCATTAGCTGGTAATTAACCTTCCCCCACCTCCACTTTTTACCAGAGCACTTTTTTTTCTCCTAGATAATTCCCATGAAAAATTACAGTCATTTATTGTTTTCTAATATGTGCATCACCAACTTTAAATTATCACAATTAAAATAATCAATTATTTCTCCATGTCCCTGAAGCCAGGACTGAGGTTTCTCTAAATGAGATTGGACAAGGTACGTGTGTTTGTGTGTGGGTATGTTCCAGCTTTTAAACCAGTTCTTTCCAAGAGTGATCATCAAAGTTTGTACTCTCGTGCAGCTTCCCCTAGAATTTAGAATCTGAACTTACTCTTCCCTTCTTCCCTGCTGAAGTCAGCACAATGCTTCTCATTAAGAAGAGGAGTAGGAGTGTGTGTGTGTTACGAAACAAGTGACATAGGAACATGGAATTGCCACATTCCAACAGATTCTTAGCCAACTAACCCGGTACTCCATTATCCATCTGTATCCTCGGGGATCTGCTATGGAAGTGCAATGCTATTATCTCTAAAGGAAAGGCATTCACCTGTTTTGCTTGTTTGATATGTTTCAATCAGTGACAAATGTGTTTAAATTTTCCTTCCACCCATTTCTAGGTGAGGACCATATATGATAATATTTTACAAATTTCCATATTCAAATGGACATTATCCATTTCAGAAGAGTGATTTGGAAATGTTACACATTTTCTTATGATGATACAAATCCATTATCATAGCTAGAAGAATGCTGGATTAGGAGCCATGCAACCAGGCTCCTAGGCATGAGTCCACGATTGATTGTAAAGTGTGTCCTTGATCAAAGCTCTTCCACCAGCTTGCTCTCAGTTTTCTTGTTTCTAATGTGGGAGGGCTGATATTCTCTTAAACACCGTTGGGTCTGAAAGTATACGATGCTATAGCTTCTTAGGCCCAAACTTTGGGGAACTTTTGGAAGTTGTCTTCTGCCCCTTATGATACGTTCGTTGGAATTTTCTTAGTGGTTGCAACTCTATTTTTTTTTTCCATTGAAAACAAATTTGCTTGACAACAGCTGAAGATCATTAAGAGCGGAGTCAAGGGATTCAAGACCTCAATCAAGCTAGTTATGAACACTTTAGGTCAAAATGAGCTGTGACCATAAACTAATAAGATTAGTTTTCTCAATGTGTCATATAAATTGACTTTGAGAGGTTCACCCAAAGACGAGTTCCAAAAAGAATCTGTTCCTGATAGCTTTAAGAAGATTGTTTTGAAGGTAAAATATTCTTCATGTTGTCACATGTTGCGCCAATGTCAAAACAGTCTCATCATTTTTTAGGACTTTTTCAAAACTTGTAATTTAGATGTAGCAAGCCAGAAATGCTTCTTCTTGTATAAACTTACAAAGCATAAATTTGTATAAGCTTGACAAAGGTGTCAAGTACTGCCATATTTCTTAATTATAGTATTTATATCTATTTTTATATAAAAGAAGATATAAAAATGTATTTTTTATGTCTCTGTCTATATATCTCTTTATTATAATAGTCACTCAGGTTGTGAAGAGGTTGCTCTTGTCCAGTGTTCAATTTATTATTATTATTGATAATAACAGTAGCTAATGTGTATCTGACATTTCTACCTCCTGTGTTTCCCTGACTCTATGAGATAAGGAGCAGATGAAGACACTGCATAGATACCGAGTGGTCAAGTGACTTGTCCAGAATCACAAACCTAGGATTCAGCACAAAGCATTCCAAAGGTATATTACTGTTATAAATTTAGAAATTCAATTATTGGTGAAAAATGATGTTTTTTTTTCTTACTTGCACTTTGCCGTGATCTTAGTCTGAGTTGCTCCAAAATGCAGAGCTAGAAATGAAAACGTGGGTGCAGATGGTTTATTTGGTGATGATAGCCAAAGAAGTGGGAGTGAGGGAGGGGAGAAGGATTGTCCAGGTTGCTGCTGGAGATGACCTAACAGCAGGAGCACACAGAGAGCGGCTGGCAAATCTCCACCCTGCATGGGGAAGCCTGAGCAGCCACCCACCGCACAGGGGCCCATAGGCTGGGGAATCCTCTGCCGGGAGGGGCGGGGTTGGCTCTCTGAACTTCCGGTATCGACTTGTGCTCACGTGGTGCTGGATGCTCATGGGAGAACATTCTACAGTGGAATACAGATGTGGGCAAGCTCATCCTGGAAGTGGAAAGGGCAGAACAAGGTGAGCCTGTGCTCTTAAAGAATTGTCCAAGATGACTGCTGCATGGACATCTGCTCCAACCCCACAATGTTGACACTATTGAAACTCCCTTCCTCTCACCCTTGAATACCCTCCTTCTCTTTTCTACTGAAATTCCACTCATCCTTGAAGGCTCAAGCAGGTGCCATGTCCTTTGTGAAGCCTCTCTGGCGCTATGACCTTCTCCTTCTGACTTCTACTATAGTTCATTCATGAGGCCATCAGAGAGTCTACTGATGCCTGGAAAATGGAGGAGACTCTTGAGCCACACAACGGTTTTGTTGAAAATCTGCATATGACTTGACTCCCCCAAAATGTAATTACTAATAGCCTACAGTTGACTGGGAGCCTTACTGATCACATACACAGTTGATGAACACAGATTTTGTACACTCTATGTATTATAGATGGTATTCTTCCAACAATGTAAACTAGAGACAAGAAAATTGTTAAGAAAATCATAAATAAGAGAAAAGACATATACGGTACATACTGTATTTGTTGAAAAAAATCCATGTATGAGTGGACCTGTGCAGTTCAAACCCCTATCACCCGAGAATCCCCTGCACTTGCTTCCAGGCCCATCTCCTGCACTAAACTGGAATTCCTTGAGGACAGGGATTGCACTTGTTCATGACCATCACACAGAGCCAAGGTCATTGTGGATCCTCCACACATTTTTATAGTGAAATACAAGAGTGAATAAATATCCTCTTTTCATGATTTCCTGTATTTCCATCCTGACCACCTTTGCCTTCGTTTTTGGTGCCTTTCCCTGGACATGCTCCAGACCTCTTTGATCCTGAGATGCAGCATCCAGAGCTGCTAAGAACATTCCAGGTGAACAGGCACCGTGGTTGTACATAGCGAGGTGGTCCTGGCACCTCTTTCCCTCTCGACCCGGCGGCAGCAACCACCACTTCATTCCTGGCAATCGTTGGGATGTCCGGCATTACAGTGATTCATGGACAGTCCTCTCTTCTCTAATGAACTGCAGACTCCTGAGAGGAGGGCGACCATCTTATTCATCTTCCAAGTCCCGCAAGGGAGAAAAGGTGACATACTGAATGGTCAAGGACAGTCACCTTCTCATATAATGGCAACAATAATAAAGATAACTCACAGTGATTAAACATTTACCATGTCCCTGTCTCTCTCAGTGCTCTGCATAAATTACACCATTTTCTCACTCCAACTTTTGAGATAGTCTGATTATTACCCCCATTTCACAGGCAAGGAAACTGAGGCTCAGAGAGATTAAGGGACCTCCTTGTGATTAGGCATCTAGCAAGTGACAGAATCAGGATTGAACTTAGGTTTCCATGCCCTTAACCAAAGTCTGTGCAACTATGAAATCCTGCATGGTCTGCTGAGGGCTCTCCAAAAGATGGGAGAGAACAGAGATCACTAAGGACAATCGGGGAAGATTTCTGTTTATTTGTTTAGATCAGTGGTTCTCAACCAGGGGCAATTTTTCAGAGGGACATTTGGCAATATCTGGAAACATTTTTGGTTGTCACAGCTAGGGCGGAGGAGGGGACTGCCCGCCGCCAATGGGTGGAGGTCAGTGGTCCTATGAAACATTCTACATGGCACAGCAGGAAATCTCTGGTCCACATTGTCCATAGTCTTGAGGTTGAGAAGCCCTGATTTACATGGAGAAATTGAGGAGGAAGAATGAGGAGGAAGTGGGTCTAACAGGACACAGAGCAGTTGGAATGAGCTCACTGCATTTTCTAATTTACTATTCATTTAACCATGCTGGCTTAGGGTGGCTTATGGCAGCAGTCACACATTCAAGTGTTTTGTAAACTGTAATGTTCCCACAAAGGTTAAATTCTTATTGTCAGCATCACCTCCCTGCTGAGGCCACAGTAACTGACTTCTGGGGACTTCCTTGGAACTTTCAGCCTCCTATTATGTAGCAGAATCCCAAGTCCTCTCTCCTTGGCCACCCCTATACACTAGAGCCCGAGATGAGGACAGAGAATTTTACCATCTTCTTTGTCTCTAACTTCTTCATGATTTTTAGTGGGGGTGGCCTTTTCAGCTGGTGTGCTACTCTAGGCTAATGCATTCAGGGATGTTCTTGTCCTTCCAAGCCTCGTACCTGGTTTGTTTTCATTAAAAATGCAAGATTTAGGAACGCCTGGGTGGCTCAGTCGGTTAAGCAGCTGCCTTCGGCTCAGGTCATGATCCCAGCATCCTGGGATTGAGTCCCACATCAGGCTCCTTGCTCAGTTGGGACTTCTCCCTCTGCCTCTCCCTCTGCCTCTGCTGGCCCCTCTGCCTGCCTGTGCTCGCTCTCTCTCTCTCTCTCTCTCTCTGACAAATAAATAAATAAAATCTTTAAAAAAAATGCAAGATTTATCAAGTTGGGTCTTATTTATAATCTACTCAGAGAAAAGATTTATTCCTAGACAGCTTACTGTTGGCTTCTTTAGATGATCCTGTTGTCTGACAAGGCCACCCACCTCCAGAACTCACACTGGTCCTCTTCAATTTACCTGCTTTGACCTTGTACTTAATGTTGGCATCTCACATAGTTCTGACCTCTACAGGTTTATGCATCATCTTGACCCCAAGTCTCCTTACAAACCCTGCTGGTCTTGATGGCCTGCTGTGGACATAATACTTTGGGTGGGACTCCATTCTTCTTCACACCAGTTTCTTGCTGAAGCCCCCTGCTCTCTAGGATAGGAAGATTGGACATATTTCTCACAGTGAGATTGCAGAAGGTCAAGAGTCCAGTTTGCCATCAGCCTTAGACAACTTCACTCAGTATTCTGCGTCCCTTTGAAATTTATCATAGATGGTTCATCCATTATTTTCTCTGTACCTTTTTGAATTTCTAACTATGCTCAGTCTGTAATGGATTAGAACTAATCAAACAAGCAAGCAAGCCATCCATAATCTAAAGAAATAAATAAATTAGAATTCTGCAATTTACTGCCCACTGTGTGAAACAGTGATGCCAAAGTAAATGTTCCAGAGTTGCAGCAAAAAGAACATGTCCAGCTTTATGCATTTAGGAGAAGGATGTAATGAGACGATCATAGTGGGACATACACACTTCATATAATTCCTTTCTCTCTTTTCCTTTCTTCCACCACTCTCCCAGTGGAAGATAGTTAAACACACAGGATAGAATGATCTGGCCTACAAAAAAAAAAAAAAAAAAAAAAAAAGAGAAAAAAAAATCGGGCCAGCTTGAGGGAAAATAAAGATTGTTGCTTTCCGTATTATATCTGATATCATCATTCAAACCCCAGCATCGATTTTTAGTAGCAAAGCTGGTACTTCCAGATCCCAGGCAAACTACAAAGTACACAAGTTGGTTTGGCTGGGCCTCCCATCTCCCTGTTTTTATTCTCTGCTTAATGTCAAGAAGGAGACAAATTTTGAGCACTAAGGGTGGCCTTGCTTCTGCAAATGGCGGTTATAGTCACTAGAAAGGCCAGAGTCATCGTCAGTGGAAGAGACCCCAGGTTCCTTCTTTTCAAGCACTCAGAAAGGCTCTTTTTGCAACATCTTGGCAAATGCTCCCTGGAGTTCCACTTGGAACTAGGACCAAAGGCAAGCCAGAATCAACAGTAACTTTATACTGATGCTATCCAAATTCCAAGCTTTGATGCCAATCAAATTCTCCATCTTTTATATTATTGCCATCATTAGATACTGCCAAAAAATTCAAGCCCACTGGTCATTTACTTTTCCATCTCAGGCTTTTCATTATGAAATGTTAAGGATTATTTTTTTCTTAACCAATTTGTCCTGTCTCTGCTGCCCTTTCCTCCAAATGCCATCTGTAACCCCAATTTCACACTAAACAAACTCATCTATATCTGCAAGTCTCTGGAGTCCATTTCTGCTCTTTCTGGCTTTGGGTGGATCCTGGCAGTCACTCAGGAACAATGCACTCTAGTGTGGGTGTTAAGAGCTCAGATTCTGGGTTCAAATTCCAACTCTGCCACTTACCACATCGGTCACCTTGGGCAAGATACCAAAATTTTCTTATCCTCAGTTTCTACATCTATAAATGAGAGGAAAAACTCATTCAAGATTATTATTAGGATTAAATGAGTAGATGCATGAAGTACTTAGAATAATACCTAGCACATTGAAAGACTTTTTAAAAACAGTAGTATTTAGGGGCTCCTGGATGGTTCATTCAGTTAAGTGTCTGACTCTTGATTTAGGTGCAGGTTGTGACCTCAGGGTCCTGAGATGGAGCCCCGCGTCAGGCTCTGCAGGTGTAGAGCCTGCTTAAGATTCTCTCTCTCTCTCTGCCCCTCCCCACCCCTTGTACACACTCTCTCTCTTTCTAAGTAGGTAAATAAATAAATAAACCCAATAATATTTATTCAGTCCAGCAATGACTGCCTGAATTCGTGTACTTCGGTATTTATTTTGTTGGAGGTTTTCAGTATCCTTTCATTGATGCATTTCCTTCTTCACGCCATTATCCTTCACTCTTATGTAAGACTTGGAGGCAGTAACTACACTTATCTTGGTGAACATGGTGTAATGTATACAATCATCAAATGACTATGTTGTGCTCCCGAAACTAATATCACAGTATATGTCAGCTGTACTTCAATACAAAAATAAAAATTGAAAATACCTCTTGCCATGAGACTCATCATTGAAAGAAGGATTGATAACTCTTTACTCTTTATCGCTTCCACGACCTCACATATATTCAGGACTTCTGTGTCATGTCACAGTACCTCACTTTCGAGTCCCTCCTTCATACAGTGTGACATCTGTGATGGGACAACTGTTCATTCTCCTGGAGAACAACCTCGATGTGTTGGCTTATCTCCTCAGCACCAACACCATAGCTTCGTGGGCTCCTGAACACAGCTGGAGGTCAGGACACATCTTGCTGCTACCCATTCACTGGGAATCAGGATTAAATGCCCATTTTACTTGTCTCTGAGGAGCCTAGTCTCAGTCAGAGGCTCAGCCTTTTGCTTCAGAGCACACATCTAGTAAATAATTAAACCCAGATCTCCTAATTTTAAGTGCAGATACTTTGTACTGCACCAGGGCTGCCTCATAAGACTTTCTGAAGTTTATGCACATTTGCTTGGCATTTCAGTGCCCCAAAGAAACATTTAATGTCATCTGAAAGCTTAAAAATGCTATTCTTCTTCTCACCCATAAGTTTTTTTTTCTTTTTTTATATAAATAGTTGTCCTTCATTGTCAAAGATACAGTTTTTCCATGAGAGTTCCATAGCTCTCCTTTCCCTGCCTTTGCGGATGTATCTATAGTCCCATTTCTCTGAGCGGAAGGGCCCATTTTATCATGGCAGCCCTCAAGAACAAGGACAATCTTCTCAGCCCTCAGCCCAGCAGGGTTACCACCTTACGAGCTTAGCAGCAGGCTGATTGTCATTCCGGGTACAAAGGTGGCTAATGGCAACACTGAGACAGGGAATGAAAGTTCCACGGGGACTGAGCTTGGGGCTGAGAGCTTGTTGCTGGTTGGTTGGGTTTTTATTTGTTTTTCCTTTTAAGGAAGGGGATGGAGATGGTAGACGAATCACCCAGTAGTCTTGTGGGACAGGAAGTAGTCTGGGGTGTCTTCCAAGGAGAAATGAATGATATCTCTTCAGGCACAGGAAGTGGGAAGTGGTTTGCTCCTCCATGCAGGGCTACAACCTTCTGAATAGCCCACATCCTCACATGGAGAGAACTAGGCCAGAAGACACAAGTGTTTATTTTGAGAAGACATGAACTTTTCTGGAAGTGAAGCTCCAATCAATTAAATGGATTGGTTAATCACAATTAATTATATATTGAAGACCTACTATGTACATGTACTGGAAAATCCTGAACTTAACAACAACAAAAAACAAGAACAAAATAGCTTCTAACCTTAAGGAGTTTACGATTTACAGTTAGGAACCGAGCAGCAAACAACAAAGATGATTTCACTGAAACTTTGAGGCAGTCCAGGTGATGTCCCTATGTGATCAAATGAAAACTGCCCTCTTAAAGAACATTTAATCTTATGATTTTTTTTTACTGCAGGGATGAGAGTCCTTTGAGGATACACATATATTTATTTTTATTTTTTTTTGTCCTTATGTCAGATGATCAACACTGTTCTGGTTCAGTCCTGGGGGTATATACCACACTCATTTTCAGTATTCCTACTATAAGAAGGAAGAAGATGGGTGAGCTGATAGAAAATTATACACCGAGTACTTTTTGTAATTATTTTTATCAGTCATGTAGAAAATTGGGATTCATGGGAGAACCAGGTAAGCACTTGGGACATTAAGAAAGTTTCCATTGGGGGTTCACATATTAAGATCCACAGGGTAAGTGGGGGAGAGGCAGATTTTATTCATTAGTTAGAAGAGGTTTTACTATACTCAGAATTATAGTCAACTGCCTTCAGAGACAGTGAAGGGCTCATCACTAAAAGCATTCATGAAAGAGTTGGAAATCCACCATCAGGGATGATGAGGATGAAGGCCTTTTTTGGGACAGGAGTGTTGATTACTTGCCAAGCGTTGATTACTTGCCTTTCTACGTCATGATCTCCAATTGCAGTGAAAGGTCCCAGAAGTGTAATTCTTACTCAGATTCTTAGATTCTACCCCTTTCCTCCTCTCCAGTTATGGTTCTGAACACCTCTGAAATGTTTACATAGGAGTAGACGCAGGCCACAGAGGAAAGAAATATTATTTTGCAGAAACTGCTGCTCAAAACAGAGGCCTTGTGAAATGACGGCAGACATCAGTAATCGCCAAAGCGCTGGCCTTATTTATAGGTTTAAGGGAAAGATAAATACTGTACACGCACATTCTAATTAAGGCCAAGAGTTCCCAGCATGCATAGCTCTGCATCTCATTCTCGCTGTTACTGCTGCCACGGCTCTCATATTTTCTGTGGTTTCTCCTGGTTAATAGTAATGCTGTGTTGACTAAAATGGATGCAGTCCCAAGCTGGCCGCTGGCCGCAGGGATTGGATCTTCCACATGGCTGGAGCCTGGATTCCCAAGTGCCACAGCTGCATATGCCCTTGTCTTCAGTAGCTGACTGGAGCATTTAGGCCAAGAAGATGACCTGGGAAGGGACTTCTGCTCCAGCACAATACAATGGTAGAGGGGAAGGAGTGAAGCAATCCAGAGAAATGCTCCCTTCTCAATTCCATTCATGTCAACCAAGCATCTTTCAGGTTGGGAGGAGAGATATAGTCTGTTTCCTTCCATCAGGCACATTTCTAAGATAGATGTCTAAATGGCATGAAGCTAATGCTCTTTTTATAGTCTCCTCTACCTATTACATAATGAAAAAAATTGAGCACGTGCCACAGACATGACTAATGGCCCTTAAAGAAAGTCCAATCCTAGCTTTGATCTTTGGGGGATGAGGACATCATAATCTAATGTAGCTAATCATGTCAAACGTACAATCAATAAGCATACACCAATCTCACAGTATAATTAAGTCTCCATAAGTTCATTTACAGACCAAATCAATCAAGAGTAGTCAATCTGACCAGGAATTCACAAGTATCATTAATGAAAAAAAAATCAAGATTTATTTTGCAAAATATTGGCGTCTTGTTATTAAAAAAACTATTCTTTGTTCCTCATATAAATCCATGGCAATAAAATTTGTGGTCTTTTCTTGGCAACAGTATGATTTTGAATCACCACAGACAAAATTTCATAGAAGCCTTTTCTCTTCCTTATATCTCTATGGAATCCCCATCATTGTATTCCAGAGCTATCTTCAGGTCATCCCCAAAACATGTATACATAGTGAGAAAGGACTAGGCAGAGATCTGGTTTTTTGTTTGCAGTTTCTTTTGGCCAAAGTCAAGAATCAAGAAAGAAGATAGAAACACAGGAAAGCACAGGGCTAACCTAGGGATAGAACATGGTTTTCTTTTCAGGACTTATGATTTGAGTCCAACTGAAAACTCCTTTGAATGCTCGCTAACTTTCCTTCTAAATTTTTTTGTTAATATACCGACAAGGACCAGATGTCTGTCTGTCTGTATGTATACATATGTGTGTGTATGTGTGTGTGTGTGTGTGTGTGTGTGTGTGTGTGTTTATGCATATGCAGGAAGGCTATCTACATGACAAAAAGACTTACCAATTGAGGAGTACATTTGTTCTCAATGGATATAACAAATCCAACAGTGTAAATCTCAACTTCACAGAGTGTGCTCGAGTCTGTAGTGCACCATTTTTCACTCTCCAAGATTCATTTGGATAATTGCAGAAGCTTAGCACCACATCTTGGGAGGCATCAGCAAGCAGTGGTGGGGAGGGAGGAGATTGATACTCATTTTACTACCACGTAACCAACTATATATCTGACAAAGACCAAGATACTTCACATCATTTTTTTCTACAACGTGAATAATACCTATCTTTCAGCATAGCAATTTTTATTCCTATTTTATAGACAAGGTTACTAGAGCTCAAGAAATCAAGTAATTTCTTCAATATGTCATAATTAGTAAGTTGTAATCAGGGATTTGTTCTAACCTCTGGAAATCAGGCGTGGGAGTCTGAGTTCATCAGAGAGGACTCATGGATAATTTGGCAAGTGCA
The DNA here is from genome assembly GCA_004024625.1 of Mellivora capensis. Lineage (NCBI taxonomy): Eukaryota > Metazoa > Chordata > Mammalia > Carnivora > Mustelidae > Mellivora > Mellivora capensis. The sequence goes on along the minus strand of PISX010000225.1, from coordinate 321,419 downwards.
GGGCTACAAGGGGTTATGACCAACATTTAGCACAGGGCCTCATACAGCAGGTGGTCAAAAAACTGTTGAATGAGTGACTGGACATCCAGGGCAGTCAGCCTAGTTACAACAGAGCGAGGGAACAGTGCGTGGTGTCAGGCTGGTTCGAGCAGGGCCTAGGTGTCCCTCCGAGGTGGGGAGCAGCAGCCCGAAAGTGAGGATTTGATTCTGCAGACAGGGTTAGAGGTATGGGAAAACAGGCAAGAAATGAAATAAGCAAGTAATTGAGCTTTAAATACAGAAGATTCAATTCAGAGTCAACTGCCATTTATTGAGTAGCTGCTATGTGCTAGGTTCTTACTCTTCTATCCACATTTCCATGTTCTCTTACTTCACCTTTACAGCAATCATTTTTTACCGAGAAGGAAATGGAGTTTCTTGAAAGGGTGACTTTCCCAACATCACAAACAAATATATTTGTTTGTCTGAGGTCGGTGTTTGAACCCAGGTCTTCTGAATCACTCTGACATTATTCACATAACAAGCCAAGTCCATTCTCAGGAGGCATCTGTCACCAACATCTAGCAACACTTGGCTCCTAGGGCAGTTCTCTCTGCTTGTTTCCCTTTTATTTTACCAACAGCTCCTTCTCCACTTCCTCTGTCAGTTCCTACCCATTCCACTGACTTCTGAACACTGGAGCATCCACAGTTCAGTTTCGTATCTTTTCTCTTTTCTATCTGCACTTATTCTCTGGATGAGCTTATCGGGTCTAATAACTTTAAATGCCCTCGTGATGACTCTAACATTAGATCTCTAGTCCATACCTTCCTTGGGAGCTTGCTATAGCTCTAGTTCAATGACCAAAACAGCATCTCAAATTCCAGCTTGTCAACACTGCACCCCCGATAAGCTCCAGAACGTGGGCACTATTGTTCTTTCTTCTATCTTCGTTAATAGCAACACTGCCCTTCCCGTTGCTCAGCTCAAACCACAGAATGCTGAGATCACCAGTCTTTCAGCAAGTCCTTTTGGCTGTGTCTTCAGAAAACAACAGTGCCTGACTACATCTTAACACTCCTACAGCTATCCTTTCGGCCCAACTCGTTGCCAACTCTTTTGGAATATTGCAAGAGCCCTTCCTGGTTGAATTTTCCCACCTTCAGCCTATTCTGCTTATTGTGGCCAAAGTAACCTTATAAAAGTTAAGTCAAATCATGTCACTCTTCACTTGACAGCCAATTCACTTAGAGCAAAATCAAGTATTCTTATACCGGTATACAGGGTTTCATGTGATCTGGCCTCATTAAACACAAACTTCCACCTGATAAAACTTTGCCCATGCTATTCCCTCTGCCTGGAACATACTTCCCCAGACATCTGCATCACTTGTTCCTTCACATTTTTTAGGTCCTTCTTAGCCATACTCCATCATCTGGGGCACCTTGGTGGCTTCAGTTGGTTAAGCATCTGACTTTTGATTTGGGCTCAGGTCATGATCTCAGGATCCTGCTGTCGGGCTCTGCGCTGGGTAGGGACCCTGCTTGGGATTCTCTCTCTCTCCCCCTCTGCCCCTCCCCCCTTCCCCCACTCATGTTCCCTCTAAATAAATAAACAAATAAAGATAAAATTAATAAATTTACAACATCTTTACACTTACAACTCCCCATCTTTTCCTCTGTGTTTTCTGTGCAGCCTTGTCAGACCCAGCATTTAACTCACACACCTTTTAAAGTGTCTCTCTCCCCCTATAAAAATGAGCACCTTGAGCAAAGGAGACAAGGATTTCTGCTGTTTTGTTTGCATTGACTCTCCAGGAAAGGAGATGGCAAAAAGGAGAAATGCCTGGCACCTAGGGGCTGGAAAATATAGTGTGTATTGATTGGATGAATGAGAGGGAAGGAGCCATAAGAACTCAGCACACAAGGAAGGGGAGTGAGACATGATATAACCCCCAATCAATAGGCAGCAGCCTAGGAAGTTTCAGGGAGCTGTGAGGAGTGTATGCACCAGCCCAGAACCTCACATATTCATTTTCCAGAAAATTGCCCCCAATATCCTGACATGATATTCTTATGTCTCAGGAGAAAATACATTAGCTCTCAGAAACCTGATAGATCATGAACCATGAAAGTACTTGTAAATAGTTCTGTAAGCACAGAACATAAGTCCTGACTCTATTTCTTCTGTGATAGTGCACAATTGCAAAACAAGAGTAGAAAATAGAAAAAAAAATCTTCGAGTATCTTTTCATGCAAACCCCCGTTACTACTGCCTCCACTCACACAGCCCAGCCCCCTTAAGGCACTCTTCATTTTGTGGAAGACAGCACAGCCTCATCAAAAGAATGTGGGTCCTGGAATCAGAGATACCTGACTTCACATTGTGGATCACAGTACTTGATAATCACAGAATCTTGGTCAATTTTCTTGACCTTTTTGGGCATCAATGTTTATTTGTAGAATAGGCAGGGTAGTAAGTTAATTATGAAGATTGAATTATATATAACATATATATATGTACATATATCAGTTATACACACATATATAAATTATACACATTATATAATTAATTGATTATATAATAGAAAATATACACATTTGATTGGAACCTAATTCCTAGTCCTTAAAATCTGATTATGTTAAAGGCTGCGAAATAATAGAGAATATATATAAACATATATATATTGGTCTCTGCCCCCAGGGCTTGACACAGAGCTCCTAAAACCTTTGTAATTTCCTAAGCGATAAGGGCACCAGAAGTATCTTTTTATTCTGATTTTTGGTCTTTGACCCTCATTCTTGACAGAATTCCAAAATCCCTCGAAATTTCTGGGTGATAGTCGTGCCTTTTGTTTTACTGAGGTGACTCTCGGTGGGCTCCTGTATGGGCGCCGTTCACCAGAAAGATGGAGCCAAGAGGGAACGTTGGAATTATCAGCCCCACCCCCATTCTCCAGCAAGGGGAGGGGGCTGCAAATGAAGGCTCCATCATACCACGATGAAATCTCCATAAAAATCCAAATAGTCTAGGATTCAGAGAGGTTCTGGGTAGGTGATCCAGTTGGAGGGGCTGGGAGAGGCTTATGCCCAGAGAGCTCGTGGAAGCTCCAGGCCCTTTCCCACAGAAGTTCCCCTATGCCTCTTTCCCATCTGGATGTTTATCTGTAAGCTTTATCACCCCTGTCTCTAGTAAACTGGTAAACATTAAGTAAACCGTTTTTCTAAATTCTGTGAGCCACTACAGTAAATTAATTGAACCTGACAAGGGGGTCATGGGAACCTCCAATTTATGATAGACCAGAAGCACAGGTGGCAAGCTAGACTAGCAATTGTTATCTCAAGTCCTGTGGGGAGTCTTGTGGGACTGAGCCCTTAACCTGTGGGATCCGATGCTGTTTTCTGGTAAATGGTGTCAGAACTGAGTAAAATTTTAGGACACCCAGCTGGTGTTGCAATTGTTTGGTGTGGGGAAAGCCCCACGTGAGTGGTAGCAGAAGTGTTTTAAGTGTGAAAATAAAGGAGAGACACAGGAGGAATAGAGCATAGATTTTCTACACAAGTGCCAACCAAATATATATATATATATATATATATATAATATAGAACACTTATATATTACCTAATATATATTTATTATACATTATAAATTGTTCTTATAAGACTATATTATTACATATAACAACATGGTATTATGTATTACATGTTTTATATAGTGTATCTTTTAAAAATATGTAATAATTATATATTTTAAAAATATATATATCAATATAGAAAAATAGATATAATATAAATTGTATCTATTTATATATCAATATATAACGTAAATAATATATATTAATATATAATAATACATAATTATTATATATTTTTAAAAGATAAAGATAGAAAAAATATAAGTTACATATTTAAAAAATAAATAATATACAATGTAAATACAAGTGTAAATACATAGAGTATTTGGCTGGCACTTAACACACACTATGTAAAATTTTCTAAGTTCTCTGTGTAAGGAAAACAGTATTGACGGAAAAGTGGAGTGTCAGAAGTAAGGCTACAGGGGCGCCTGGGTGGCTCTGTGGGTTAAAGTCTCTGCCTTCGGCTTGGGTCGTGATCCCAGAGTTCTGGGATCGAGCCCTGCATTGGGCTCTCTGCTCAGCAGGGACCCTGCTTCCTTCTCTCTTTCTGCCTGTTTCTCTGCCTACTTGTGATCTCTGTCTGTCAAATGAATAAATAAAATCTTAAAAAAAAAAAAAAAGAAAGAAGTAAGGCTACAGCTTCTGGCCTCATCTCTTCCCACATGTATTGAACTGGGGTCCATGTCTGGAGAGAACACTGGAATACCAATAGGATCTGTCTTAGAGCATGCCGGGAGGTCTAACACTTGCGCTTAAAAATATGTACGGTAATACTTGCTAATTGTCATCCAGGTTGGGTTTTGCATTTTACAGGATCCAGTCCATTTCAGTGACCAAGTGTATAGGCTTTGGCAAGTAGTTCTGGTACGTGACCTGGTGTTACCAACACAATCAACCTGGGCTGGTTGTCTAATCAGCACCAACAGCTTCGAGCACAGAGATCCTGTCTGAAGGAAATGTATAGGAAATGGTTCTCCTCCCTTGTCCTGACTCCAGCAGTATTCCTGCCTCTGGGATCTGTGCAAGGTCTCAGACCACTTCGGAAAGAACAATGATTTGTGTGGCCAGCAGAATCTTAAGAAAATTTCACTCACGTTATGATGTCCGTTGGTACCGTGGGAATAAGCAAAGTGATTTGAAGTCAATTCAAAGGAATAAAATTCGAAGCTTCTTTATAAAAATAATGACTTTTTCCATATCTCATCTTCTTTTAAAATTTCTTCTCAATTTACATCTCTCCAAACACCACAAGAGCCAGCATCTCTTAGCAAGCAGTGGGTAGATGTTGTGTTCTTATCCATATGCATGATCTGCTCTATTTTCTTCCCAAATCAGATTCTTTCCATCATTATAAGAAAAAAAAAAAAAAAGTGGTGTGGGCTTATTAAGAAGAGACGAATAGTGGCCCTCTGGGGAGATAACTTAATCCAGTTTAAAGAGTGTTTTCTCCGACAGATGTTTGCGCTTGGGTCTCTGACACTGATGAGCCGCTGCCTCTCACACCTGCGTGTCCACAGAATCACCACATAAGCTTCAGAACCGTCTGAAGCCTGTGTTCCACCCACCAGACACTGTGATGTGATCGCTCTGGGGTACTGTCCGGACTTGGGAATTTGTAAAAGATCATCCGGCGATTCTGACTTGCAGAAAAATTTGTGACTCACTTCCATGATATGAACCAGCCATTCTCACTGGAACGTCCACCCAATTCAGAGAGTTTCTGACTTCACGGAGCTGGAGCTATGTTTGGGCCACAAGTATGTTTGCCAATGTCCAGCATTTGTAGAGAAGGCCAACATAGCTAATTCTGAAAGCTGAAGAGTTTTATCTCTATTTAGTAACACTGCAGTAACAAACGTATCTAAGTTATAAAAGGAAAAAGGGATTTTTTTTAAATTATAAAGGAAACAGGAAAATCTAAATGATGAGCAGGCTCTCTGTCAGCAGCAGCTTAACCATTACAGGAGTGCTCTCTGAGTGGAAAAATGAAGTAGAGCCTGCAGTTGATGATAGAGCTTTGCTTCTTGAACTGAGTGCATTTAAAATCAGTTTGGAGGCGGCTGGGTGGCTCAGTCGGTTAAGCGTCCAACTCTTGGTTTCTGCTCAGGTCATGATCTCAGGGGCAGAAGGTGGAGTCCCACTCCAGGATCGGTGCTTGGCAGGAAGTCTGAGACTCTCTCTCTGTCAACCACCCCCCAACATAAATAAATAAATCTTTAAAACAATAATAAAATCAGGTTGAATATATCCTTTTAAAAACTTATCCCAATAATCAGGAGTGGAGAAATTAGGAAAACTTAGACTTGAACGTGAGAACTGTAATAATTCTGTGGACTAAACTCTTCCTAATTTGGGATATCCTCCCTGGGACTTTGAAGTGGTGATCAAAAGTAATAAGTTTCAAACCACCCCTTCTCTCTGCCTCTTCGCAGGAGATGACCAGTCCGCGTCGGACGAGCCTGCAGGACAGGTCATGATTCCTTGGGTCTGCAAGCACCTGAGAATAAAAAGTACCAGGGCAACCTGACCAGAATTAAGTTGAATCTTCAGGGGAGGGTTTGAGAGTCTGAGCTCTCATACTGCTTTCCTTGTGAACCCATACTCAGAGAGGGAAAGATGTGTAAGATAGTGCTGTTCTATGAAGATAAAATGTGATCCATGCGAGTACCTTAAAATTTTCTGGGAGCCACATTCAAAAGAAAAATAAATGAAATGAATGTGAATTTGTCTTATGTATATATATATATACATATATATGTATATATATATAGTTGTATATATATAATATATGTATATATGTATTAAATGTATATGTATTGTATTATATGTATATGTATTATATTAAATGACTCTACAATAGTCATTTAAACAGGTATTCCATATAAAACATTTAAAAATCAATACATTGGAATTATTTTACATTCTTTTTTCCCGACCTGGTCTTTGAAATCTGGCATATATCCCACACACTTACAGCCTATGTCAGTTTGGACTCCCCACGTCCCAGTGTTTAGCAGCCATGTGTGGGACTCGTGTCCACTGTTTTGGGTGCTGCAAGTATGGAGGAAAGATCACAAGGTCTAAGTAAAAAGACCTGTGTTCTAAGTGGTCTTTAAATGGTGGACTATATTAAATGGTCTTTAGAGTCCTTTTTTAGCCCTTACGTTCTCTGATTCAGTGGCAAGTCAGGAGTATGAGTGCCGCAGAAAACTGGATGAGAATGACCAAGCGTCTGCAGCTGGGACAGTCTGCAAGTCGAGTTCCGCACTGGTCTGCTATTTCTCTCTCAACTTAGGGAAATGAGGGGAAAAAAAAAAGTGTCTTATTTTGCACCAAAAAGAGCATGTCCTGAGCAGAGGGTAGGGCCTTCGTTCCGTAAAGCAAAGGGATTCCCTGGGATGTGGCTCCAGAGAAAATCCCACTCTAGGGATTTGCTTAATTGGAAATTACACTTCGCTGCTGACCCGAGTGGTCAGCCAATAAGCAGTGTGGCATAAATCAAACCCTTGGCCCACAAAAAGCAAGCAAAACCCTTTTGATTAGTTTTTGCACAGCTTTATTAAAAAGAACACGGTACAGTGCCATGGCCTCTTCCAATCCCCACTGGTAGAATCAGGAGGAAACATTCCTCACCCCCACTGCCCTCTGCTTTCAGAGAGATAGTAAGCTGAGGCACAGCACACCTTTGTCTTGCCTCCTAGCCTGGGGTAGCCCTGGAGCCATTATACTTCTTTATTCACTGTCCCACTTATGGATGAATTTGTTCAAAAGGTTGTCTATTTAGACCGCAAGTCACGAAACTTCTGTTTTCACTGGTGTGAGATCCAAGTGGTGGTAGAGAAATACTTGAACTAAATGAGAGAATGGAATGCTCAGCCCATCTGTTCTCCTGAAGCACTGTGTGACCTTAGTCAGATGTCTCCCCACGTCTAGACTTCAGTTCTTCCCCGTGTAAAACAAGTAGAGCTCTTTCCCCTTTGATGGGGAGGATCATATTCATGGAGTCCTGGCACATTTCACAAGAAGGTTTAAGATAAATGCAAGATACTATGATGAATCATTTCCCCGGACCCCAGGGAAGACGAGAGATGGTAAATAACTGTCAAATCTGGGCAAACAGTTCAGAGGGATGAAGAGCTCTGATACCTTGATGGGCAGGTCAAGGACAAAGAGGGAGGGGGGGAAGAAGGAAGGAGGAGGAAGGAGGGGGTAGGAGGCTGGGGAACACTCACTGCTGGGCCACCTAACGCTAAGGCTGGCAAAGTTTGGAAACCTTGCCTTTGTTCGGGGAGGACTTGAGGAGCAAAACTGATTAGCTGTAGAATATCATTTAAATCTCCTCTTAAAGCAAATCCAGGTCTTTAATCATTATCTCCCAAACCACCACACAGCTCCAGACACACACCAGCCTCACAGAGAGACTTGTCAAGACTGAAACAGTAATTCACAAATTCACTAAAATTCCCTGCTCCACCGAGCAGTATGACAGCTCCAGCGACCGCGGTAACATTTCTATTCAAACTGGCTTTGGAGCCGAAGCTATAAATATCCTTGCAATATTTCCTGCTTCAGAACATAAAGACAGCTTTACAGCACTGATAAAATAGAAATTACTTTCTCTCTGAGGTCTTGCTGGAATTTTAATGTCTGTTTTGCAATAAAGCAGCTCCTACACAATTTGATTTGAGGGAAAGAAAACAAACGGTCTAATTTAGTTACAATAATGACTCTTCTTGTATTGTTTGCCCTACTTGCTTCTCTGGCTGCTGGGCTGTTAAAGTTTGTAGTGGAGAGCAGAGGGGATGATGTTTATGAGAATATTAAAATGGTTTCTTTATTATTTAAAGATACATTGTCTCTACCCCCGCTCACCACGAAGCAACCCAAAAAAAATTTTTTTAAAGGAGAAATAGAGAGAAGAAAATAAAGTTTACAGCTCTTAATAACACTTCGTGAAAATTGCTTGTTAGAACTGTAAAGCCATTGACCTAAGATGACATGAATTTAAAAGGCTTTTGAAACGTAAAAGATCACAGCAGCTTTAATTATTCCATACATGTTACCCCAGTTCTTGTTAGTGCCTTCAAAGCTGAGCAAAGCATCTTTTCTTTTTTTTTTTTATCCATATACACTCGTCTCCTTTATAGATTACATGATATAGAAAGGGAAAGAGAGAGAGAGATTCCTGTTTGCCCGTGGACAACGTACGGAAGTGGAGTTGAGAATGGAAGCTTAGGGTGAAGCAGTCTGGGGACAAGAATTAAATGATAGAGGGGAAGTCAGAGCTTGGTTAGATCCTGAGTTAGGAATGGTCTTAACCCAACTTCCTGGCAAAGGATAAGGTTTAGGGTTAGGGTCCTAATTAGTGTTAGACAGATTTTGGATTCCCACTAATTTATCTTTGGACCAAAAAAAAAGGATTCCCTCCTATTTGAAAACACCAGGACCTCACAATACCCTCCAACTGGTTTCTCAAGGAAGGGTGTGTCTCCCAGGCCAGATGGGCCCCAAGCAAGCCCATTAAGCAGAGCTTTCTTCTACAATTTGCTTCCCCTTTTCCTTTATTCATCTTCCCCATCTTATTCCTATTTGCTTGGAGCAGATGGCATTACCTTTTCCTTTCGGTTTCTCAAAATTTCCCATTTCCCTTCATCCAAACATTCCATCTAGTTGTGCCTACATCCCAAATCCTGATCCACCAACTATCCCTGCCCTTATTCTAAACCTCTTAGTGCTTCTGCATAGTGTATACACCACAGACCCATGAAATATCTGGTTCAGAAGGGAATTGGATGACTGCCTCGCCTTTGTTGTTGTTGTTTTTAAGTTGTATTTCTAGGATCTTTAGTGTCACAGAAATATCTCAGTGGACTGTAGGGGAGGAGCTGGGTGCTGTACTCTCAAAGTCAATCACAGCACCTGTACTTTTATCAGTTTAGTAAAAGGAAGTCTCACGTAGTTTTAAAGTGCTCTGCTTCTTTAAAAAAGTAGGAAAATGTTTTGCAGAAGAGAAACCCCAGTCATAGAGACAGGAAATGGCCATCAATTTTCTTATAGCTGGATAACAACACAGTGGGAATACAAACTCAAGGGGGCATACTGTTACATGTGATAGGGTACTAATGTCTATAATAAACTAATTCATACCTTATTGTCCTTATGATTTATTCATGTTAGGGATCGCTAACTAAAATTCAAAAAGTCATGATGATCATAATACCATTGCCAAGGAGACATGTTGAGAATAGATAGTGTATATCAGCAGTTCTCAAAGTATGGTCTGAAGGTTCGGTGGGGAATGAACTTTTCAACAAACAGTGCTAGGAAAATGGAATATACACACGCAATGAATGAAACCAGATCCTTGTCTTCTACAAAAATGAACTCAAAATGAATCAAAGATCTAAATCTCTAACCTGCAGATCTCTTAGATGATCTCTTAGAAGAAAACCTAGGACAAAACCTTCATGATATTGGACTTGAAAATGGTTTCTTGAATGTAACCAAAAGCACAGGCAACAGAAGAAAAAAAAAAACAACAGACAATTTGGACTTCAGGGACATTTTAAAAAACTGTGCCTAAAGGAAATATAGACAGTGTAAAAAAGGCAACCCACAGAATGAAAGAAAATATTCTCAAATAATATATCTGACAAGGGATTGATATCCAGAAAATATAGAGAATTGCTGAAACTCAACAACAAAAACCGAACAACTCTATTCGAAAATGGGCAAAGGATGTGAATAGACATTTCTCCAAAGAAGATAAACAAATAGCCAATAAGCACATGAAAAGATGCTCAACACCACTCATCATCAAGGAAATACAGATCAAAACTACAATGGGAGACCATCTCACACCTGTTAGGATGACCATGGTCAAAAAACAAATACAAAAACAAGAAACAACCAACAGAAAATAACAAGTGTTGAGAAGGATGTGGAGAAACTGGAATGCCTGTGCACTGTTGATGGGAGTGTTAAATAGCCTAGCTGCTGGGGAAAATAGTCTGGCAGGCCCTCAGTATATTAACGATAGAATTAACATCGAATTAACAATAGAATTAACAATTTCACTCGTGGAATGGAAACAATTATTTTCCAAATGACCAATGCATGATGTTACATAATCATGCCTGGTTAGAAGATCCAGTCCAAGTGCAAGAGAGACCAATGGATTTTGATGTAGCAGAATATGAAAAGTTCATCGATAGGGTTTCAGACTCCACACTGCAACAAGTCTTTAAGAATCTACTTGTTGAGTTTCAATGTAATGTTGAAGATGAATATCTACAATAATTAGAAAGATTAAAATATGCCTCCCGTTTCCAATGACATATCTGAATGAGGCCAATTTTCGTCATACACTTCAGTGAGGAAAACATGTCACAACAGATGGATTGCAGAAGAATATTTGAAAAATACAGTTGTCATTTATTCTGCTAGAGATGAGAGATTTACAAGAATGTAAAATAATGTAAATAATGTAAAATAATGTGACTTTTGCCACCATTTTTTCTTGCAAGTAACAAGGAGGTCCTGAGAGCAAGAGGTTTGAGAACCACTGCTGTAGATGTAGATGGTAGATGTAGATGTAGATGGTTCAGGAGGCTTTTGAAAACGCCCCTCGAATTTCACTAATGTTGGTAATGGAGTATTTTGTTTCCCACCAGTTCTCCTGAAGACCAGCTGTAAGTGTCCTGTTATTTAATCCTTTATATAAGCCTCTTCACACACCAAAGCTGAAGCTACAGAGGGTGTGTAAACAGGATTAGACAAAGCCCTCCTAACTGTGGTGGCTTCTGAATCCCAGGACCCATGCAACCCCCCATTTCCTTCTCTTGTCAGTGGGGTCCCACTGTCTCCTGAACTTCTAAGTGTTCCAGAAGCATTTACAAATCCCCTACAAGCCCACTCATAGAGCTGTGGCCCCAAGTGAGAGATTTTAGAGAACAGGAAGGGAAACTTTGTTTCTAGAAGAAATAAAACACAACCCAGAGGCCTAAGTGTGCGAAAGAAAGGCTTTAAACTAAAACAAACAAACAAAATATTCATCGATCATTTCTAAAGCCTTCCTATGTAGGAATGGTGGAAGAGGGCAGACACAATGGCTAGACTGGTGATGTGTATTCTGTGTCAGGAAGCAAAACTTCTCCTTGGTTAACTCAGTTTAGAGAGTAGGCTGTGTGTTCTTGTAAATAAAACACAAAGCCAAGTATTAGAATATATTGGTTCTAGGGCTGGGTTTTATCATGCAAGAGTTTTGAGATTATTAAATATATCATCCACAGAAGATGGTAGGTTTCTTTTGTATGCACTGGGTGGTAAATCAAAAGACCACTGGACTAAGAGTATTGGGGAATATGCACGCCATCAAGGGTATATTCCTAACACATGGGAAATACTCTACTGGCTGGATATTAGTATTTACTTTTGCAGTAACAGTACTATGGGATATGTGATGCTGGGGAAGTGGTTCATTGCTTTGAGGCCTCATTGCCTCATTTCTAAAACAGAAATTGCTGTAGTTCCTAGTGCATCCCCCAAAGCTGTGAGCTGCAGGGAAGGTGGGAGAGGACCAAGGCCCAATTTTAGTCCCACAAAAGCCACTATCAACCAAGTGACCTTGGGGAAGCCATTTTTCTGGTCAACCCCTTAGTTCACTCAACCATGAAATAAAAGGATTGGGCCAAATCACCTCAGGTTCTATCCAGCATTGACATTCTTTCCAGAATCTCTGATGATCCCATAAGTGTTAAAACCCTTTTCTAGGTTACTTACTATATTCAGGGCAGAGCTGAACCTAGAACCTAGCTCTTCTACCTTCTGAGTAAGAGGATTCTTCTGCCTAATGGAATGTTCCAAGGTAACCCGAACTCCTGAAAAATGACATCTCATTGACTCATTCATACAGACCAAACTTTGAAAACAAAGAAGCTGGGGGAACTTTTTAGTTTAGTTAAATGAGGAAAGGAGATGCTGTCTCCTGAGGACCAGCTGTCTGGCAAGATTTCAAATACTTCCTAGTTCCAATGGGTTGGAAATGCCACAACAACATTCGTCCTGGTGTCATTTTCTTAGTTTCAGTCCCAACAGCAATCAGAAAGTGCAGAAGAGTGTGGCAACAATGAAACAAGAAATTAATCAATCTCTCTCAAACTGCACTGAATGGAGGAACAGTAAGACCAAAACTCTGACAGGATTATACGGAGAAACTGAGATAAAATATTTTCTCTATGTCTTATATCCATTTTATTGGAACAGTAATGGAAACTGAGTTATAAAAAAAATGTACATTTCTTCAGAGCTTAAAAAACTTTTAGTTTTCATCCAAATCAATTGAAACAAAATCCATGTCAACATTCATCTTCAGTATGAACAATGAATCAATCTTTTTTTTTTTTTTTAATTGAATGTTCCTCCCCCTCATTGCCATGGTAATGGCCAGTTTCTGCACAGTTGATCAGATCAATCAGGCTATTGATTTGATCTGGTCATTGAAATGGGCTCTGAATTAGATAATTTTCTGTTTTTCATCTTATGAATGAAAATCATAGTCACCTAGTGTTTCTTAAAAATGCGGTCTGGATTCCTCCTGCGTTGAAATCATCAGTAGTGCTTGTTTTAAGTGCAGATCCAAAGGCCCCCTCCCTAGTCCTTCTAAATCAAAACCCCTGAAGGTAGGGATTCAAGAGTCCTGTTAACAAGGTTTCCAGGTAAGGTCACCCATGCCCTGACAGCCAGACCAATACCATCTTTGTAGTCCCTGTCCACTTGAAACTCCCTGCAACATTCGATGCTATGTATAATTTCTTCCTTCTTATTCCCTCAGAACAAATTTCGAAATCCAGATATTAATCAGCTTTAATTTTACCATTATAAATACTAAATGACTCCAGCTATTAATTCATGTCATGGAATTCAAGCACCCTTTTTTGCCTCCTAACTCTCATGCCACCCCTTATATGATAGCCTAACCACACCATTCTTTCTTCTAAAAATACTTCACACTTTCTTACTTCTACATATTTCCCCATGTAGGTCCCTTCAACATAAATAATTCCTCCATATCCATCTTGGTTGGAAAAGCACTCTTGTTAATCCTATTGATATTTCAAATTTTATTTTAGATGCTATCTTTATAATCAACACTTATTACTGAGTTACTTCTAAATAAAAGTCACTGGGTTTGGTATTGCAAACAGAAATGAAGACTTGTCCTTTGCCCTTCATGGCCCTTGGGTTTAGGTATAACTTCATTAGGCCAACCTCCCTGTCCAGGTTTTTATTTGAGTGTGCTTCTCCACAATGGCAAGTGAACCCATCCCAGTCTGTGTGTGTGTGTGTGTGTGTGTGTGTGTGTGTGTGTTTAATACAATTAGAACATATCCTAATCCTGTGACTAGACTGTAAGCTTTACAATGGTGCAGGTCAAGTGTCATACAGCTTTCTAGCTCTCAAAGTGTTCATAGTAGATGCTCAGTAAACACTTGTTACATGAGATTGGATTTAATCTATCCCAATCCCTTTGCTTGAAAAATGAAGGGAATGAAGTTCAGAGACAGTAAAAACAAGTATTCAAGGTAAAATAGCTAATCAGTAGCAGAGGCAGAACAAATATCTTTATTTCCTCGACATGTTCTTATTCAAGTCTTAGCATGGGAGAGGAGACTCGATATTTGTCCTTTTCACATTGTGTTTGTATGTGACATTCCCATCCCTTCATGTTTATAGACAAACTGTATTATCCCAAAGGTATTTTTTTTCTTGTGATTATTTTCATTGTTGGTGTCTGGATTTCCTTCAGTTCTGTCACACGTATCTCTCGCTGTATACATGAAGGTTACGTTCCCTGTTTCAGCTGCAGCCACATCATGATTCTGTACACAAAATAATAGTGTTGTCTGTGCCTTTCCAGCCTCCTTCCTGATCATGTCCAGGTAATTGCTGGTCTTCTGGCAGCCACGGTCGCACCTGGAGCAGCTAGTTAAGGGAATGGATACAAAGATTCCAACATTCCTATTCCGGATTGTAACTGCTATTGAACCCATCATCATACAAATATCATCTGTATTTATTTTTTCTCTGAATGCATTCTCCATACAAGCTTATACTGAAGCTTGTGGGCTAGATATCTGCCCTGTCTCACAGCCTGTAATTTACTTGCATTGGCTTGGTGCATTACTACATGGAATGGTTTAGTTCCACCTGCAAACTTCAATGCATACCACTTTCAGAATAATTCCTTGAAAAATAGTATGAAATACAGTCCGGTAGCTATATCCTAGAGGTCGTCCCGTTTTTTCTGTAATGTCCAGAAAAAGCATCTCATTTACTTCATCTTTTGTTTCCTATCTTTTACCAGTACCCTAAAAATATCAATAAAACCTTTTCCCTTGTCCATTCCATGCATAATGAGCTCTTAAAAATCCATTAGAAAATTGACAGAAGACATCAGGAATTCTTATAAAATATATCCATTGACTTTCTCTGTTTATAATATTTACCAAGCTTTTCAAGCAGCTCCAGGAGATCAATCAGACATAATTTCCTTTTTCAAAACCACAATATGTAATGTTGACTTTGTATTCAGTGAGCCTTCACCATAGGATAGATTATTCCAGATACCCAAGGTCAGTGTTACTCAGGCTGCTCTGGAATCCCCTAAAAAGTGTCTAGCACAGTGCTTGGGACATGGTAGTACTGAGAGGTTAGTTATCTCTTCCTTCCCCTCTGAAACTCAACCTATGCTGGCTGCCTTTGGTGTCCAAATGGACAGGGAACCCAAGGACTTGGGCCCTCGTTTTGGGTCTCCACTTGTGCTAATGGGTCATTTCTCCTCACTTTTCTGTGCATTCAGTTGTAAGATCAGGTGTTTGAAACCAATGGCTTCATAGCTCCTTTTAGCATATTTTTTCAAGGATTTGATTCTAAAACTGATATTGGCCCATGGTTTCACATTTGCTATTCAACTTAAAAAACATTTGCTAGTCAGAAATAATATATGTTAGTAAAATTAAAAAAAATAAATAAAAGAACCTAAGATTCCAAAAGGTGAAGTTTGAGAAGATTCTTAAAAGATGAGATTCATACCATACCACTTTATCACTCCTAAAAATCGATTAAAACTCTTAGGGATAAAAAACAAAAAAACACTTGCTAGTCTGAGATCTCTACCTCACCTGGTTCCTCAGTTACTGCTGTCACATCCAGGACATTTATTTTGATTTTATTGTGTGCCTCTGCCTCTCCACAGAAAAGAGAAATTGGAGCAGAGCTAACTTTTTGAGCAAAAAAAACCCCAAAAAACAAAAAACAACAAAAAACAAAAAACCAAGGTGAACAAATATCCCTTCTTTTAATTCTTGAATACATTTTTTATCCTTTGTTTTCTCTTTTATTTTTTGTTTCTGTTTTGTCTTTGTGTTTTTGTTTTCTTCTTCCCTCCTTCCCTCTTTCCTTCTCTCATCTCTCATTCTGTCTCTGTCTCTCTGTCTCTGTCTCTGACCTTCTCTCTTTCTTTCTTGTAAGAGGAGCCGAGAATGGTCTCAAATAGCCTCTCCAGGGCTTCCTGCTTTTTAGATCTATATGCACAGAATTTTAGATGAGAAAAGACATTTTAGAGATACATGCTATAGTAGAAAGAGCAAAGTTTTTTATTCATATGTCTTACTTCTCTGATTTTCCATATGAAAAAAGGAAAGTTATAATGAAAATACTAACCACTTTTCTGAAGAGTACACAAGCGATAGGAGCAAGTACACTGCCCATGTCCCTGCCTCCACGTTGGTTATTGTCATTACACAGTCCTCTGTTCTTCTCATTGACTTGGCAGCCCCTTGGAAACTGGAGCTTGAATTCATTTTTGAATTCTAGTTTGCACCAGACATGTTGTATTTTTAAAAAGAATGGCCAGAACAAGCTTTTCTATTTCCACATGGGCTATCCATCCGCGCCCCCCCTCTTTTTTTTAAAGCACAATGCCTGTGCTCTGACAAAGGCCTTTTTCCTACGATAGCCATTTGCTGGGGGTTTTGTCTGAATGCCTGTTCAAGCAGAACGTGTGATTTACTGTTGGTTGTGAAGGTGAAAGAGATTTTGACAAGTGGAGAAATGGAGTAAGTCTGAGTTTTGTTCATTAACATGCAATCCTCTTTGTACTTATGTAGGGGGTGGGAGACAGAGTGGGGAGGGTTAGACATACGAGTCCTAAACTTGAAGCCTAATTTGGTTATGGAAACAGATCTGTGTCTGGCAGAAACACATGGCACCCCAGTCCTGGACCATCAGTGTTTGGGAAGCCGGCTTCATTTAATTGGTAAATCATCTGTCTTGCATTGTTCTCCACCAGCATTATCTGTGAGGCAGCTGCCCACCTTGGCTAATTTAAATATGATTTAGCAGGATAGCCTCCTGCCCCTCCTGCCAGGACATTCATAGTACCAAATTGATGTTGATTGTCGTCCACCTTCCAGCCATTGGTGATTCATGGATAAGATTCTGTTACTGATCTGCACCAGGAGTTAGATGAGGATATCTTTATTGCCTCCTTTTCACTGGAGAGGATTTGACCCATTATCCATTTGCTAATTTTCTTTATTTGCCTGCAAGATCCATTGTGTGAGCAGCTGTCATGCATGTAAGTAGGGTCTCCTCAAAGCATTCTGGGCAAATTCCCACGGTTCCAGGCCACTCTCCTGATTTATCTTTCGCTTGTTCAAACAGTGCAACTAACCCTCCAGGTGACTGGGAAAATTATCTTTTCCCCTTTTGCAAAGTCTAATGGGAAGATCATTCATTTGATGCAGTAAATACGTTTCTAGGGATAACCATTTAATGTGTCAGGCATTGTGCTCAGTGCTGGGGTGAAAGACTGGGGGCCCCAGACAGGGCCCTTAGGAAACCGGAGTTGAGATGTGTCAACAGATAACCAACTACACTTGCAAATAATCAAGAGCCTGAGCAAGATTTTCATGAAATCTTGTGATATTTGTCTACTTTTATTACTTAGATTCTAATCCTCAATCCACTTTTTTCTTCTCTCTGTTCTCCTTAGATACAATTTCAGGTTTTTGTTTTTGCTTTTCCCCCTCAATAGCCTTTTAAGTTATTGTTTTTAAAACTTAAGTGTAAGGAAACTGTAGATGCTTTTGTACCACTCATGTACCCCCACGTAAATAATTTTTCACATTCGATTGAGAAATTCATTTTACAAAGAAAGTGGTACTGATTAAATTAATTACTTCTATCTTCTTTGTGTTACAATGTCCTTCCTTGCAGAAGTTAACACTATCATGAATGTGGGGTGTAGGTATCAAATCCACGTTTTTAACCTTAACTATGTGTGCATTTATCAATAAAAATATAGACTATCATACTATATTTTTTAATCTGTAAAGATTATATTGTACTATAAATATCCTTCTGCAATTTATTTTTCTGTCAGTATTATATTCGACAGATCTGTATCGTTCCGCTTAGCTCTATTTCATCTTTTTAAATTATTGTATAATATATCACATGCCACTCTTTCCTTACTTGACCTATTGGATATTTGATTTTTCCTGCTTTTTTGTTTTGTTTTTACTAGATGTAATCAACAATGCTTCACAGAATATCTTTGAAGATGCTTCCTTTTGCAGACGAGGGACAATTTCTCTAGAGCGTATATTTAGAGAGAGGATTGCCAGGTCATAGGCTATGCACACATACAGTTTTACTAGATTTTTGCCAAATTGATCTTCAAAATAGTTATGCCAATTCCTATTCTCACCAGCAGTGCTTGAAAGTTCTTATTTCTTCTCTTCCCTGCCAAAGCTTGGCATTGTCTGGCTTAAGGATCCTTGCCAGCGTGATGGGGTTAAAGAGTATCTCGCTGATATTTGCATTTTCCTGATTAGAGTTGGGTAGAACATTTTTTCATATATATTATTGCTTTGGGTTTCATCTTACCTGAATTGTCTTTTGTATCTTTCATTCATTTTTCAATTTTCCCTATCTAAATTGATTTGTAAGAGTTCCTTTATATTGAGGATATTAATATTTCCCCTCTTACATATGCTGTAAATCTCCTCTCCCAGTGTGTGGTATATTTTAATTTTGTTTATGATGTCTTTTGTTCTACAGAAAGTTTAAATTTTAAGGATTTTTCTTTTTGTTGTTGTAGTTAAGAAATGCTGTCCTACTTTAAGGTTTTACCATTCCCCTCTGCATTGTATTCTAATAGTTTAATTTCTGTCCCCAACTTCCCCATTTAGGCATTCAAGACATTTGGAGTTTGTTTTTGACTTTGGTTGAGGTGGGAGTCTAATTTTGTTCCAGTTTACATATGAACAGACAACTGTTTCAACCTCAGTTTGATCCCAATTGATTTTGGATGTCTCCTTGAATCATATACCAAGGTCTCATCTATGTCTAGTTATCATCCTGGGGTCCTAATTTTATTGCATTAACTGTTTTTCCACTACCATGCTTATATTATATAATCTTAATTTCTATGTCTTTGTCAATATATTTGTATCTTTCAGGACAAATCTACAATTGTAATTTTGGTTTTATAGGTGTTCTGCTAATCCTTTCTCCTTAACTTAAAAAAAATTGTGAATTTTTTTTTCTTTTGTAGTATCTATGCCTCAGAATCTTTGCCCTCAAATAAGTCACACAAGTTTTACTCTTCTTTACCTAAATATGAATCATCTACATTCTTGCCTATCAGAATTTGAATCTTAGTGTCTTGGATTTTGTTCACCAAATCAAAAGATCCCTGTGCTATTTCTTCAAAGACACCTAGGGACCACCAAGGGGATTAGACTCCTGGTGATAATTCCCTGAATTTTCAGGGCAAACATGTTCTCTAATCTCCCAACACATGACTTACTACAATGATATTACCTTATACAAGGTCAAAATAAAAATCAAGCAAATAGTTAAGTGTCCTAAGAGATGTCAGTGTTGAAATGAGAAGTTCAAAATGAAAAGTAAAGATCTATGACTCATAGGAAGGTGAAGTTATATCTGGCACAGCATTCAAAGAAAAATTCATAAGGATGACAATATTTTAGCTGAAAATTTGAAAATGGGCCAGATTTTCATATGTACGAATGGAAAATGGCATTCCTCATCTAAGGAAACTATGGTTAAAGCTGTGGTAACAGAATATAAAAATGGAACTCTGTTGAGTTTGGCTAAAGACCAAAGAGGATTCTAGACCACCTTTGTGAGATTTGTATAGGAGCTGGCCAAAAGGTAGTTTCATGAACAAAACATATTTCCTTTTTTAAAAAAAAATTTAAATTCAATAAGCCAACATATAATAATACATCATTAATTTTTGAAATAGTGTTCAAAGATTTTCAAAAAAACACATTTATTGCCTGTACCTTCAATTTATGAAAGAGATTGGGGACAGTAAGAGGAATTGAAAGGACTTACATAGGGAGAGAGTTTGTTGAGGGGCTCTCCCCTCACCCCCTGATGCACATGGAGTAGATGTGTGGGGATACCTACTCCTTACCTCAAGACAAGTGAAGAGTTCTAAGAGGACGTGTTAATCATGTCTTCTTATTTTCTGTATTTTAATTCTTTGACATCTTGGGGCTGACACTGGAGGGGCTGTTCCTCCCAAGGCTGGTTAATTCTGAGAGATAGCAAACAACTCATGTGGCAACAAGTTTTTCATGTGCAAACCAGCCAGTCCAGAGCCTGTACCCCAACTGCTTTCTTTATCATGCTCTCTTATTCTGGCCACTATTCCCTTGCCCTAATTACCCCAAGGACCAAGTACCCGACAGCTAGGGACAACTCCTATACCTCAGAGATAATCCTAAACCTGCTTATTCTGCTTGGCCCATTTCTTCCAGCAGAAATCACAATAGAGTTTCTCGATCATGTCTTCCACTCACTCTCTCTGCCTCCTGACTGACCCTGGTGCTTCCCCATGTGGCACAGCATGGCATACTGTGCTTCTTTCTTCTAGGGACTTATGAGTATAACCAGTTTCTTCCTTCATGATAGTCATTTCCATGTTTTTGTGTCTTCCAATAGCTGATTAAACATATTCCAGGTACCCTGTGATAGAAGACTGTATGGAAGCCTGATGTGGAACATGCATCCATGATGGATTGAACTCATGCCTGTAAATTCTAAAGTGCAAGAGGCAGCCTGTGGTCACTGCTTTTGTGGGATAACATTGCCATTTAGGTTCTCCAAAGGCCCATGCCAAGGTCAAAGGTGCAAGGTATTTATTGGGAGAGCTTGTGTGAAGGATAAAGGAAGGAAAAGCAAAAGTAAACGGGGAGACGCTTCCATCATGATATAGGTCTAACACCTGTGAAAGAGAGAGAAAAGAATTAAGAAGAGTCTCAGGTTGCTGCTTAGTTCTGGAAAGTGTCAGAAATGGAGAGTCCTTGAGTTGAAGTCACCTGCTAGAAGAATCCTGCATTGGGCAATGCTGGCTATTTTCTAGGACCCTTGCATGCTCTGTCCTCATGTAGGAGCAACCCAGGAAAGAATGTCCTGGGGATAAATGCCTTGATTGATTCAGAGCTGCAACAATTCAGCTCTTCCCTCCACAGCAGTTTCTCTTGAGAGATGTCTGAATGGAATACTTCCATGGCCATCAGAGTGCACCCAGATTGTATATTGCTCATGAACTAGACATAGTCATGTAAATGACATGCCATACTGCCCAGCAGACTCTAAGAGTGCAATGAGATCTCTGCAGCAAAAGGCTGCAAGTGACCATCTTCTTAGAGAAGGAGAAACAGAAAGACAAGGCAAAGAAACATAGGCTAAGTATAAGGAGGTCACATTTTTTTACTCCACAGATTTCTCACTTGTAGTAAGTTCAGAACATATAGAGGATTCTCCTGGGGAGGAGTCTAAAATTAAAAAATTTCCCCATCTTGTTCATTTCTAGTTGTATTTTGGTCACCAGTAATGTCTTAACTTCTGTGATAGATCATTGCCTTATGCATCTTTGCTGCCCTTGGGCTGGCCGTCTCCTCAAGTCTGTTGTGTTTGATCTCGGGTCTTGGGTCTCTAGACCTCACCATTCCCTCCTTATCATTTAGCCTCCCTTTGTAATTTCTTACTTTCTTGCCCAGTTTAGATTCCCTTGTTCATCTCTGCATCTCGTCCTTTGACATATTGGTTCAGCTGCTCATTATTAATATATTACACATATGCTTTGGAGTATCATGGGGGAAGCATACGAACATGCAGATATTGCCATTATAAATTTATGTCCTTCCTCACCGATGGTTCCTTCAATACTGCCCATCGGATCTCCTCTTTCCCCAGTCAGAGTTTTTTCTCTATGTTTCTTAAGTCTTGGAAAACCACCTCTCCTTTCATCTCATTCTCAAATGCTCTATTCCCAAGTCATGCAGAATGTAAAAGCCATCAGCTTTTACACCACAAAACTTTCCATTTGCATCTGGATTATTGCAATAGCCTCCTAAACACTTCTAGTTTTGTCACATTCCAAACCATTTTCCACTCTGCAGCCAATCTGATCCTTTCACTCCCTTGCCTAAAATCCTTCCAGTTCTTAGGATGAAGCATAAACCAACCAACAAGGTGCACACTCCCTTGCAAGACCAGCTCCCACTTAATCTCTGCCAGCCTCATTTGTCCCCACCCACCACTGTATTCAAACTTGGCATTCCCACTACAGGGAACTGCAGTTCCTAAACTGACCACTGCATGGCCCTCTCTGGCCTCCAGGCCTTCCTTTATATTTTTTTTTGTCTACCCAGAGCCCTTTTCTCTCTCCCTCTTTACTTGCCCAATTGTGACTTATTCTTTATGACTCAGCTTAAATGTAGCCCCTTCTCAAAACCTTTGCTGCTCCCCAAATCTGTGTTTGATGCCCATTCTGGATGCTTCCTAGTGCTCTGCATGTCTATAACAGAAGATGTGCTACAATTATCTTGTCTGTCTTTCCTGCAGGAAAGGGCAAAAATCATGTCCCTCTTACTTATAAATTTATTCCTAGATCTAAGCAGAGTCCCTAGCACAGAGAAGGCACTCAGTAAATCCCCACTGAGTACTGAAACTTGAAAATTCTTTTGGTAGTGCGCCTGGGTGGCTCAGTGGATTAAGCCTCTGCCTTCAGCTCAGGTCATGATCCCAGGGTCCTGGGATGGAGCCCCACATTGGGTTCCCTGCCCAGTAGGAGCCTGCTTCTCCCTCTCCCTTTGCCCCTTCCCTCTGCTTGTGCTCTCTCTCTCTCTCTCAAATAAATAAATCTTAAATAAATAAAAGAGAGAGAAAGAAAATTCTTTTGTCAGTTGGGAGGAAAACAAAAGCATAACAGAATAGTCTATAATTAGGGAAACCTGACTGTGTATCTCTCAAAGAAAACAACTTACTTAGAAACATACCAGCATAATCTGAACGCTCTATGGGGATGTATACATGTGAGGAAAGTTGTGAACTCAGGCCCAAACTGCTGTGGTTCTAAACACGCATCAAATCAGCAGATAATTTTGTACCTTATACCACAAAGAAGCCTACTACTGCAGTTGGCTGACGTTCATAATTAATATCTTGTAATAACCCAAATGCCTTTATTTCTATCTGAATCTCTATGATAAAACTGCTAATAAACCTCTTACTCAACATGAATAACAATTACATCTCCTCTGGTAAAAGACAGGCAAGTGTATTTCCCTTCATAAATGAGAGTTAGAGTCAATGAAAGCAACAACTCTCTTTATCTCTACAACTCTGCTGCAGTAAAACGGTCATATAGAATTCTAGCAGAATGCCATACATTATTTCCTTCTTAAAAATTAGCATCTTTAGTGCCACAATGAATACTAATTTATAGACTTCTTAAATATCCTCTTATAACATTTTTTTAACATAAGATAGCTAACATCTCTGAGTTAAAACATATTAGAATAACATTACCCAAACCAGCCACTGTGGAACAGTAGCTTCCCAGCTGAAAGATGTCTTTCCTGCTGGGCTGAAAGCGAATACAGCATTAGGAAATCCTTTGCTTTCAACTTTTATTAGGTGGTAACTATAACCAAACAGGACTAATGGAGTGGGAGAATTGTAATATAAATCATTTTAATCCTGAAGATTTTCACATACTGTGAAGACAGCTAGCTGCCTGGTTTAGGGATTTAAACCTTTAAAATTAATTCCAAATTTAGTTTGTTTGTGATATTAGGCTTAACAGTCAGAGAGGAAAATAGTTCACCCAAGAATGAGTTTTGCTTCAGGAGATTGGGAAGGGGACATGATAGTTCCTTTCCACTGTGAACCTGGGGACAGAAAACTCTTGCAGCATTGATGTGCCAGCTAGAGGCTGTGGCAGTGGAATCAGGGACAAAGAAGAAGGCAGATCTCCCTTAGGTACTGTGACTCCTATCACCTCTTCAATCCTGCTATTAGAAGAGACAGAGAATACTGAACTCAGGCCCTGACTGAGCAGGGTTATGTACCAATGAAACTCCTGCTTTATGTTTAAAAAAACAATAACAACACCAACATCAACAAGAAACTCAGAAAACTCTTTATTTGAACAGCTCTTACCTGTTTTCCAAGCACTCTCTAGGACATTTAATTTGGCTTCTACAACAACCTCTCCTCCCACTCTATATTTTATAAGGTAACAAATAGAACTGTTACTTTTCCTTTTTACTGAGGCTTAGATGGTGTATTGGCTTCCCACGGATCATACAATTAATTAATAGTGTTGTTAATGCCAGACCTCAAATATTTAACACCTGCTCAATTCTGATTTTAAATACTTCTTTAGTTGCAATATCCCCTATAGGCAATATATTACTGAGTCTCACAATTGTGAGTGTATATCTTGCCTCTTGCCCAACTATAGCTCTTCTTAAGATGTTAAAAACTGCTTCATCTTATCCTATTCTCAGTGAAAAACAAAACAAAAGAGAGAGAGAGAGAACTGATACACATATTATACAGGCCATCTTAGTTAATTTTTCACTAGAATAAATGGTCGTATTTAACAAAGGATAGGCTAATAACTCTTAGTAAATAACAGTTTAGGATTAATACTGGAGAAATGGAAAGAGAATGAAACATTCTGAACCAAAACCTTAAAAAAGTGCATAAAAATATAGAGAAGAGCTTCAGATAATACCAGATCTCTAGAGAAAGAAACAATTAGAAGCCAGTAAAATACATTTACCCTGACAGAGTGCTTGAAGACATAATAATTCATCAGGGTAGGATTTTTTCTTTCCTTACAAGGGCTGAGTTCATTCCTAAACAGACAGCAATTCTGGCCTACTCTCATTTCATCTTCTTTGATCGTGGCCTTCAGGTGGAACGTAGTTGGTGTGGTAGCATTCTGATGACACAAAGCTGTTGCAAGCAAGAAACGTCAATGTAGGAAGCTAGTTTTTCATGTCAGTCCAGAGGTTATATTTCCTTAGGCTGCTGGGTACGAGGACCTGGCTTCCAACATGAAAATGGAAGTGAGTGTCTAACACAGAAGGTAGAATGTGAGAACAAAAAGGAAAGAGTACTGATAGGCCAGCAGATAGATACTGATATCACCAATAATGGCAATAGAGGAGAGATGAAGAGGAAAAACAGTAAGTCAGTTACAGAAAATTTCAAAGATCAAGGAATACAATACTAAGCATGAGAGAGCAGGGCAAGTCTGATGGCCTGAAGTTCAACGGAGGAAGAAAGAAAAAGAGAATCTTTTTGAAGTATTGGAGAGAAAAGAGCATACCTACCCCTTCTTAATACATGGAGTGTGAGATAACAGATAACTCTTAAAAGAGGATGCCATTTTTCATTTTGGAAATTTGAAGAAATCAAAGAAGAGGTAAGGGATACAGAGAAGACAATTAAGAAAGGCCATCTATTTGACAAGTCTCATGGGAAATTTTGGGAGGGCAGGGAGAAATAGGACATTGGTCACATGACTTATGTACAGAGTAGTATGGCTTACAATTTTGGAGATGGTAGATGGGTGGCCCAGGAGGCTTGGGTGATGTATAATTCTGATGGTGTCTTATAGCAGCAGTACTCAATGCATGTTAGAATACCCTATGGAGTTTTCAAGTAGTACCAATATTTAGGACCCACCCTGACCAATTAATTTTGAATTTAGGGATCAGGGATTGAGTATCAGTATTTCTTAAAAGCCTTCCAGATAATTCTCAGTAAACCTGAAAATCAATGTTTTAGAACAAGACAGATGCACAGCTAGGTGTGCAGAGACTGGCCAGAATGTTGTGTGCATTCAGCTTTGGTCTGTTGGAGCAGACCAAGGATGAGTTTTAAAAGCCATCTAAAACCATTCACTTTAGTTTCTCCAGTGGTCCATGAAAGGGTGGGAAGGAAAGGAGATAGAGATTGGGAACTACCCAATACGGAAGAGCATGCTGTTTTAGAGTGAGATGGAAAATATCCCATACCACTGCTTTATCATAAATAAAATAATAGCAGAGATACTTACTACTTGAGGGTATCCTTGATGTATTCTTATTTTTTGAACTTCTAATTTTGAAATAATTTTATTCTTAAAAATTAAGAAAATAGTGCATCAGCAAAATTACAGGATAGAAGATCAACATGCAGAAATCAATTGTATTTCTATACACTAAAGACAAAAACTGAAAAATAAATGAAGAATGAGCCATCTTATTCATAATAGCATCAAAAACAATAAAATACTTAAGAATAATTTTAAATAAAGAGGCAAAAGAGCTGTATATCAGAACTAAAAGACTGTGCTGAAAGAAATAGAAGGCAAAAACACATGGGAAGATATCCTGTATTCATGGATTGGAAGAATTAATATTGTAAAAATGTCCATACTACTCAAAGCCATCTATAGATTCAACATAATCACCATCAAATAACAATGTCATTTTTCAAATAAATAGAAAAACATCCTAACATTTATATGGAACCACAGAAGACCCCAAATGGCCAGCCAAAATAATCCTGAGGAAAAAGAACAGAGATGGAGGTACAACACTTTCTGATTTCAAACGATACTACAAAGCTACAGTAATAAAAGCAATATGGTACTGATACAAAAACAGACACATAAACCAAATGGAACTGAATAGAGACCCCAAAATTAAATCCTTATTTATGTGGTCAACTTATATTTAACAAGGGAACCAAAATCATCCAATGGAAAAAGAATAGTCTTTTCAAAAAATGATGTTGGGAAAAATGGTTTAACAATGCAGAGCAATCACATCTTACACCACTCACAAAAATGAGCTTGAAATGGACCAGAGTCTTAAACATAAGATCAGATACTATAACAATCCTCCAAGAAAATGTAGGGAAGAAACTCCTTGACATTGGTCTTTGCATGATTTTTGGGGTTTGACACCAAAAGCACAATATATGAAATCAAAAATCAACAAATAAAACTATGTCAAACTTGAAAGCTTTTGCACACCAAAAGAAACAATAAACAAAACAAAAAGACAGCCTACAGAATATGAGGAAATTTTTGCAGTCATTTATCAGCCATGAAGTTAATATCCAAAGTATACAAAGAACCCATAAAACTCAATACCAAAGAAATAAACAATCTGATTTAAAAATAGAGGAACTAAATCAACATTTTTTTCAAAGAAAATGACCAGTAGGTTCATGAAGAGATGCTTAATGTCACTAATCATCAGGGAAATGAAAATTAAACAATGAGATATCACCATATACCTATTAGAATGACTATCATCAAGAAGGCAAAAGACAAGAAGGATGTGGAGAAAAGGGAATCCTTGTGCACTGTTGGCAGGAATGTAAATATATGTAGCCACTATGAAAAAGACTATGAAGGTTCACCAAAAAATTAAAATAGATCTATCAAATGATCCAGCAAGTCCACGTCTGGTTATTTATCCAAAGAAAACAAGACACTAACTCTAAGACACAAGACACTAAGAAATATATGCACCCCCATCTTTATCAAACCACTATGTATGGGCCATGATATAGAAACAACTTAAGTGTCCAACTAGAGATGAATGGATAAAGAAAATGTGGTGCACATACACAATGGAATAGTATTCAGCCACAAAAAGTGATGGCAACTTACCATTTGTCACAACATGGTTGGACTTCGAGCACATTATATGCTAAGCGAGATGAGTCAGACAGAGAAACACAAATACTAGATGATATCACTGATAAGTGGAATTTAAATATACCAAACTTGTAAAAAATTAGAGAATAACATGGTGATTACCAGGGATGGAGGGTGGCGGGGGGTGGGGCTTGGACAAATGTTTAAAGGTACACACTTAGAGTAAGTAATAAAGAAGTGCTATAGATATAATGCACAATGAATGTAGACAACAATATTTCATTAAAATTCTTAGACTTGCTAGGAGACTGGAATTTAATTATTCCAGCTACTAAAATGAAAGGATAATTATGTAATGTGATAGAGGTGCTGATTATCTCTACAATGGGAATCAATTAACATGTTGTACACCTTGAATTTACACAATATTATGTATCAGTATATTTCAAGACAAAAAATAAATGTCGGAAGAGGTCATCAAGAGGATGTGAGCACTAGTTGATCCACAGGTGGGACCTAGACAATTAGAGGCTTCTCACCCCCTTTTCTGTCCTTGGAATGTATGTTCTACTCACCATTCCCTCAGTGGGAAGCTTTTTAAGGATATCCCCATGGGAGAGGCTCAGTGTGCTGTTGAGACCATCTGGACAAATACGTGACTAAATGTAGGTAAAGCCTTGATATAAACTTTTAAGATTCTGGCCAGTAGGTTTGAAGATCTGTTTGTCTAGCAGCTGCCTAAGCAAAGCCTCATAGGTAAGTTTCCCTGTTTATTAAGCCTGTCACTCACCAAACTGGAGTGTTCTTCCCCTTTCTTTGGTGCCCCCCCTTTGTAATCTGTATATGGGGGCCAATTTCAGATTTCACCTGGGAAATTCCTGAGCTTGCAAAATCAACAATAAGAAAAATTGAGAAATAAATTGTAAGCATATTTAAACTTTCTCACTGTACCAATATATTATGTGCATTATAAACAAAATTCTAAAATAACATTAAAATGAAATGATATTTTAAAAGTCTTAAAAAAAGAAAACAGAGCAAAGAATTTCAGTGCATACTTAACCCAAGTTCCCTCATTTTAATATTTTGCAACTGATTTATAATCCTCCCTCTCTCCATCCCTTTGTGTGTGGGTATGTGTGTGTATGTATGTGTTACTTACATATTTACTAGCTCTCTCAGCTGTGAGGGTCTAGAAACGATGACATTCAGTACCAGGGAGCACATCTATTATCCGGATCTTGATTTCTAAATGCTAAATAAATTTCCAAATAAAATGACACAAGGCTACTTGGAGAAATGGCTGATTCCAGGGAGAGGGCAGGGAAAACACAAACCCAAGCTTCATCTTGTGGTAAACAACAATAGAGTGCTCAAAGAATTCATAATAGCTAATTTTATATGTCAATTTGTCTAGGCCACAGTACTCAGATATTTGGTCAAACATTATTCTAGATATTTTTGTGAAGATATTTTTTAGATGAGATCAGCATTTAAACTGATGGACTTTAGCTAAAGCAAATTACTCTCCATAATATAGGTGGGTGAGCCCCATCCAATCAGTTGAAGGTCTTAATAGAAAAACACTGGCGGGACGCCTGGGTGGCTCAGTTGGTTAAGCGGCTGCCTTCGGCTCAGGTCATGATCCTGGCGTGTTGGGATCGAGTCCCACATCGGGCTCCTTGCTTGGCAGGGAGCCTGCTTCTTCCTCTGCCTCTACCTGCCACTCTGTTTGCCTGTGCTCGCTCTCTCTCTCCCCCTCTCTCTCTGACAAATAAATAAATTTAAAAAAAAATTTAAAATTAAAAAAAAAAAAAGAAAAACACTGGCTTCTCTGGAAGAAGAGGGAACTCTGCCAATGGATGGTTTTCAAGCTGGAGCTACAACATCAATTCTTCTCTGAGTCTCCAGACTGCCAATCTACCATGGAGAATACGGACTTAACAGAATCCATAAGCATGTGAACCAATCCCTTAAAATAAATACCCCCCACCTCCTCTTTCTCTCTCTCCATGTATACACACATACACACACACACACGCACTCACACGCTGTTTCTCTCTCTCTCTGTCTCACATATACACATATCCTACTGGTCTATTTTTGGGAGAATTCTGACTAATACAGAATGATAAGAACATGTGAGAAGGAGCAGCCATCTTGAAGGGGATCTCACTGGCCAAATCTGGGAGATTTAGCAATGGAATACAAATGATGACTTGGGTAATTTTTATTGAGCTATTTTCAAGTTGATGACCTTTCCCCAGTTGTGCCAAGAGTACTGATAAGCCTGGAGAAATCATTCTGTATCTCTTACCATGGTTTTTACTATTAATATTTTTAGCATTTTCATTTGATTCTTTCTTAAGCTTTTCATATCTCCACTAAAATTCTCCCTTCTGTCTATACACATTGTCTCCTTTTACAGCAGATCTTTTAACATATCAGACAGTGATCTGTCTGATAGTTCCATCATGTAGTTCCTATCTGTGCGTAGTTCTGTTGATCACTATGATTCTTGACAGTACTGAGTTGTGTGTGTGAGTGAGTGTGTCCTTTTTTTGTGTTTCTCATAATTCTGGGTTAAAATCCAGACATTGAGTGCAAGACAGTTCAGATTCAAGTAAATAGTGTTTATCCCTGGAAATGGGCATACTTTTCTATTGGATCTTCAGTGAGGGGAGTTGTGTCAAGGTAGTCAAGTGTTGAGCTAGTCAAAATTTGGGTTTTGTTGTGAAAGTTACCCTCAGTAAAACACTAGCTTCGAATTCTTCTAACATTACTTTATGCTTAGGGTGGGGTTTTGGTTGCTGGTGGATTTTTTCAATGTTTCTTTGTCATCTTCAGCTTTAGGTTTTCCCTGTGACTCTGCACCTCGGAGGTTCTCTATCCATGTTCTTCCCCTTCAGGCAGTAAACGGCTCTTACTTGCTACTATTTGATGCTTACCAGCCTGGTAGTGGGGCCCCGAGGGACATTCTTGGTGGTCTTGGTTCAGCTTTAGTTTTAGACAAACCCAGAGGTCCTGGATCTCTTGGGTGGGCTTCCTAAGTCATCTTCCCTTCTCCTGGTGTCAGAAGATCTCTAATGACCTGAACCAGAATGGCTTCCTGCTCCTCCCATAGAGGTAGATGCTGTTTTCTGTTTTCTTCCCCTAGACACAATGGGTTTTTACCAGTGCTCTGGGGAAAATAGAGTTTACCACCCTCTCCTAGTGGGTTAAGGCTTTTGTTCCATAGAAGGAAGGCTCTGGACTAGGCTTTGCACATTTTCTGCAGTAATGGCTACTCTTATTCCCCAAGCCTGCAACATGAAGGATCACCCTGAGTCTGATATCCTGCCTGTAATCTTCCTAATGAATCCCCAGTGAAGTCAATGAAGAAGTTTTCAATGGCTGCAAACTGTCCTTCCCAGCAAACTGATAAAAATTTTAGCTGAAATGTCTTTGCTTGCGTGATCAAATCAACTGACTTCTATGCTCTGCTCCAAGTAAGCCAAGGCTTACTGACGTCCCGTATCTACCTGGAGATGGATGTCCGCTTTTCCTTATATTTTGGATTAGCTTGTTGCCCTGCAACTCCAACTTTCAGATATGTTCAAGAAAAGTTGTGATTTTCTTCTTTTTCTTGCTGTGAAGTTGGCAGCCACATTCTTTCCAGCTTTCCACAACTTGAGTGGATGTTTGATATTCTTATGTAATCTTTTTAATAAAGCTGTGTGTGTCTATACTCAAATTCTCAAACCACTGATGCTGGGACTCACAGTGAGTATAAAAATGAGGTGACATATGCTCACTGAGTTTTAGAAAACCATCAAGAGGTATGATTTTACTTGGATACACTGGTTATGGGGACTGAAAAGAGAAAATAAATAATAGCTCTTTGGAATTTATTATCCTTGTCTTCAGTCAACTTTGGTAAATGTTTCATGGACACACAGAAAGGTACATTAATTTTACAGTGATTAAAATCTGCTTTATGATAATTAAAGCTGCTATTAATTTTTCATTAATTGTAATATTTAAACATGTGTCTGCTCTCAAACTCTTGAATTGGCAAACTTTGGTCACTCTATCCTCATAATTCTAAGAGTTTGGACAAAAATGCTAAATCATCTTAATGCAACAGAAGGAATTCAGTACAATTTCATTTCTTTCAATCCACCTTTATATGATCTTTCTAAGATAATGTAAATTTATCATCTAGGCATTCTTTTTGTTAGACACTACTCTTTCCAAACAGTTTTTACTTTAGCACTTATTTTTGTTAGATAAATAATTAAATAAATGTCTCAACTAACTTCACTGTACTTGCAATCCTTTTATCCTCAGACTTCTTTCCTGGGTTCCCACATTTGATATATATGTTTGTCAGCTGGCTTATGCCTTAGAATAACTTCTTCAGGAAAGATACACGGGTGGAATGTTTCTTGAGCTCTTACACATATAAGAATATATTTCTGCTGCCACAACTCATAAACTCCTCTTTCATCTTCAGCCACTTTTGCATTTCTGCAAGTTGGAGACTTCCAAAGAGTTTCAGAAACAAAATAAGTACTGATGAGAGAAGGGGCTTTGATGAAGGTCATATCCCTAGGCATCTCAGAAGTCGGAGCCCTGTGCAGGAGAGAGACTATCAGGCTATTTGGCTGGAACTTTGAACTCCATATCTTGAACGTAGGGGTAAGATGGCTGAGTGGCTAGAAACATGCTCTAATTCCTTTTTGGATGGGTTGTTTTATTTCACAGTGTCTGAATCATTTTTATTTCTTGCCTGGACACACTAGAATAGGAGTATTTCCTCCAAGAAACTCACATTAGTTTGAATGGTGTTATTGAATGATCTCGTTGGTTTTTGCCGATCTGACAGTGTTCTGCTTTTTCATGGGTATTTCAATAGAAGGGTTAAAAGGAATAAATCGAGTATGGATATCTGAACTTTTTCACTGGTTTTAAAGTTATTCCTTTATGGGGTGCCTGGGTGACTCAGTCAGTTAAGCCTCTGACTCTTGGTTTCAGCTCAGATCATCGTCTCAGGGTTGTGAGATCAAGCCCCCCTTCTGGTTCCACACTGAGTGCAGAGTCTCCTCTAGATTCTCTCTCTCCCTCTGCTCCTCCCCCACTCATGCTCTCTTTCTCTCCTATCCCCCCAATAAATAAATAAATAAATAAATAAAATCTTTAAAGTGACTTCTTTATTAAACAAATATTTATGGAGTAACTTATTAAAGTCTATATTATATTTCAAAAAATTATTTAACCCTATTTGGACATTTTCACCTACAAGATAACTACCTATTAAGAAACACTATTTTAGAGTAGATTTTTATATGTGGGATTTCTAGGCCAAAGGTTTTAGTCATGTCTCTTGATATATAATGCTGAGTTACCTTTCCAATAAAAACATTCCATCACCAAATAGTTACGTTAGGGTTTAGTTTCCCATTGGGGCATCAGAAATTACTCCAATCACCATAGACTTGGCTGCCAGGAGGGAACTAATATCTAAGAACTCACTAAGCAAGGAAGCCTCCTGTCCTATGGACAATGTGAGAGAATTGGAGAGAGGCTGGAACAAGCCCATGAGCCAAGGTGTAAGAAAGAGAGTCAAACAGAGACAAAATTCAAAGGCACTAAAGAAACAAAGAGAGAAGGTGAATGGGTTAAACTTCTAAGAAGTAAGGGTAAGATGGAGAGTCCAAATAAGATGCTGCAGTCTTAGGGACAAAGTGTAGATAATGCCAGTGCAATTCTCGAATGTGAATGAAAACTGGAAAACAGGCCAACGTGGTCAGAGAGACACAGATGACTCTGTCATGATTTCTGCACGGGATTTTCAAGAAATTCATTCAGAACCTTCAGCAGCTAATCCTCTCTACTCTTAAGAAGCCTTTAGTCCTTCTTACAACAAAAACCATGGCACCTTCTATGGTGTCCTCACCAACTCAACACAGTACTGGGATGTTAGTGAATGCTCAGTAAACACTTCCTGCATGCTCACTGAACCCAGTTTATGTATTTGATAATTGCTCAGTACAGAAGGGGAGAGTCCTATGAAAATTCAGACCCACCACATCCACCACTTTCCCCCTTGTTGGGCTATAAGTGTCAAAGGAAAAGGAAAAAGTTTCAAGACCAGTCACGGACAAAGACCAAATAGCTCCAAACTGGGTATCCAAGCCTCACAAAAAGATAGGCTTAGAATATAAAGAACAGCTCTAGGGCTCCGTGAGAGGCTTCATTTTTATTTTAAAACGTGATGAGATGCCAAAGAAGCTGCTGCTTTTTAAAACATTCTTGACTTCAGCATCCATGGTAGCCCTGAATCATTTGGTGGCTTAATTTGCAGCAGGCAAGTTGAGCAGTGAGCGTTTTTCAGTAGTAGTGGTTGAACTAACATTTTCCAAAAAAAAAAAAAAAAATTTTTTTTTTAAGCTCACAGAATAGTAACTGAATAGCTCATTATTTCCTTTGAAAAGGCTAGACTCTGCGGGTTGTCCCCACCTTTACCGTTCTCTCTGTGGTGCTGGCTTCATGCAGTTCAGTCCTGAGTGTGTAGGTTGCTTTGGAAGTAAAAAGTCTCTGACTTGAATGTCTCCATCCATACTTGAAAAACACCCAGTACTGATCCAAACTAATCTAGGAGTTTCCATAGAAGTTTAATAATCCAGTGATAACAGCACCTCAAAATTGTACTCCACTATCCCATTTGCCAAGAATTCCACATGTAAGATTTCATTTAAAATGTAAAATTAATATCTCATTCTGTGAGAAAGGCATTTTACAGCTGAAACTGCTAGACACAGAGAGGTGGGTGGGAGACCTGCCCCAGAGAACAAGCTGGCTAGAAGCCAAACTGGGAAATGGGGAGCAAACTTACCAACTATTTCCTCTTTAATCTCACATATTTTTCCTCACTGAGGATGGAAAACAACTTAATTAAAGGAGGATGAAAGCACCAGAGGGGAAGTGGGATTTCCAAAGCCTTACAACAAATGTGCTTCTTTTCCAGAACATTCCTGTCTCTTCCAGGGAGGGCATATCCCACAACCCAAACCTGTTAGCCAGCAGTTTCTTCACCAAGCAGTCTCCATCAGACCTGGTCCTGTGGAAAACCAAAACCCCTTCTGTCTGTCTTATGTGCCTGTGAATTACTCTAAGTTAATTCTGACATTAGCCTGCTTACAGAATTATTTTCTAAGAAGTTTATTTCTGGTGGTAATATCAGAATCCCTAAAGATGAAAACTTTATATAGCACATGATACAAAAACTTGGGCAGTCTCACTTTAGCTTGGGAGTCTGGATAATCACTGGCATGTACTCCTCAGGAGCATGGTTGAGACCATGTGGGAGAAGGGAACATCAGAGCTGGGGAATAATTCAGAGAGCATGTAAACCAATCTCCTCATTGGACACATGTACAAATGTGGCTTTGAGTTAGTGGTAGAGTGACAAGTAGGAACTGAATCTCCTGATTCCCAGTTTAATGTTTCCCTTCCCACCCACCCATCCAATGTCATTCGGCTGATCCAAATAAGAATAGACACGTATGGGGTCTGATCCATTGTCCACTACTTACATAAATGACGTGTGGAGATTCCCTTAGCCTTCTGTGGACTGATCATTTCCATGCTTACTGACTCTCCATTCTGGGTGGGGCCAAAGTCTATGCTCAAGGATCATAATATCCCAGTACTAGTGCCAAGGGATGCCTGTCACTCTCTAACAATAATGATAGCTCTACACTCATGATATCACTATAAAAATCCAACAAGAAAACCTTATTGACATGGTTTTTTGAATATAAAGTTGGCTCTTTTAGGGAGCTTTGGAGGAGAGGGAGGATCAAATCTCTCTCTGTTTTATTCTGTCCACTGTCCTGATTTCCAAGTTTGCATTACATTTCATAGCATGATAAACCCATCTCTTCATCTCTTGACAGAGGGGAGACTAAAATTAAGCAGATTGATTTCTAGCCTCTCCTCTCTCTGTGGCCATTAGACATGTGTTCCACTGGAGGCAGCCCAGTGCGGCCTTGATTAATGCCCAGCAGTTACTATGTACTACTTTCCTTCCTACTGGCACTTAGTTCTTGAAAGGCTGGTCATGGACAGAGAGCATAATGCAGATGCATGCCAATGAGTCCTGATGGTGGGGAGCAAATCAAATGGGAGGCAGAGAGCCATATTTCTGTCTGTTCTCAATCCATGCAGACACAGCTCATGTTTTCCCTCCTGTTCAAGCAAGGATATTTGTTCAAAGGCCCGCATCTGTAGTAAAAAGGTCATGATGTATTGAGTAATCTCATTTAATACCCTAAACCTTGACTATCTCTTGACCAATTCAATGATTTGCCTCTGTCCAATTTCTTGCTTCCATGAGGGAGATTCATAGAAATTCCACAGAGACAGAAACCAGAGACATACAGTGGATAAGTAAATGAAATTCAGGATAGATTAAAAAAAAAAAAAACAATTCAGTCTAGCCCAGATTCTAATAAGTCACCTCTATGTTAAAAGGTGCAAAAAAAAAAAAAATCACACACATACATCACACACACACACACACACACACACACACACAGTTGACCCTTGAAGGAAAAGGGGGACATGCTGACCCTTCTGTTGTCAAAACTCAACAACTTTTAGTTTCTCAAAAACCTAACTACTAATAGCCTACTACTGACCAGAAACCTTACTGATAACAGAAATCATGGATTCGTAAGTATTTTTTATGTTATATATATTATATACAGTATTCTGAACAATAAAGTAAGCTGAAAAAATGTAATGTTATTAAGAAAATCATCAAGAGGAGAAAATACATTTATAGCAATTTTCCACCATATATTTATTCATAAAACATCCGAGTGTAGGCAGGAACGGGAGTGCCATTAGGTCTGTGGTGGAGGGCCTATCCTGGCTGATGGTCACGATCCACTGCCTGGAGGCCTTGGATCAGTAGCAGCAGCAGGTGCCTGGCTGGCCACAGGTGGGGACAACAGCCTAGAGTTGCAGTACAGCTGCCTCATCTGCCTGCAGCTTTACCACGGCCCATAGCTGTGGCAGCTGCCACCATAGGAGAGTGCCTGGCCTCCAGCAGCCCGAGAGGCTGACAGTCAGGGGCATTAGAGGTAACGGCCAGGCAGGGAGAACTCAGGCGAGCGCTCTGGATGTGGGGCTTCCTGTGCAGTGCTATCCTGTGGCAGACTGTAATTATAAAAAATGGCCGCCACAATATTTCCATCTGACATACTTTCCCAGAACCTTGCCACTCTGCATCAAAGTAAAATCTGTTTTCCTTCCCTTTGCCCTGGGCAATTTTGAGATGTGTCAACATAGAGAATGTGGTAGAAGTGGCATTGTGTGACTTCTAAAGCTGTCTTAGAACAGGCAACAGAGCTTCTGCCTGGCACCCCTTGCTCTTTCTCTCTTATATGCTCTACCTTGGAACCCAGCTGTCATGGTGTGAGGAAGCCCAAGCCACAATGAGAGCTGCGTGTGTGTTCTGGTTGTCTTTCCCAGTTAAGATTTCAGTGGAGCATCAATGTCAACTCCGAACACCTGAGCGAACAAGCTTTCAGATGACTCTAGCGCTCACTCCTCAAGCTGCTATAGGGAGGAGACAAATTATCCCTGCTGAACCTTGCTCAAAATGCAGATTCAGAGTGAAGTAAGTGCTGTCATTGTTTTAAGCTATTAAGATTTAAAGTTGCTTGTTATGTAGCCATAATAACTAGACTGGATTTTGGTATCAAAAGTGGAGGGTTCTCATCAAAAACTGAAAGTGGTTTTGGGACCAAGAGGAAGGTAGACGTTAGATAGCCCTTGAGGAGTCTGTTGGCTGAGGTCTGATGGCCCTGAGGAGGTTGTCTCTGAGGGCTTTTAAAGAAGTGAGGAAGATAATAATGGAAGCTGGAGGAAAGGATCCCTTGTTATGAAGTGACAAAAAGTTCAGCAACATTATCACCTATAATGACATAGGAAATAGAAATTTCACCTAATGAACTGCATGATCTAGCTAAGGATATACCCAGGCAGAATGTTAAAAGTGTTATTTAGCTTCTTTTTGTTATTCATAGTATAATGCAAGATGAAAACAATACTCTGAAGAAAGCTTTGTTAAATAAAAGCAAAAACAAAAACAAAAAACCAGGTCTTGCTGTTTCTCAGTACCTGCCTCTCCAAATGGCAAATGATGTTAAAATTAACAAATGGTTTCCAAACAAAGGTCAAATCCAGAGCTGCATAAGAAAGGCCAAAGCTAGGGCTTTATCTAAAAGATAACGTTTGTAACTGAACAACCATATGCTGAAATCTCAGAAAAATTTAAGATGGCATCTCAAGCTCCCGAGAATAGGTTGGTCCTATGACTGTAAGGTCATGCCTCACAGAAAGTGTTAAAAAATAAAACTAAAAATCTGAAGGATATTGTCTTCTAGCAGCTTTATGGGACACCCAGGGTAGAATTTCTCAAAGAAATTTTGTGGCTATGTGGCTACTCTTGTCTGAGGGAGTAAACTGTAATAAAATGTTTAGAGTGAGACATAAAGTTGAAAAGAGCTCAGGAAACTAGGAATAGGATTGAAGTTCTTCAATCTGATAGAGGATAGCTACCAAAAAAAAAAAAAAAGAAAAGAAAAAATCCACAGTTAAAATGTCAGACTTAGGGGCACCTGGGTGGCTCAGTGGGTTAAGCCTCTGCCTTCGGCTCAGGTCATGATCTCAGGATCCTGGGATCGAGTCCCACATCGGGCTCTGTGCTCAGCTGGGAGCCTGCTTCCCCCTCTATCTCTGCCTGCCTCTCTGCCTACTTGTGATCTCTCTCTCTGTCAAATGAATAAATAAAATCTTTTTAAAAAAAATGTCAGACTTATGAGAAAAGATTGAATGCTTTCCTCCCTAATACAAGGAACAAGTCAAAGATGGCCACCCTCATCATTTCTATTATATGGGTATCTATCCAAGACAGGGAGAATAAATAAATATGTAAGCAAGCAAATAAATAAATGAATGAATAAGAAATAAAAGACTTTCAGATTGAAAAGGATGAAATAAATCTATTTATCTCTATTTTCAGATGATGTGATATTGCATGTATAAATCCCAAGGAATCCACCACTCTTAGAACCAATAAACAGTGCATGATACAAGCTCAATCTAGAAAAATGTATTGTATTTCTATGTACTAGCAATGAATAATCTGAAATGAAATGAGAATAAAATTCCACTATAATAGTATCAAGTTGAGTAAGATACTTAGGAATAAACTGAACAAAAAAGGTTCAAAACTTAGACTCTGAAAACCACAAAACATCATTGAAAGAAATTAAAGAAAATCTAAATAAATAGAAATATATCCCATATTCATGGATTGGAATTGTTAAGATGGTGATATGTTAATTGATCTATAGATTCAGTGCAATCCCTATCAAAATCCCAGCTCTCATATTTTGCAGTAATTGACACTTTTATCTTGAGATTCATATGGAAACCCAAGGGACCAAAAATAGCCTAAGTAATCTTAAAAAGGTAAAACAAAGTTGGAGGACTCACACTTTTTAATTTTAAACTTACTACAAAGATACAGTAATCAGGACAATATCATATTGGCCCAAGAACAGATGTGTAAATCAATTAAATAGAATGAAGAGTCCATAAATAAACCCTGACATTTATGGTTAATTGATTTGGGACAAGGTGCCAAGACAATTCAATGGGAAATACATAGTCTTTTTACTAAATGGTGCTGGAACAACTGGATAGCCATATCCAAAAATATGCAAGACAAAAAAAGTGTCTCAAAGTGGATCATAGATCCAAATGAGAAACTCAAAAGTCACAATGATATATCACCATATCATACCAATTAGAATATAGTCAAAAAGATAATATGTTGATGAGGATGTGCAGAAATTGCAACCTTCATATATTGTTGGTGGCATGTAATAACAGTGTAGCTACTTTGGAAAAGAGTTTGGCAGTTCCTCGAAATGTCAAGCATAAAGTTACCATATGACTCAGCAATTATACTTTTTATTATATACCCTAGGAAAATAAAAACATAATTCCATCCAAAAAAAAAGTCATTACACAAATGTTCATAGAAGAATTACTCATTAGAGCTCAAAAGTGGAAAGAACTCAAATGCCTATCATCTGATGAATGGATAAATAAAACATGACATATCCATCCAATGGAATACTACTTGGCAATAAAATTATGAAATACTAGTATATACTATTACATGGATGAACTGTGAAAACAATATACTAAGAGAAAGAAGCCAGACACAGAAGACCACATATTGTATGATTTCATTTCTATGAAAAGTCCAGAAAGGGCAAGTCTTGAAAGATAAAAAGAAGATTTGTGGTTGTCCAGTGCTTCAATTTTGGGAAAGAGGAATGGGGAGTGAATATCAATGGGTAAGTGGTTTCTTTTGGGGTGATAAAATGTTCTAAAATTAGATTACAGTGATAGTCACACAATTCTTTGGATATGTTAAAAACCATTAAATTAGGGGTGTCTGGGTGGCTCAGTCAGTTTAGCATCTGCTTTTGGCTCAGTTCATGATCCCAGGGTCCTGGGATACAGCCCCGTATTGGGTTCCCTGCTCAGTTGGAAATCTGTCTCTCCCTCTCCATCTGCCTCTCCCCCATCTCATGCTCTCCCTCGCCTGTGCTCTCTCTCTCGCAAAAATAAATAAATAAAATCTTTTAAAAATCACATTGAGTTGTATACCTTAATGGGTAAATTGTATGATATGTGAATTATATTTCAATAAAGCTTTTTTTTAATAAAAAAATGAAGGTTGTGAAAGATAAGAAAGTCTGCAAAACTGTTACAGCTTAGAGAAGATTCAAGAGACATTATAACTAAATGAAATGCAGTGTTCTGGGTTGAGTCCTGGAATTTTAAGATGTTAATGGAAAAACTAGAAAAATCTGAATAGTATCTATAATTTATGTTAAAGAAAAGAAAAGGAAAAAGGCATCAGAATCTTGAATGACTACAGGCACAAACTATCCACTTCTTATAGAGCAGGAAAGAATTTCAC
Source organism: Mellivora capensis (assembly GCA_004024625.1). Lineage (NCBI taxonomy): Eukaryota > Metazoa > Chordata > Mammalia > Carnivora > Mustelidae > Mellivora > Mellivora capensis. The sequence continues at coordinate 280,688 of PISX010000225.1, read as the reverse complement.
AGAAGGCATAAGCAAATCCCAGATGGCAGAGCCAATAATAATAGTGAATCATTCCCGGGAAGTAGGACCAAGCTCTAATCAGGGATTGGCAAAGATTTCACATTTACCACAAACCAATGAATATGGGATGCTTCCAGTTTTCCTACTTTATGAATGGTGGATGTATTATGGTATCTTCATGCTTGCTTTACAATTTAGGTTAGTTATGTAGGATTCAAACAGCTCATTTCTTTAGTTCCCAGGTCTTCACATGGAGAGGAACCCCATTCAAGCCACTGTGCTTGAGGAACACACCCAAGGAGACTTCTATACTCTTGGATCTGACTCAGACAGTAAGATATTGGGCCTTGTACCTTAATATGATGCTGAAATGGGATAAAGGTTTGAAGGGTCTCGGAGAAGGGGCAAATATTTGCATTGTGGGAAGGAGGTGAATTAGGCCAATGATATTCTGTGGCTGGATGTATTTTTCAAAAACAGCCACAGCAATATTTCCAGTCCTATATACTCTTCTGGAACTTTGCATTCCCCATCAAGAGTTGAATTCCATTTCTCTCTCTCCTGAGCCTGGGCAAGCTTGTGGCTACCCCGACAAATAGAAAGTGATGGAGGTGATGAAGTATGATTTCCCAGGCTAGGTTAGAAATGGTGATAAAACTTCTGCATGGATTTCTTTCTCTTGGATATTCACCTTCAAAACTCAGGCATCATGGGGCGCCTGGGTGGCTCAGTGGGTTAAAGTCTCTGCCTTCGGCTCAGGTCATGATCCCAGGGTTCTGGGATCGAGCCCCGCATCGGGCTCTCTGCTCCGCGGGGAGCCTGCTTCCTCCTCTCTCTCTGCCTGCCTCTCTGCCTACTTGTGATCTCTGTCTGTCAAATAAATAAATAAAATCTTAAAAAAAAAAACCTCAGGCATCATGCTGTATAAAAGCCCTAGTCACATGGAGAGGTCATTTGTAAGTATTCCCTTCAACAGCCCATTATTCACCACTAGATGTTTGAATGAATGAGAGAGGATTCCGTACACCACCTTCAAGCTGCTTTGGCTGATGCCGAGTGGAGCAGAGATGAACTATCCCCACTAAGCCTAGCCCAAACCTGAGCAAAAGTTAGAATGCCATTGAGTTAAGCCATTAAATTTTGGAATTTTTTGTTATACTGGGTTATACTAGGATGTTATGCTGTTATAATGGGAACAATCCCAGTGTCAAGTATTTCTTTGTACCCAGCATATAGCACTGATTACTTTTCGTAATCAAAATATAACTTACATACAAAAATGCACAGATCTCAAGGAATTTGATGAGCTTTGACAATTATATATATATATATATATTCCCTCATAACCATGTCCCAGAAGAATAAATAAAGTGTGTTTATTGTCGGAGAAATTTTCCTCATACCCACACAGTAGTGGGCGGAAGCCAGCTTGCAATGCCTTGTGCGAGTCAATTGTGTATATCTAGTCCCAGCAACTCATGCAGTCACGTCATGGTGGCAGCTGGAAATCTTGAAATTGAGAGTATTTACAGCATGAAAATCAGCAAATGCTATAAATCAGGACTTTCACTCCACCCCACCCACAATGGTTCTTAAACATTTAACAGACACTATCGCTCATGCCTTCTTCCAGCCAATTCTTCCATGCTCCTGAGGCAGATACTTTTTAAATTCCTCTCACTTTAGCTTGTTTTGTCTACTTCTAGATTTCTTATCATGGGCTCATACAGTGTGTATTTTTCTGTGTCTGCCTTCTTTCACTTAAAATAGCGTTTAGAAATTTATCCATGTTGCTGCTTCTATCCATATTTCACTCTTTTTTTTAAATTGTTGAGTTGTGTTCATTGTATGAACATGCAACAATTTCATTATCTTTTGTTGGTGAACAATTGGGCTGTGCCCCCAATACTGAGCTACTATGAATGTGGCATGGTATTATTATACCTGTCTTCTTGTGGACATGTCTTCATTCTCTCGAGTAAATATCTAGGAATATACTGTTGGGTCACAACACAGAGATATGTTTAGCATTATTAGAACAAGAGAAACAGTTAACCAAAGTGGCTGTAACATTTTCCTCAGCCACAGGCAATGTACAGGAGTTTTGGGTGTTCCACATACTTGTCAAGAGTTGGTATAACTGGCATTTGACTTTAGACATAGTCATGGGCACATATGGTATGTCATTTTGGTTTCAATGTATGTATCTCTGACAAGGTATTGAGCCTCTTTTCATGTTATTCAGTCTTGTGATCAATGATCATTTGTAGCTTCTTCTTTTTTTTTTTTTAAGGTTTTGTTTATTTAACAGACAGAGATCACAAATAGGCAGAGAGGCAGGCAGAGAGAGAGGAAGGGAAGCAGGCTCCCTGCTGAGCAGAGAGCCTGATGCAGGTCTTGATTCCAGCACCCTGGGACCATGACCCTAGCCGAAGGCAGAGGCTTTAACCCACTGAGCCACCCAGGCACCCTGTAGCTTCTTTTTTAAACTATTCAAGCAAGCATTTATATTGGATTGTTTGTTTTCTTGTAATTCATTTGTAGAGGTTCTTCATACATTCTTTAGGCAAGTCTTTTGCTCTGTCAATCATCTATCTCCCTATCCATCACCTATCTATTTATCTATCAGTCATCCATCTAGCTATCAGGATTTTTTCCAGTTTGTGGCTTGCCTGTTCTTTTTTGGCTAATGCTTTTCATGTTCTGTAAAAAACACAAAGTTCTTTAAAATTTCCCCTAGGTTGCAAAGACATTCTCTTATATTTTCTTCTAACAGTTTAGGGTACTAGCTAATGGTGGGATTTATTAGACATCTTAAATCAATGTTAATGCCTGTTGATAAGTCAGACAAGGGTTGGAGATCATTTTTACACTTGATCTTAGTCAAAAGGCCGAGAAACCATTTGAGGATCATTTTGATCCATACTTTTATCAGGCATCCCAGCACTATTTAAAATTAACTTTGTTTTCCAGGTACACACCCTTTCTCTTCCCCAGTTGAATTGACACAGTGATTTAGTGAAAATTAATTGACTATATATGTGGATATATCTTGGACTATCTAATCTGCTCTGCTGATCAGTCTATCTATCTTTGTGGTTCTACCACCCTGTCTTATTTACCGGAACTTTATAAAATCTTCCAATCAAGTAGTATCAGTCGTTATTGTTCATGATTGTTTTGACCCTACCAGATCACTTTATATTCTCATATAAGCTGTAGGAATAGTTTTTCAATCTTTTTCTTAAAAAAAGCTCTTGTTTGTTTTTTATTCAGGTTATGTTGAATACATTACTTATTTCCATTATGTTAGGGAGAATGGACAACAATGACTATCTCAAATATGGTATATCTATTTGTTTAGGTCCTTAAAGTTCTTACCAACAATTTCAGTTTTCAAGTGTAGAGGTTGTATGTACCTTTTGTTAGATTTATTTCCAAATCTATGATGTGTTTTAAGGCTAATGTAAATAGTATGCTCTTGTGTTCTTTCTGATTGTAGGGGGAAAAACTTAGCATTTTACTATTTATAATGATATTAAATATGGATATTTCATGGATATGAAATTTCATGAAAATAACAGATCAAGATTGTTCCTTTGTATTCATAGTTTGGTTTGAGTTATTATATATGGATATTGAATTTTATAACATTTTCTTCCATCTACTGAGATATTGTATGGTTTTCTTCTATATTCTGTTAATATTATGAATTATACTGATTGATTTTCCTAACATTTCAACTTTGCCTTCCTAGTATAAACACTACTTGGTCAGGATTTTTTATCTTTTTTATTTACTTCTGGATCATATTTATTAATGTTTCATTAAAAATATAGACATTCATGAGGAATATTGGTCTGAAAATTTCTTTCCTTTTAAATATGTCTGTCAGGTTTTGATATCAGGTTTATGCTGGTCTCATAAAAGAAGTTAGGAAATATTCCTTCCTTCTCTGTTTTCAGAAAGCATTTGTGTAAAATTGGTGTTATTTTTTTCTTTAAATGTTTAATAGAATTTACTACTGAAGCCAACCAGGACAGAAATTTTCTTTCTGGGAATATTTTTATCATAAATTCAACCATTTGAATAGATCTATGACTATTTAAATTCTCCATTTCATATCCCTTTTATGTTTTTCAAGGAATTTATACATTTCATGTAAGTTTTTGATTTATCAGCATAAAATCATGCCTAATATCTCATTGCTTTATTAATTTTCTTAGGCTTTGTAGTGATGTTCTCTTGATATTGATAATTTATGATTTTGTTTATTTTGAAAGAGTTTATAAACTTATTAATATTTCAAAAGGATAAATTTGGATTTCTTGATTTTTCTCTGTCTTTTATACTTTCATATAAAAAACTACATAATATGTACTTTTTAATGTCTTTCCAAGAGCATCTTTATTTTTAAATTAATCTATGTTGTTGAAGGTATCTATAGTTTGTTCTTTTTTTTTTTTTAAGATTTCATTTATTTATTTGACAGAGAGAGAGAGATCACAAGTAGGCAGAGAGGGAGGCAGAGAGAGAGAGGGGAAGCAGGCTTCCTGCCGAGCAGAGAGCCTGACGCAGGGCTTGATCCCAGGACCCTGAGATCATGACCTGAGCCAAAGGCAGAGGCTTATCCCACTGAGCCACCCAGGCAGTTTGTTCTTTTTTAATGGTCAATAATAGCCATTGTATGTATACACCATGGTTGAAGGACATTTGAATTGTTTCCTGTTTGGGGCTATTCTGAATATAACCACTGTAAATATTTGAGTGCAAGTTTTTGTGTCAACACGTTTTTAGTTCTCTTGGATAAATATCTAAAAATTGAATTGCTAAGTTTCATGGTATATGTATGTGTAATTTTTAAAGAAACTGATGGGTTGTTTTTTTAAGTGGTTATATCATTTCCCATTCTCACCAGTAATGCATGAGAGTTCCAGCTGTTCCATAACCTTATCAACACTTATCAACACTTGCATTTATCAGATGGTTTTTTTCCTTCTAATTTTAGCTATTCTAATATGCATGAAGCATTATACCATTGTGGTTTCAACTTATATTTTTCAGGTGACCAAAGACTTTGAGTGTGCTTTCATGTGCTTACTGACTGTTAATTTATCTTCTTTTGTTGAATATCTTTTTGAAACTTTACCAAAGTTTACCAAAGTTTTTACCAAAAACTTTTTTGTCTTAATTGCTTGTTTGTTTTCTTATAGTTGAGTTGCAAGGGTTCTATATGCTTTCTGAATATAAGTCCATGTCGGATATGGCTATTCTTCCAGGCAGTGGCTTGCTTTTTAATTTCTTAATGGTGCCTTCAGAAGAGCAGAAGGGAATGAATTTGATGAGGTACAATTTATCCAACTTTTATGTTTCATGCTTTGTGTGTCCTAAGAAGACTTTACTTATTTCCATGTCACAAAAAAATGTTTTTCTCTAATGTTTCCTTCTAGAAGTTTTAGAATTTTACTTTAGAAAACATCCAATTGTATTTTAATAATAGGTTATAATATAACAATTTCTTTTTTTTTAAAGATTTTATTTATTTATTTGACAGGAGAGATCACAAGTAGGCAGAGAGGCAGCCAGAGAGAGAGAGGAGGAAGCAGGCTCCCTGCTGAGTGGAGAGCCTGATGCGGGGCTTGATCCCAGGACCCAGGGATCATGACCTGAGTTGAAGGCAGAGGCTTTAACCCACTGAGCCACCCAGGTGCCCCCACAATTTCTTTAATAATGCAATGATGTTAGTAATTGGTATGACTGAATATACTTTTTCAGAAAAGCAACTGGACTTCAAGAGCATCTCTGTACTGCTTTTGGATATGTTCAGTTGATAATGTACATTTAAAATTGTTTTTTATTTATGCTAAGTGAAATAACTCAGACAGAGAAAGATACATACCATATGATTTCACTTATATGTAGAATCTAAAAAACAAACAAACAGACAAACAAACTCAAATATGGAGAACAAACTGGTGGTTAACAGAAGAAAGATGGATGGGAAAATGGGTGAAATAAAAGGGATTGTGTGGTATAAACTTCCTGTTTTAAAATAATTAAGTCACAGGGATTAAAAAGTACAGCATAGGGAATATAATCAATAATACTGAAATAATGTTCTATGGTGACAGATGTTGACTACACTCATAGTGGTGAGCACTGAGTAATGAATGTATGGAATTATCGAATCACTATGTTGTACACCTGAAACTAATATAATATTGTAGAGTTTTCTTTCACTTTCAGGTCTATGATTTATTTTGTATTAGTTTTTGGTTACAATGAAAGGTAAAGGTTGAGGTTCATGTGTTTATTTAGGAATGAGCAGTTGTTCCAGTATTATTTGTAGAAGAGATTCTATTTCCCAGCTAAATTACCTGTCCTTTTTGTCAAAAATCAATTATGTGTGGTTTTATTCTGGACTTTCTATTCTGTTCATAATCTATGCTTGTTTTGGCCTTTTAAAAATTTCTATCAGCAATGTCTTGTAGTCTTCTATGCACAGGTTTTACATATATTTTGTTAAATTTTTCCACAGGTATTTCATATTTGGGTCCTATAAAAATGGTATTGTATTTATTCTTTCCATTTCCAATTTTCCATTGCTAGCTTAGAAGAATATTAGCCTATTACACTGCTCTCTTTCTAAACTCATGTATTCTGGTAGTTCTTAATAGATTATTTTTTTCTCCTCTCTTTTTTTCCCCTCTCTCTCTCTTTCCTTTCTCTCTCTCTTTTTTGTTTAAATTCAGTTAGCCAACATACAGTCATCATTAGTTTCAGAAGTAGTGTTCAATCATTTATCAGTTGCATTTAACACCCAGTGCTCATCATATCAAGTGCTCTCCTTCATGCCCATCACCCAATTACCCCATCCCCTGCCACCTCCACTTTAGCAATCCTCAGTTTGTTTCCTATTGTTAAGAGCCTCTCATGGTTGGGGCACCTGGGCACCTGGGTGGTTCAGTGGGTTAAAGCCTCTGCCCTCGGCTCAGGTCATGAACCCAGGGTCTGCTCGGCAGGGAGCCTGCTTCCTCCTCTCTCTCTCTGCCTGCCTCTCTGCCTACTTGTGATCTCTGTCAGTCAAATAAATAAATAAAATCTTTAAAAAAAAGGAGTCTCTCATGGTTTTTCTCCCTCTATGATGACTTCCCATTCAGTTTTCTCTTCCTTCCCCTATGATCCTCCTTGCTGCTTCTTATATTCCACATATGAATGAAAACATATGATAATTGTCTTTCTCTGATTAACTTACTTCTCTCAACATAATCCCCTCCAGTTCCATCCACATCAATATAAATGGTAAGTATTCATCTTTTCTGATGGCTGAGTAATATTCCATTGTATATGTATACCACGTCTTTATCCATTTAGGTGTCGATGGACATCTTGGCTCTTTCCATAGTTTGGTTATGGACATTGCTACTATGAACATTAGGGTGCAGGTGTCCCTTTGGATCACCACATTTGTATCTTTGGGGTAAATGCCTAGTCGTGCAATTGCTGGGTCATAGGGTAGCTCTATTTTTAACTTCTTGGGGAACCTCCATACTGCTTTCCAATGTGGCTGTACCAACTTGCATTCCCACGAACAGTGTAAGAGAGTTCCCCTTTCTCCACATCCTCGCCAACATTTGTTGTTTCCTGCCTTGTTAATTTTTGCCATTCTGGCTGGTGTGAGGTGGTATCTCATCATGGTTTTGATTTGTATTCCCCTGATGCCAAGTGATGTGGAGCATTTCTTCATGTGTCTGTTGGACATTTGAATGTCTTCTTTGGAGAAATGTCTGTTCATGTCTTCTGAACATTTCTTGACTGGATTACTTGTCTTTTGGATGTTGAGTTTGAGAAGTTCTTTATAGATCTTGGATACTAGCCCTTTATCTGTTATGACATTTGCAAATATCTTCTCCTATTCAATGAGTACCTTTTAGTTTTGTTGACTATTTCCTTTGCTATGCAGAAGTTTTATCTTGATGAAGTCGCAGTAATTCATTTTTTAAATTTTGTTTCCCTTGCCTTTGGAGACATGTCTAGCAAGAAGTTGCTGTGGTCAAGGTTGAAGAGGTTGTTGCCTGTGTTTTCCTTTAGGATTTTGATGGATTCTTGTCTCAGATTGAGGTCTTTCATCCATTTTGAGTGTGTCTTTGTATATGAAGTAAGAGAATGGTCCAATTTCATTCCTCTGCATGTGGCTGTCCAGTTTTCCCAGAATCATTTATTGAAGACACTGTCCTTCTTCCACTGGATATTCTTTCCTGCTTTGTTAAAGATTAGTTGACCATAGAGTTGAGGGTCCATTTCTGGGTTCCCTATTCTGTTCCATTGATCTATTCTGTTCCATAGATCTATGAACAATAGATCTATGATCTATTGTTTTTGTGCCAGTACCATACTGTCTTGATGTCTTTTAAATTTAGGCATTTTAGGGAGAATATAGATGATAGCTCATTTTAAGTTTCATATTCCCTAATGATTAATGATGTTGACTATTTTTCCCATTTGTACTTATTTGATATTTTCATATCTTCTTTGGTGAAGTGTCTATTCAAATCTTTTGACCATTTTTTACTTGACCTTCTTGTCTTCTAATTATTGAGTTGTAAGAATTCTTAACATGTTGTAGACATATATCCTTTATCAGTATATATTTTGGAAATGTTTTCTTTCAAGACTGGGGCATGCCTTTAATTTTAGTAATAGTGTTTTGAAGAGCAACTTCACTTCTTCTTATCCACTAACATATCAATTTATTTCAATATTTAATTTATTTCAACAATGTTTTATAGTTTCCAGTGTAATAATTTTTCTAGGTCTTTCATGGTATTCAGTATTAAGTATTCTTCTATTATATTAATTTATATTTCTATTATTACATACTCTATTATATAATTTAATTTCTATTATGATTAATACTATTAAATGTTTTTCTATATTAACTTCATATACTATAACTGGTTCTAGTAGGTTTTTTCATGGCTTCCATAGGATTTTTTACATGGATGACTGAGGATAATAACAGTTTCTTCCTTTTTGATCTATATGTCTTTTATTTCTTTTTCTTGTCTTATTGAAATGACTAGAACTCTAGTGCAACATTGAAAAGTACTGATAAATATGGATACCTTTGTCTCATTCCTGATATTAAAAAGAAGTATGCAGTCTTTCACAATTATGTATGATATTAGCTACAGGTTTTTTCAGAGATGTTTGTCAGGTTGAGAAAGTTCTTTTCTTTTTTTTAATATGTATGACTGGTTCTTTTTGAATTGGAATTCTAGTTGTGCATTTTACTTTTTGAATACCTTATTGAATTCTTATAACTATTCTTCTGAGTTTTTTCTGGAATGCAGCTGAGTTACTTGGAAACTGTTTTGTTATTTATAAGTTTTGCTAGTTGGGACCAAAGTAAACTTTAATCTAAGGCTAATTTTTCCCCACTCTTGAAGTAATACTTGTCTAAGTATTCTACTGGTATTCCACAATATATAAGGTTTTTTCCCTTTGGATTGTAGGAATACTAATTGTTGCCTCTGCTCCTTTCAGGTGATTCTAGCTTCAGGTAATATCTTCACATGCTTGTGCAGACCATTATTCAGCTGAACACCATAAAGGAAACCTCTACAGATTCATTTGGCTTTTTTCATAGAGTTCATCTCTTTGGTGAAACTCTCCATCTATTTGAGAATGTGTCTAACATGTATCCTAGACCCATTAATATATTTGTTATGGTTATTTTAAAGTCCCTTTATGATAATCCCAATATCTAGGTCATCTTTGTATATATTTCTCTTGAGTGTTTCTCTCTTGACCAAGGAATTTCATTTTCTTGCCTCTCCCTGCATATATTTGATAGCATGCTTGAATTATCTCTAAAAGATCAGCAGGCAGAGAGTTTTATATAACTCTCTTATATATATCTCTTATATATATAAGAGTTATATATAACTTATATAAGTTTAATATGAAATAAATAATATTATGCCCCAAACTGGACATATCTAGTCTGTCAGACTATGGGAATTAAGTCAATTTAATCTCCAGTTGAGCTTGGTTTTGCTTTTGTTGCAACTCAGATTCAGTTTATCACTGACTTCAACTATTTTTTTAAAGATTTTATTTAATTTATTTGACATTATTGACATTATTTAATTTATTTGAGATCACAAGTAGGGAAAGAGGCAGGCAGAGAGAGAAGGGGAAGCAGGCACCTTGCTGATCAGAGAGCCCGATGTGGGGCTCGATCCCATGACTCTGAGACCATGACCTGAGCTGCAGGCAGAAGCTTAACCCACTGAGCCACCCAGGCACCCCTGACTTCAAATATTTTGAGAATTAGATCAGGACTTTACTTCCAGCAAGGCTAGGATCTGAGCCCTCAAGAAATTTTGTATATATTTTATGCTTTGCAGTTCAACTGCGAGAATTCTGAACCATCAGAAATCTGTCTCTGTTTTGGGGGAAAATGCTAGGTTTTTTGTTTTTGTTTTTGTTTGTTTTGGGTTTTTATCACTAGAGAGTTCTCTTTGCTCACCAGTACCACCTTAAGATCTCAAAACCTCAGACAATCTATTTCCACTTAGTTACCCTGACACTAGCCTTTGAAGGGCAGCTGTCTTATGTATTGTATAGGGTCAGAATACTTTGTATGGGTTTTATGAGATATCCTTTCCCATCAACAATCTTCTGAAAGTTGCTTCTATATTCATGATGACTGTCTTGCATGAGGGAGAATCTCTCTGTTTTCTGGTTCTGCCTTCATCCTTTGACATAATTCCCCTTATACTCAATTAAGACTCAAAAGGGAAAATTGAAAAGCTGACTGGTATCTCCTTTTCCCCAGTTTCCTGTATTTTTCCTCATCCCATAGCACAGCCTAAAATAAAAGCAGTCATGGGTTTCTTCTCTCCTGGGAGGAGATTCTCATTTTCTGAAATTTAAATTTCTTTGCACTTTCATCTCTCTGATGGTCTTGAAATGAAGACAAATTTTATAGCTTATTTGGCTTCTTCTCACTAATATGAGAGTAACTCTCTTATCCACAATCAACTAGGAATAGGAGCTATTGTGGGTCTCTTCTCTTCTAGGAAGATGTCATCACTTTCTGAAGTTTAGCTTTCTTTAAATTTTCAGCTTCATTGTGTGTTTAAACACACACACACACACACACTGTGTTTTTCTGGCACATTTGGTTAATTCTCTTTGTTAAGGTTGGAGTAACAGTCTTTTGTGACTTTCCACATAGTAGCCAGAAGCAATATTATTTGCACTTTAAATACCCAATGTATGCTTTCCTCACCTAAAATAAACTATATGCTTCTTGAGGATAAGAAATACAATTAAAAAAAAATCCCACATGCCTAGCAGTTACTCAGTACATATTTTAAATGAATATCTCACACATTATCTAATTTTATCAACTCATTGGTGTCCAAGGAAACCCAGAAAAAAAGGTAAAATTATTTATAAAGGTGACTAGTAGAGACCTGCCTAATGTAGATCTCCTGGCTCCCAATAACTTTGTTGAACAATGTTGTACTTGATTTGTAATCCTAATAACATTCTATGTGGTATTTATCTCCAGGGTCCTATGTTATCATCCTCATCTTCATCTTCATCTCCTTGGCATCAAGCTTATATCTAAGTCAATATCTACTTATTTTGGTTTCCAAATGAATTTTCTGTGCTACTTTTGCTATTTTAATGGAGTTCTTTCCCACATGACCAATTATTGAAAAAGTAAAAGATAATCAAAGATGGCACTAAAAACTCATTGGGAGACTAAAGTATGTAAATACAGACCTAACCATGAACTTTGCTATAGACGTGGTATATATGTATACATCAGCTTGCATCAAATAATGAGTTGGACAATTTAAATGTCTTTAATATGCATAATTTAAACACCTGATTGCTTTTTTATAGCAATTTCATTTTTTAATGTTTTGTATTCCAATTTTCCTTCTTTTAATCTTGCTTTTCTTTCCAGAAACTGCTATCTTGTCTTGAGCAGGAGGGCTATTATGAAGGAAGCAAGTAGTTCTTTAATTGAAACACTTACGGGATACACTAGAAAACTATAAGGACTTTTAAGAAATAGCAAAGCTTTAATAGGTTCTTGTGTACTCATGTTATAACCTAATTCAGTGCTCTTTCAGCAATGCCGGAGGATGTTGCTAATTTATGGGTGTGATGAGCAATAAAGCAATAATAGTAATCGAAAGGTGCAATATTCCTTGTTTAGGGGGCATTTATGGTTATGTATTAAAACTATAAATACTTCAAGAGGGTGCAAAACTGATCTATAGAAAATGAAAGATAAGATCTCACAGCCTTCTAAAAGTGCTTTTCTAGCAGAAATCTGAACTTGACTTTACGGTTTATAAATATAAACAAACCAAAAGTGGAATGCTCAACGTGTCAACCCCTCCAAAGGGACCACTTAAATAATGACTAGCACTCAAACCTAATAAGGGCTGGAAAGTTCCTTTCCCTCTTCTTTTATTTTCCAACTTTCTATTTCCTTCTCCTTGTTTGCTTTATAAAAATTGTTTTTCCTCCTTCCTTCACATCTTTTACTCTCTTCTTCCTTTTCTGTTTCTTCTCTTCTCTCTCATTTTCCCTCACATTACCTCCTATACCTATATTGGATGAAAGAAGTGTTGGGGTGGAAACACATTATTTTTGCAGGCCACATGGCAGAGAGCCCCAGGACTCTAGGTAAGTCTTTTCTGACTCTGATGCTCTTGTTGGACCACCCCTAACCTCCAGACTGCCTGTCCAAGCAACCCCTAACATTAATATACCCGTTTGACCCAGTTACCCAATATCCCTGCCTCTTCTTACCTATCCTTAAACATTATGTCTTGTTCTTGCACTTATCAATTTGATCCCTGTGTTCCTAACCTGCCTTTGCTATCTGCTATTGGAATGTTTCTTTTGTTTCTTTTTTTTTAAATTTCTTTAATAAACATATAATGTATTATTAGCCCCAGGGGTACAGGTCTGCGAATCGCCAGGTTTATACACTTCACAGCACTTACCATAGCACATACCCTCCCCAATGTCCATAACCCCACCAGGAATGTTTCTTTTGTATCCCATAAAGTACCTTTTTCCTCTTCTTGGTTTGCTACTATCTAAAAATATGTGTTTTTGATCTCATATCTCAGGCTGCTACCTCACTTCTCCCTGGAGCCTTCAGTTTCTTTGAGGAGGGGGGAATGCGGACAGGTGAATTGATTTCTAATGCAGTCCACATCTACTCATTCTTTAAGGTTTGGGTTAGCTTCTTTCTCTGGTTAGATACCTCATCTCAGTACTCTCATGGTTCCCTATACATTTTCCTACCATTGCACATTTAGGTTATATCTGATCATGTGTCTGTGTCTCACACAAGAATATAAGATCTGTTTAATTTCTAACACAAGGCCTAACCACAGTGGTCAATCTATAAATGTAAATTAAATAATTAACATAATGATAAGCTTTGTTTTCTCAACAAATATTAATTGAGCACCTGCTTGATACTATGCATTGTTCCCGCTATATGGAATTGAACAGTAAACGAGATAAGTAAAGTACCTGCCATCATCAGACATATATTTTAATGGGGCATCCATACAGTGGGTTAACAAATAAATAGTAAATGAAATGTCATGTAGTGATAAGAGCTATAAAGAAATTAGGATGATGGATTGAGAGTGACCAGGTGCCAGTTAATCAAATTATAAACATGAAGAAACCTAATGGCACTATACCAGTCTGATTGTTTCACAGAAAATAAAGAAGGCATAATCCCTTAACTTGGGGTTTTTAATCTCTTTTCCACTACTCCTGGTTCTTCCACTGATAAAGAAGTATTAGGAAAGTTGGAATAGACATATTTCCTGCAGAACTCTTCCATTCATCTCTCTCTCTCTTTCATGGAGTCATTTCTTCTGGAATCAGCATCAGATGGGCTCCTCGGGGCTGAGAATAAAGGACCACAAGTCCCAGTAGTTTTCATAGGCTCTCAATCCCACATATATAATATGACATAGGCTCCCAGGAGTGTCTGCCTGGGCAGGTCAAATTCTGCTCCCCACTGCAGGTGAGACTCCAGGAATAACAGAGCAAGAGAAGATCATTCAAATATTCATGAGAGGGAGCTGCATGCATATACTTCATAAGAATCAAGTAGAAAGAGGTTTTAAAACAGTGTCTGACAGAATGAATAAAAAAATCTATTTCCCTATTTGCCTTCCTTTTGTTCTTCTCTCGGAGTCCAGGCAAGGAAGACTAAAAGAAACGATGAATTGTGTCTGCATTAGGTCAGCTGATGAGCCAAGAATACTTTGGAACCATGTAGGCTGTGCTATAGGGAGAAAAACTGGGTGACCAAACTCTCTGATATGAAAGACTTTTTAGCAATGTTCTCCCACCCAGAGGAAATTTGCAAAGTGGCAGAACAAGGGTCTTCCCCTAGAAAAATGGAGGTTTGACTGTCTCTATGCCCAGTGCCAGGTTGAGAAAAATCACCAACAGCCCCTTATATCAAGGGAATCATTCTTAGGTTTTCTGGCTCTTTCTAGATCACTCTGACTATGAAGATGTCACCTTCCCTGTCTAGCATTACCTCCTGGGCTCTTCAACATATATACTCTCTGCTTTGGGATGTGTCATCTCACTGTACCACAACACAACATGTTCATTCTTGCCCCTGGGAAGGTAATGGGGTTCAGTAGAAAGAACATGATCTCTCAAGTCAAAGAGTTTTGGTTTTCTATCAAGGATGATCATTTACTATGTGATCTTGGGTAAATATCTTACCTCTTTGAACCCATGCTTTCATATCTTTAAAACAAAGATAATACAGTATCTTCTTAAGATAAAGTATCTTCTTAATGCTTCTAGAAGCATTGTATACAAATACATCATCTAACACCATGTCTTGCACATGGTCACATCCTTGTCTACCCAGTGTCTACTCTCCTCCTCTCCCTTTTGTCTTTCAAGAGTGAGCTCTAAACCCAATCTGCATAACCTTCCTCACTGATCTGCTGGACTCTGGTTTCCTTCTCCTGTGGATTCCTGTAACAAGTGTGGTTTGTAACAACAAAGTGACCACTTAATGACCTCCTGTCTTGGCTCTTCTATGAATTATTTCTTGGAGAACAAGAGTGTTTCCCTCTTCTAATTGTAGTTGTCAAGCAGAGATTGTAAATACAAGCATATTGATAAAAATGGGACACAAATCATGTCAGCCTTCTCTAGTGATGTCTGGGTTTTTTTGATTCAAACAAAATGAAACATTATCTTGAAATGATATAGATAATATGAATCTCTGAATCCCAGAAACTGGCTACCTCAGATAATTAAGGCAAAAAGGAAACTCGGGTTTGTTAGGACATTTCACATATGTTACCTTATTTAACAAAGAATACATTTCTGCCATAAGTGTGTTAAGTATATGTATTTCATGATAAGGATACTGAGGCCAGGTAATCAGATTATACAAACAATAGGGGTGGGAAGAGGGTGTGTTGTAAAAGGAGAGTCAAAGCTGGTAACTTTGACCCTGGACCACAAACTCCATTCCTCTTCATTTATGTAGCTTTGTCTTTCCCCTTCCATCTCGTACCTTCTTTTAAGTGGTCATTACCCATGTTTTCTTCTATATCCAACCTTGTCTGCACTGGGGATAAGGGGCATTTGGTTCTGCCCATTGTCTCAGAGTCTTTAAAGTTTCTTGGCTTTCTCATTAGAAACAAACACCCCAAACAGCAAAATAATCCTTGTTTTGATATTCTAGAGTGCATTTGGGTGGTGTTTTAGGACTTCTGGTTCCTGAGAATTCTCCAGATAGTAGTTTCTCATACTCTCCTCTCTGTAGCAAAAGTAAGGAAACTGGCAGAATGACAATGTTTTACTAATTCCAAAGCTTGAAATCATTGGTTTTCAATTTGCCCTCTTACTGTATTAGCCATACCTCCAGACACTGATGGGAGAAGGGCTACCAGTGGTTGAGACAGAGACAGAGAGATAGAGATGGGGGAGCAGGGTACAAAATGGTGGCTTGAAGGCATGATGCATACTGAGGACTATTTCAAAAGAGACAGCCATAAACAATGTGCTAACATCTGTAGAGACAAGAGAGCTGACAGGAACAGATTTTTTTCTTTCTTTCTTGTGTCTCCTTACTCCGCAAATGTGATGTTCTCTTCCTGAGAAAGAAAGTTTTCAAAATGATGGGGAATAAATTCAAGGTGTATCAGATATTGTGTAGAACACACACACACACACACACACACACCTCCCAGGAGTTTAACAATTGAGCACTTCTGCCTAGGTTTCCATGTCAGCTGGATGATGCTGATCTCCTCCAGCCTTTGCACATCTCGACTGGGGTTATTCATGCATCTCTGGTCACCTGGTTGGTAAGCTATAGACTGGCTAGACTAGGAAGGCCTCTCACATGTCTTGGCTGTCATATGGAGTGATGGCAGTGGCT
The DNA here is from genome assembly GCA_004024625.1 of Mellivora capensis. Taxonomy (NCBI): domain Eukaryota; kingdom Metazoa; phylum Chordata; class Mammalia; order Carnivora; family Mustelidae; genus Mellivora; species Mellivora capensis. Next base: position 264,196 of record PISX010000225.1, on the reverse strand, counting down.
GGGCCACATGTCTCTCATTACCCACTTTCCAGTGAGTCTTTTCCCATGGCATAGGTAGGAGTCCCAAGAGAGAGTGGGAGTGACCAAGGCTTCTTGAAGTCTAGGCTCAGAAATGGCCCAACATCACCTTTGTGTATTCTGTTGGCTCAAGCAAAAACAACAACAGCAACAACAACAAAACCAAAAAGCCAGTCCAGATTCAAAGTGTGGGGAAATACATACTCCACCTATTGGCTGAAAGAGCTACACAGTCAATCACAGTGCAGAGGACATGAACTCAGAGAGGGCTAAGAGCTGCCGGCAATTTTACAACTGACCTGCCACAGTCTCCTGGTCACAACAGTTCACATCCTTCCCCAAACCTCCCTCACCACCTGCACAGGTCCCATTTATGTATAGCATTAAACTGGAAGTCTGGGATCTTCTGACTGACATCAAGTCTGGGGGCAGCTTCTTATAATACAGAGCCTATAAAATAAAAAGACAAGTTATCTGTCACACACACACAAAAATACAATGGTGAGTAAGAATAAGGTGATGACTATAAACACTTGCTTTCTAAAAGGGAAATGGCAGAAGGTGAACACCAATTGTGAAATCTATAAAGCAAATGTGTCTAGGTCCCCTCCCTCTAGACTTGGGAGAGTATCTTGATTGGGCCCTAGTTCTGTGCCTGAAAGTGCCTCTCCCCCAATCTATTACTGTACATGGCTCTTAACTTTGCGAGGGCACTTCTATTTCTGTAGTTTCCCTTATCAACTTGAACAACATTCTCATCCTGCTTACAGGTGAACCAGAGAAAGATTGTGATACAGTAATTACAAAAATGGACCAAATGCACCCTCCACCCTGTGTTCATGCCATTAAGAAGTGAAGTAAATTCTCTTATTCCTTGGATTTGGGCTTCATTGTATTATTTGTTCTGGCCAATACAATGCAGCAAAAGTGATGGGTGTGCTAATGTGTGCCTCAGTATTAAGGAGGCTTTCTTTTGGATGCCTGTGAACACCTGTGAGCAAGCTCAGGGTAGCCTGCTGACTGAGAGGTGGAGAGGAAAGTTGTGTCACAGTAGGTCATCCTAGACCAGCCATTGCCCAGATGACTGGTCTGTTGACTGCCCACACATGACTGAGTCAAGCCAAATTTAGTTTAACCTAACCCAGACCCCCATCAGATCTTGAGCTTCATATGTTAAAATAAATGTTTGTCATTGTGCATCTCAGAATAGTGTGGTCAGTGTGTAATATTACTGTGGCAATAGACACAAAAGGAGTCTCTAAATTACAACCATTGGCCTTTGAGCTCAGCTCAGGGGCTGGGCGGCTGATGCCTGAACCTTATGTACCGCCTGAACCTTATTTACCTACTGAACCTTATGTTGTCATCTTTCTATTCTGTTCTTTTCCATTTCCTGTATTTAAGATGTGTATTAAACTTATAGACAGTGCCTCAGTCTTTTCTCACAATAACACTGTGAGGTATACTTCTCAGAGAGGTTAAGTTTCTCGCCAGGGTCACACAGAAACCAAATGGAATATGCATTCTTCTACATTACTGATCTCCAATTTTTAGAAATTTTAGAAATTATATTATCTTGTCTTTTCTTGCCCCCACTTCCCATTTTCCATGCTTTTGTCAAAAGAGGTAGTGTGGTTTGGATGACTGACCCTCCATCTGGAAATCAGAACTCCTAAATTCTGACCAGTTTTGGTCCCTCCCTCTAGTTCCTTCTGAAGCAAGATAAGTGTGCCTTGGAACTCAGTCACCACACTAACTATAGTTCAATTATATTGTAAGGTTGAGAAGGGAATAGAAAGAAAAACCTCCTTTTAACTGGGATTTCAGAGGGCAGAATGAGGGCCATGGATACCAGTTACAAAGAGAAAGATATCAGGTAAATAGAAGATAGAGCTTTGTAACATGTCATTGTGAAGATTTCAACATTTGGTAGGAGGGGAAGCTAGATGACCTCTGGGGACCTTCTCAGCTCTAGAAATGGATTACTCTGTTATACCAAATTAAAAAAGAAAAAAAATAAAAGAAGAAAAGAAAATGTTGTTTCATCACTACACCAGGAGAGTCTAGCTGCCACCTAAAAGGAACATTCAGTCAGTTACTACTGAAATGTTTTCTCAGGTTGTGACTCCCTTGTTGAAATTTTCTCTTCTTTGTCTTTTGAAATGCTACTGTGGTTTTCTTGGTACTTTTTTGATCATTTCTTCTCATCCTCTACTTGTGACTTTCTCTCCCATATACAGATATCCTAAATGAGGTACTTTCTTAGGACAACACATGTAGCCCCCTTCTTTTCAAGCTCAGTTCGGTTTTCCTGCATTATCTCCCATTATAGCTTTATGCCATCTACATGCAGATCATCCTCAGAGCTTCATTTCTGGTTCTGTGTTAGCCATTACTGCTATTGCCACTATGTCCAGCTCTCTGTTTCTCCAGGAGGAATGCACTTCTGATTCCCTGAAAGTTAGTTCTTTTATTTTTAAGACTTTATTTATTTATTTGAGAGAAAGAGAGAGAGAGAGCATGAGAGCATGAACAGGGGGAGAAGCAGACTCCCCACTGATAAGGGAGCCTGATGCAGGGCTCAATCCCATGACCCAAGCTGACGGCAGATGCTTAACTGACTGAGCCATTCAGGTGCCGCCCTCCTCCATTGACTAGTTCTTTGTAGAAGTGCCATGTGCCACTTCTTCTTTAAACATTTAATGGCCAGGGCAAAACTTTCCAGACTTTCTTTCTCCTCTGGTTCAATAACTAACCACTTTTGAAATGGTGGCTACTCTCCCAGCTGGGTCTGTGAATGGCTGACTACAGTGAGTGAGGGGCCCCTGTAGACTTGGAAATGATGGCAGAGTGAGGAAGAAATGAACCTTTCTTATTATGAATCGCTGAGATTTTAATTTTTACCACATTGTAACCTAGTTCGTCTTGACTGACAAAAGCCCTGATGTATGTCTCTTGAGCTCCAAATCCATTTTATACCACCCCATAATATCTCCATTTGTGTGCCTCTAACACTGACTCCCAAGCCAACATCACCAATGCAAAGGGAATCGATAATTTTTGTTCCAAGCTTGCTTTTTCACTTTCTCTGCATGATGCTATGCCCATTTGTCTGACCAACCAAAAGACAAAAAGACTTTCTCATAGCCAGTCATATACTATGCTTTTTCTTCATTTCCTTCACATCTTCCTTACTTAGGCTCTCCTCTCTCTGACAGCTGTCACTGTTCTAGTGTGGGCACTCAACAACTCTGGGTGGATGATTGCCTCTGTCTCCAAATAGCTCACTCTCTGTAACAACAAACTGAACTTTCTAGAAAGCACATCTGAGCATGTACATGTTCTGCTTGAAATCCCTTAATCGTTCCTGGGCCTTCAAGATAAGGCTTAAAGTGTCCAGCATACTCCAAACACTCCTTTGCAGTTTCAGGAATACTCAGGAGGGAAGGAAGGGAAATCTGGGTAGAAAGAGCATCTTGAGAAAGGACCAGAAGCTGGAATTAGTGATGCATTATAAGGGAGCTGCATGAAGATGAGTATGACTTTAGAAGGGGTACAAACAGAGGGTGAAAAGAAAGAGGACTAGACCAGTCCTCTTTGTCCATGCTGCATTCTCTGCTTAAATCATACTTTCTTCTTCCTCCCAATGCTTACATCCTCATGGAAACACCTACTGATGTTCCAGATATTTATCTTGTCACTGCCACTATGAAGACTTTCCTGCTCACAGTAACACTTTATCAAGCTTATTTTGCATGGTTCTTCTGTCACTAAGCCTGGAGCCTTCTGAGGGTAGAAACAATTCATTTCTCCCATGATTTCAGATCTGACAGCATGATAACTGCCATGTATCAGGAACTCAAGAAATGGTTGCTTGAATGAATGAATAAATGAATGAATGGATGAAGGCCCTTCTTTTGCATCTTTTGGATGCTCTATTCACTATTCAAATTGAGTTACTTCTAGTCCTAGTTTTATGGATGGATAATGGAGGGGGGCACTTTTGCTTTCCACCCCCTTACCCACCATATTATTGACAGTCCCCCACCCCCTGCCTGGTGCCAATCTCTGCCTATAATCCTGTCAGCAGCCAGCTGCTTGGCGCCAACACAGCCAACTCAGCAGCTCTCCCCAAACATCCCTGGGGGAAACCATTCACCTTATCACCAAAGAGAGAGAGAGGACTCCCATCTGTTACAGCTCAGAGCTAGAAGCCTCATTATTGTATCAGCACACAGGCTGCATATCAGATTTTCTTGTTTTTAGGGAGCACTTAGGGAGATTTCACTCTCCTTTTATTGTTGTTTTCTTCTCAGCAAGTGACCGTATTTCATCTCCACCGAGGCACAATGAAGGAAATTTCCAAGCAAATTTGTTGCCTAATGATTCCAGGGAAGGTGCTTAGAACCATAAATGTCTTCCTGAAAATCTGTAGTGGAACCAGCTCTGTAAACTTTTTAAAATTAGTACATAGTACATGCGCAACTCCTGTGCTGAGTCCATACTCTAAACAAAGATAGTAATGACATCAGAAGGTCTCCCAGAGTAAGCATTGCTCTACACAAAGGGCAAGTACTCATTAAAAATTGACTGGAGAGTTTCCAAAGACATCAGCAAGGGCAAGGTAGAAATTGCATGGTAATCCCTCAGAATTCTAAGTGTTTTAGGAAATTACTAAGCTGGAAAAACATGCTTGGATTTATAACCAAACATCTCCTGATGACATGTCTGATCATAGCTAGCTTATTTCTCCATTGCCCTTGACTTTTTTGAAGTTGAAGAAAGATGATTGAATTTTATGAAGTTATTTAAACACTAAGAAATAAAAAATGTGTTTGTTCAGTTAGCATGCAACTGTTGGTTACCCACTGTATGTCAGAAGCATGTAATAAGGAAAACAAACATGATTGATTTCTGCCCTCAGCCTGGTAAGGGAGATGACTATTAAACAAATCGTCACACAAATGCGTATTTTACTGTTAATTAAGTGTTCTGAAGGAAAAGTATAAATTTGCTATGAGAGGTATGAGAGGTGACCTCATTTGGATTGGGAGCTCAGAGAAGCAGAAAGTGGGGAAGAAGACCTTGAAGGGAAGGAAACAGCATGTGCAAAGGCCCTGAGGTAGCACACTGAAAATTAATAAGAAGAAAGCCATGAAGCTGATGTGAGCAAGGTATGAGATACCAGACACTAGATTAGGAGGTGCTCCTATTATGTGGGCTTTGGATGCCATGCTAAGAAGTTTAGCTTCTGATCTAAGTGCAATGAGAATGCATGGAAGCATTTTAAGCAAAGAGGTGGCATATCCATTTAGAATGGACTGGAGAACACTCATAGTGAAGAAATAAGAACAGAATCTGAAAAAGGTTAAAGATGATGGTGACTTAGACCAGGGGTTGACAAACTATGATGTGGGTCAAATCTAGCTCATTACCCGTGTTTTTGTAAATAAAACTTTATTGAGATGCATTTCACATCTATGGCTGCTTTCACTCTACACGGCAGAGTGGAGTAGTTGCTATGCAGAGTATATGGCCTGCCACACCTGAAATACTTACTATCAGGCCCTTTCCAGAGAAAGCTTGCTGACCCCTGCTTTAGACTGTAGGGTTGCTGATGTCTCTGTAGATAAATGAACCAGTTCACAATGTATCTTAAAGTTCCATGATAAGTCTGTCAGCCTAAACTCCCACCTTATCTTATTTAGACTGATCATCAGGGGAAATTGAGTTTCAGAGACTGTCATCTTGATAGTGGTAGAGATTTGGGTGGGTTTATTCACCTAATACTTGTACACTTTAGTCTTACTGGACCGATTTCATATTAGCTTCAAATGAACCAACACTTATTAACTATCATTGCATTTTCATTTAGTCATGAGCACTTCCTGTTTGGATTAGAAATTGTTCAGACACAGATGGTGACTTCAGGTTTAGCTCTTTCTTTTTTTTAAGATGCTTATTAGAACACCACAAGTATCTGCCAGTTTGGGAATGGGCCCTACAGGGATGTGTGGAGGACTTTTGTTAGCCACCTTATGCCCACACAGTTATGTCTGGAAGCATACCAGAAGCTCAGGAGCTTTGGGACAGGCTTGCCTTTCTTCAGTTCACATTCTTTAATGGGTAAGTGGAGACATGGAATGTTCTGAGTCATTGCTCTTGGGTAGCTACTCAGTGGAGGGTCCATTGCAGAGTTTCGTGGTTAAGTGCTGACGTTCAGGGGCTGGGTCATGTGGGCTGGAATCTTGGCCCTGCCACAGATTGGTTGTAGATCATCAGAGGGTCACTGTGTTTTGACATGGAAGACACTCAGCATGGCCATGGCACACAGAGATACTCTAAAAGTTTGAGCTATTTTGTGTCCTTATCCTTTGTAAGAAAAACTTATAATTAAACAGTTGCTGTGTATCCAGAAGTTTAAGTATTATTTATCCTCTCAAGGAAACTGGGAGGTAGGCAATCTCTCACTATTTTACAGATGATAACACTGAGGCATTTTCAAGCTTTCCAGGCCTGTGAGGGTCAAGCCTGGTGTCAAACACAAAGTCTGCTCGATTCCAAACTGTGTACTCACAACTGGTTCCTTGACGCCCCTTTGTCCTGCAGAGCTTGCCCAGATCTCCGGAGAGTGACAGACATGTGGGGAAAAAGGATGAGGAGTGATGTGTCAGAGTTGTTGACATTTTATGTTTTCCCTTAAATCCCATAGGAATTCTGAATTTAATCTTTTGTTGATCTTCTTTCAACTTCATGGACAAAGCTAATGTCCTTGATTAAATGTCACAACCTCTCATTTTGAGCAAGGAAGGGTTTGGGAGATCCAAAGCCATGATCTCGGCCACCACTGGAGTTAAAGGATCTTAACTGGATTAAAATTTTAAATTTACATGGAAATGGCTTTAGCACATCTAGATAGCATGCAAAGGGGCTTAATAAGTTTGTTACTTGTTTAGACATTTTTAATCTCACCCAGTTAAGGTAGGACCACACTGCTGACCTAGAAGAACTGTCCTAAACCACCTAATTTCCTGTCCTTGAAAAATACAATCTCCCTAATGTCAATATGTGTCCCAGAAGCCCGTACTATTTTAGATTTCCTTGGGGAGGTTATTATTGCACAAACACTGTAGGGGTAACTGTAGAAAAGACATAGAATATTTCATATATTTTCTGCTAATACTAGCCAAGAAAATTAAATTCTACTCCCTGTTTACACCCACCAAAAGTAAGCACTTAAAGGGCAAATGGCTAATACCCACACACTTTGTGATTAATCTAATTCTAGTTTCTTAGTGTAGCTGCCTTCATTTGATATTCCATCCATAAATAATGCACAGTGCACCACTCTGACAATGATATGAAATTAGAGGTGAAAAACATGTGACTCCTAAGGGGAAGAACAATGGGGATTGTAACTCAATTTATTTATTTTTTTTAAAAAATGGTTGTTATTTGGGTAAATTTGCAGCCGTCAATAAAGCATTCCTGTAGGGCGCCTTCATCCCTGGATGGCCTTTAATTTCATTTGCATATTGGAAATTCAGCACTTTCTTTTGCTCTAATCAAACTTGCCAAAAAAAAAAAAAAAGCTGGCTTTTTGTAACAAGGGTTTTCGACAATGGTAGAGTATTGCAAAAAATACAAAATCATTGCAGGTACCTGCTTATGAGTGTCTTCCTCCCCTGTTTGTTGGCCAACGCTCCAAAGCCCAGTGCTTCAGCTTTTAGAGGTGTGAAATCAGATGCAGCGTGCCACGGAGAAGCACGACAGGCTAGGACATCAGAAGTTCCGGGCTCTGCATCCACCTCGCTCCTCACTGGCCTTTGCTCTCGGCATATCCTGAATAGGATTTATGTCTCACTTTCCCCATCTTTAGAATGAAGTTGTTGGTTTATGGCCCCCACCTACCATTCACTTTTATGTCTTTGTTTCTTTTCTCATACCCTTTCCTCCAGTAAATATGCCTTCCTACCATTCATCGGGGGCACCGATTTCTTGTTTTAGGACCCAGGTCAAAATCACCTTGACAGCTGTTGTGGAGCTCAGTGTCCCACTTATGTGGATAGTCTGTTATGTGCACTGCTTTCTTGTTTGAGGAAGCTTGTAAAAATCCCCAATAGGGAAAGGGTTAATTTTTCCTTTCAGCATCTAGTGAAGATTGTTTTCCTTCCCTGGGAAGCAAATGACCTGGATGCATGAGCGTGGACTATGCTGAGAGAACGTCCAAAAAGGCCATGTTTGGAAGGACAGAACAATGAATGGCTGACAAATTGCTGTGTGAAAGGTCTCAATTTAAATCCTCGTAGTTGTTGTTTTTTGTTTTGTTTTTTTCTCAATTTGTTTCTGTACACAGACTGGGAAAATTTTGTCCTATATGTTCCTAGAAGGCAAACATTAGTTGTGTTTGGACAGCACCACAGACACTTGGCTCTGCCCAAGGAGTCAGAACTCTTCCCTTGGCTCCGTGTTGTGCACTTACCCGGGGGTCCTTGCAGACATGTGGCTGTGGGCTCTAGGGAGCCACAAGAAACCAGGGACCCAGAATTGCTTGCACTCCTGAAGAGCACGGTCAGGAGCCCAGACAGCATCATTACTATGCATTTCTCATCAGTGTTTGGTGAGTACGGCAATAAGAATAAAGTCGTCTGAGTGTTCTTTGTCTATTTGTGATCAAAAGATTAATTATACGCTATTCTAGGGGCTCCTGGGTGACTCAGCTGGGTAAGCATCTGACTCTTGATTTTGTCTCAGGTCATGATCTCGGGGTCATGGGATCAAGCCCCATGTCAGACTCCTCACTTGGCGTAGAGTCTGCTTGAGATTCTCTCTCTCCCTCTGTCCCTTCCCTCACTCACTCTCTCTTTCTCTTTAAAGAAATCAATTTTTTAAAAATTTGGAAAGAATACACTATTCTAGAGAGAAAATATATCTCTAAATTTTGCATCACTTATAAGACTTAAACACTAAATTGAAATTATCTAATTTTCCCACTACCCTAAAGTTCATTTTTTAAAAAGATCTTATTTATTTATTTCCCAGAGAGACAGAGCACAAGCACGGGGAGCAGCAGGCTCCCCACTGAGCAAGGAGCCCGATGTGGGACTCCATCCCAAGACCCTGCAATCATGACCTGAGCTGAAGACAGACATTTAACCAAGTGAGCCACCCAGGGATCCCTACCCTAAAGTTCTTAAAAGCAGGAACTTGTCTTATTTTTCTCTCTTTCTAATCATGTCTGGCACCATGAAATGTGCACTGTAGAAGTTGATAGGATTGGTAAAGTCAAGAAGTATACTACTTTGGGAAGGGTGGTTGATAAGCTTGGTGATTTCTGGGGATGTTTCTTCACTGGAGCTCTGCTATTTCCTCTGTAAAATGAGGAGATTGGAACAGATGATTTTAAGATCCTTCAGTTTTTTCATTGATTTCTCCATTTATTTCTATGGATTTTTACTCCACGGGAGCTAAAAGAATGAACAATGCCCGAGAAGAGAAAAGCTAGGGCTAGAGATCTGTTAGCCTTTATGATTGCCCTGAGGAGGATTTTCCTAGGGCGTATCTTTACTCCAGCCTCAGTGGATCATTTTCGTCTCATATTTGCTGAAGGAGAACAGAAACTGACTCTTGTAGGATCAGAATCAAGGGAGTAAGGATTGAGATTCAACTTCATGCATCTTGCTTAGATGATTGCATCTAAGCATCTTGCTTAGATCTCAGAGAATACAAATATTCAGGTGACAGAATCAGATAACCATCCTGGGTCCTCTCTCCTGTTCTTCCCACCTCTCTGAATCCATCCAGTCGACAGGTTATACTGTCGGTTTCTGGGATGGAATCACCTAGAATAGGGTAAATATGAGTTCATTGGCCAGGGCTACAAGGAGGCTTCACCTTCTTTCAGAAAAATTCTCTTGGGAGCTACTTCAAAGGAAATTTTGCTGAGGATCTAAAACCTTAAGGAAACCTTCATGCCCTCAAGTACTGTCCAAGCCATTGGGTTGAGCTTCCTAGAGAAAGAAGAGGCATAATCACTGGTCAGGAACATGGGTTCCTCCAGGGACATATGGAGCTCCTCCTTCTCTGCCTGTGCTCTTGGATCTCTGGACAGGATCATGCCAGAAAGATGAGAAACTATAATTAGATACTGACAGTCCTTGGGTACCACTCGGTACTGATTATTTCTCCTATATGCTACACAGGGGCAATATTTAGTTTAGAAGGCGGAAGCCTCTAATTACCGAAGTGCTGTCTTCCCCTGGGGGCGTGGATGGGTTAACCAACCTCTCAAGCACAATTCTGATTCTCACTCCAGACCAGCTCTAACTTTGCAAATCTCTAGATTTTGTGTGTGTGTGTGTGTGTGTGTGTGTGTATGATAACAGTGTTTAAAAAATTAGAATGTCCAGATAATGTGCTCTGACATAATTAATTAAATATTTGCAGAGGTCCCAATGTCAAATATCTTTAGAGGTCAAGGAGATAAAGTGTGTGTGTAAAGCAGACCGGCAGAACAGCAAACGGAGCATAGGGAGGACTAGAACAAACTGCCACGTGCTCGTCCTGCCTAGCAAGTACTGTTCTGGCTAAACAGCACGTTTATAGGCTGTATTTGCATCAGCGTCCAATCCCTGGATTGGAAGAATTGTTGAATGTACTTTGTAGCACACATTCATTACTTCAACACCTATATATTGAGGGGTTACATGTCAAGTGTTGGGCTAGATACCTAATACTAATAAAGGGTATAGATCTGGAGTTTAAACTACTTATGCATATTGACTTGTTAGTTTTCATTAAAAGTAGTTATCAGTAATTTTTTAAAAATTGAATGTAAAGAGAATAATGTAATATAAAGCGTAAGGTATTCAAAAAGTTACTTCCAGTGTGAACATAGTAACATGTAAGTCAGCACGCTCTCTTTTTATTCCCAGAAATTCTCCCAAAGCAACAAAAATGGGAAATAAATGCACACATGTGATTTCCTATGGAACAAGATGACTGCTGAAGTCACAACCTTGAAGTGATTGCAAGTGCTGCCCGAGGCAGAGGGGATCCGGCCAGGGTGCGAAGGCGAGGACGCTGAAAGAGGATGAGATGGACTCAGGTCTCAGAGTCACAGGAGATGCATCATAAGAGTGAACAGCACTCTGAGAGGCGTGAGGCTCCTGACTCGCTGGGGGTGAGGGGGTGGGAGGAGTGGGGGGCGGAGCCTCGCTGTGCAAGGAGCCATGGAGACCAGTCAGCTATTTCTTAACTGTTTGCTGAGGATCTGACCTGGAACTGTGGAAATCCATACATCTTTGTTTATTCTTTGGCTGCAGAGAAATCAAGGATCAAGAACTCACATATAAGGCTCTAGTCAAGAGGAGAACTCTGGTTAACCTCAGACATGGCCCTGACTTCTCTCAACATAAACCTCCAGCAAATCTTTGGTTTGGAGAAAAAACAAAAACAAACAAACAAACAAACAAAAACTCATCTCCTTCAAAGATGAATAATCTGAAAGGAGGACCTGAAAATCTGGTCCAATATTTTGCCTAAATAAAAAATAAAGGAAGAACCAAACTTAAAGCAAGGATTTCTATGAAACAGGAGCACACCCAGGTACAAGAACTCATGAGGATAGGAGCTGGACTGTGACCTAGCAGACAGCAATCAAGATGGTGGGGGGAAATGATCATGGCAAGGGAGTTGAAATTGGAAGGGGAATGAATAAATTCAAAAGCTGATTTTGCAATAAAATAAAACATTGAAGCTGTTGGCTAATCTAAACAAGAAAAAAAGGAAGAAACCCAAATAGGCAAAATAAGAAATGGTAAGACGTAGCACTGAAGTATAGAGGAAATTAAAAGAAATCGGTGAGCACAATTTTATACAAGTAAAGTGGAAAACAGGTAAAATGAAGTCTGTACTAGAAAATATACTAGAAACATTAAACAGACCAGTTAGTACACATGAGTTAGTACACCAAAGGCATAAAATCCAGTTTTTAAAATTCTGCTAAGTCTAAAGAACAAAATGAATCTTACTGAAATCATTCCTGAGCACAGGCAGGGTGGTGGGGTGGTGGGAAGGAAGACTTCCCAACATTGAGGATAATCTTTTTATGAAATTTACACCAAAGCCTGATAAGGATGGCACAGGAAAATAAAACTATAGCTGAATCCCATGTATCAATATTAATGTAAGGATCCTAAGCAAATAAAAAATATAAGCAACTCTGACAAAACAAGATTTATTCCAGGAAGAGAAAGGTGGTTCTTTGAAAATATATTTCACCATTTTTATGACGCAAAGTAGAATATCAGATGGGTTTCTCCATAGGTACCGAAAAAAGGCACTTTATATCCCAGATTTGCTTTTCAAAAAAAGGAAAAAATGAAAGGAGGAGTTCATGAAATAGGAATAAGAGGAATTTCTTTAATGTAAAAAAAGCATAGTTCAGCTGCAAAACCAGCATCGTGCTTAATAAGAAACACCAGAAAGCACCAGAGCCAAGAATAGAATGTCCTACGTCACCACTGCTCTTCACTGTCATCTGGAAGTACTAGCAAACGCCATCCTGGAAGAGGCAGGAAATAGAGGCATACAACATAAAAATGAATTTGTAACATTTTTATTAATTGCATATGATATAATAAAAACCTATTACAAACAGAGGAATTCAGTGAGATGAAAGGAAGGAAATCAATAGCTTTCTTAGGTTAAAAACAGCTAGCTAAAGCTCCAATAGAAGAAAAGATGCAGTTAGCAGTTGGTTTTAAAAATACAAAATGCCTGGTAGTAAATTTAATAAGAAATATGTGTACATGTGCACACATGCAGTGTGCAAGATATGCTACTGAGGATATGTGACAGTTTGCACAAAGTGATAGGCACATTGTGTGTTTGAGATGAAAGGACTCAGCAACACCAGACTATCAATTATCCCTTAGAGATACATATAGTTAACATAATCCCAATTTTTTTAAAAGTTAAAAAAATCTGGTTTTGGAAGCAGACAAGCTGATTCTGAAACTCAAATGGAAAGAAGAATGAAGGAAAGGAAGAAAATGGAAATGAGTAAAAAGGAGAGAGAACGACTGACATTACCAGATATTAAACAAACTTGTCAGGTTGCAAACATTAAAATTTTGGTTCTGGCACATGAATAAACTGGCAGTCAATGAGACAGAATTGGAAATCTAGAAATAGGTCTGGCAATGTAGGCAACTTTAGTATATGATAAATTTCCATTTCATATCAGTAGGAAAAGATGAATTATTCAATAAATTTTATGGGGAAACTGGGTCACTTTGTGGAAAAAAATTAAGTTGGATTCATGCTTCAAGTCTTATAATGGGATAAATTGAAAACAGATCAAAGACTTAAGGGTGAAAAACAAAGGAATAGAAGTACTAAAAGAAACCAAAGAAGGTTCATTTTGTAATCTCAGCATGCTAAAGTCCTTTCTAATCACATTGCAAATCTCAGGAACTAAAAGGAAAGACTGACGTAAAACTACAGTAAATTAGAAAACAAATATACATTTATGGCAAAAGCACCATATGCGATCAAAAATTTTATGATAAACTTTGAAAAAAAATACCTTCAAATCTTACCACAGACAGAAAGCCAATGTCTCTAATATGTAAAGAGTTCATATAAATCAATAATAAAAAAACCAACATCCCAAAAGGAATAAATGGGTAAAAGATATGAATTCACAGTTCACATGAAAGAAAATAAAAATATGGCTATTGAGCATGTGAAAAGACACTCAACTTCACTCACATTAAGAGATGTGGAGGGGCCCCTGAGTGGCTCAGTTGGCATCTGACTCTTGAGTTCAGCTCAGGTCATGATCTCAGGGTCTTGGGATCAAGCCCCACATTGGCTCCTCACTCGGCAGGGAGTCTGCTTGACAATTCTCTCTCTTCCCTCTGATCCTTCCCCTTTTCATGTGCTTTCTCTCTCTCTAAAATAAATAAATAAATCTTTTAAAAAGAGAGAGACTTGGAAATAAGACTACACAGAGAGATCGTTTCTCACTTATCATATAGCCAGATAAACAAAAGTTTCATAATCTGCTACCTGGACAAGAGTGTGGGGAGACAGACTCTTGGGCTTTGTGGAAGAGTATAAATTAGACCCACATTTATGAAGGGCATTTTGGCAACAATGAACATACCTTGAGACTCAGTAATTTCACTGCTAGACATTTATTCCAAATATAAACTTTCACATGAATAAAAATGGTAATTACACAAGATTAAGCACCGATGATTATTTTCTGTAGTGAGTGGGTGGTCACACCTTAAATGTCTATCAGTAGGAAACTGGTTAAATAAATTATGGGATATCCATATTATGGGATATTATGTAGCCATAAAGAAGAACAAGGAACTTTATGGGCTGATAAGAAGAAATCTCTAAAATTTGTTATGTTAAAAAAGAGAAGGGAAGGATAGTGTATTCAGCATACTATCATTTGTGTAGTAAAGAGCTAGAACACACACACACACACACACACACACACACACAGAGGTTTGGCTGTACATAAAATCTCCAGAAGTCTTCACAAGATAACAATTGCCTGTGGGAAAGGGGGCTAAGTAGCTATGGAATCAAAGAGGAGAAAAATTTGACCATATGCTCTTTTTTATCTTTTAAACACTAAATCATGTGGAAAGTCCTATTTATATAAAAATGCAGTTCAAAATATTAATTCAAACAAAGTTAAAAATCAAAAGAAGTCATTTTCTATAAGCTCAGTTTATTCAATCTTTATTTTATGTCAAAAGGTCTCACTTTTATAATATGGTGGTGATTGTCAATGGATTTATACATTTTTTTTATTTCATGCCTTTAATTCTCAAAATAAAAAGAAGACAACCCTTTAAGCATATAGATCTTGTTCTATGGGCCTGGGGCACCTACACACAATCTTGATATTTTAAAACCCTGGAATAAATAAAGATCAAATAATATACATAAGAAATAGGAAAATGTGAATAAGGAACAAAGTGACTTCTTACATCTTCATAAATAGTATCAAAAAGCATCAACATACTCATCAATGAGAGATATGGGGACATCTAATTATTGAAAAAAAGGGGCATAAAATAGGAGGAAAACGCAAATACCTCAGAAGAACTATGGAAACAGCTGTTGCTGAATAGTCAAGGAATGTAAAATACTGAAAGTTAATTATATGCTTTTTATAGCAATTTGAAATGGACCCAGTGATCTGATTCCACAGTTTTAAAAACATGGACTTATTTTTTTCCAGCTCTGCAGGGTTGGGCTGTAAGACTGTGCGGCCGTGGTGAAACTAGCTTGTAACTCACTCACACATTTCACTTCACAGTTTGCAACTTATTTCCATTTACATGATGGTGATGCTTCATTCCAATCTTAAGGGCTATTCAAAGCAAATATTTTTATTTCACTTTTACAGACCTGGAGGTGAAGTTTGGTTTGCTTAAGTGACTTGCTTACAATGATATAGCTAAGAATGGCAGAGCTAGAACTCAGAAATATCCTGGTTGCTCTCTAGTCTTTATTGCTCTAAATCAAGCTGTCTAACTTAAATATTTCTTGTTTTGTGGAGCCTGCAGGGAAGGCTGCCCTGCAGAAGGAGGCCACCAGCATCGAGGAACACATCCAATCATTCTTGCATTAAACCCCAGTAGATTTCTCAAACCCAATCTTCCTCTAATTGTGTCTTCTATGTGAGCAGTCATTTCTTTGGTGTGTAAGTGTGAGTGTGTATGTGTAATGATGTTATCTATATGCCATCAGGACACCTGCGCATTTGCATATTGGGAAAGAACTGAATAAAACATGAGATGCTCTACTCCAATGGGATGCAAGAGCCTCAAAGGATATTTACAAATGTACTCAAGTCTTCAGAATCAATCAATCCCTGTATCAACAAATATTTTTTGATTCCCTGAGCTGTACCTAGCACTAAGATAAGTGCTGGAGGGGAAACAATGAAGCAAGGAGAGAAGAGTCTTCTCCAGATGACCATCAGCCCACCCTCCCCCCACCCTGCCTGCCATCAACTTTGGAAAGCTTTGGTTTAAATCAGATAAAAGAATTAAATTTATGTCAGTCTCCAACCAGTGCTTACAGAGCACACACTCACTGGATTTCCTTCTAAGGGCTCCAGTTGGATATATAAGAGGAACAGAAAAAGCTGAAGTTCAGGTAGCTACCTCCCAATGACCATTCCTCAGAAGGTGAGTGAGGAGAAACTGAAGGCTTCCCTTGTAGCCTAAGAAATAGGGTACCTTGTTAGGGTGGAGAGCTAGCCCTGAATGTGGCTTTTGTCATGCATAAGCCTTAGTGCTGTTACCTTGCTTCCCCTCTAGCTTCTCCATAGTCTATTTCCTAACCAGTCAACACAACATTTTAAAAAAGTAAATTGGAGGTGCCTCAGTGGCGCGGTCAGTTAAAGTGTCCAAACTCTTGGTTTCAGCTCAGGTCTGATCTCTGGGTCTCTGGGTCATGAGATTTAGCCCTGCCTGGGGCTCCATGTTCACTGTGGAGTCAGCTTGAGTTTCTCTCTCTCCCTCTGCCTTTCACCCCACTCTCCTTCTCTCTCAAATAAATAATTTTTTAAAAGACTTTATTTATTTACTTGACAGAGACAGTGAGAGAGAGAGAACAAGAGCAGGGTAAGCAGGGTAGGGAGAAGCAGTCTCCCCACTGAGCTGGGAGCCCGACGTGGGGCTGGATCCCAGGACCCTGGGATTATGACCTGAGCCAAAGGCAGATGCTTAATAACTGAGACACCCAGGCACCCCTAAATAAATCTTAAAAAGAAAGTAAATTGAATCATGTTGTTCTTGTGCTTATGGTCTTAAAATGACTACATGTCTTATTCTTAGAATAAAATTCAAACTCTTCATTGTAACTAGCAAGATGATTATCCAACCCCTGATTCCCTCTTACACTCACCACCACCTCCTCTTCTCATTCACGATGCTCCAGACACATTCCTGATTTTCTTCCTGATCCCACTCTTCCCAACTAGAGGCTTGTGCACTTGGTGCACTTTCTCCCTGGAGTGTTTGAACCCAGATCTTTTTATTGCTGGTTCCTTGTCATCATTCAGGTTTCAACTCCAGCAGTGATTCTCCCTACCCAAGCCAACTAAAGGAACTGCTTCCCCTCCTGCCTCACTCTCTATTTATCAACAATCTGCTCTTTTCTTACAGTAGTTATTACTCTATGTTAATTACCTTATACAGTTGTTTGCTTGTTCATTATCTCCCCCAACTAGACTGCAAGAGCTGTATGAAAGCAATAGCCTTGTCTGCCTTGCTTATTGTTCTTTATGTAGTTGCTAGGACAGCATGTAGTAGCATTTAACAAATATTTATTGAGTAAATGAATGAGAAGCCTCAGAAATTGAGTGTTTATGGCTTTCACTATCATCTGCATCCCTTTACAGCCTATGACTCTTTTGAGCTATTACCCAAGAGTCTCCCCACCCCCTATGCCCACCTTACCTCCACAAGGCACTCTGGGACTCTCCCTCTATTAAATCAGTGACACCCTTTGCTTCAGGGAAGATTAAGATGATCAGAGCAGTAATATAAAGAGAAAAGAAAAATAACAGCAGGTCCTGGACTTTTTGAGTTTCTAAATGGATTTTTTAAATTATAGCAGTTGCGTTGCAAGAGCCAGGCCCTTTTAAACATCAGAGGTAAAGCCCTGAAGGCACCATGGCATGAAGTGCATACCATAAGCAAGTGACTGGAAAAAGAACAGAAGAACATTTTATCCAATCCCAGAGAGAAGATAAAAATAGAAGTTGTGTGGGGGGGTGGTGGATGAGGAGGATGTAGACAAGGAGGCAAGGACTAGGGTGGTGGAGGGAGACATGATGAGATATTAGATGATAGTTGACAAGGGGTCCAGTGTTTTTCCAGCTCCCCAGCTGGCCTTGCTCTGAAAGACAAGGGGGTCTCAGACTAAAGTAGAGTTAGACTTCATTATTCTGGTAAGTCTGAGGAGTCATGGGAGAATGGCCACATGCTCCATGGTGCAACAGTCCTAAAACAGAAAAGTGGTGTGGCATGTCCAACAAAGTTGAATCTGAGAAAGCCTTCCAGATTTATTTAGAAGCAGCCAAATGGAACCTATGGAATTTTCTTCGCTCCCAGGAAAGGACTGAAGGCTTGAGGAAGACCTGGTAGACTGGAAGTGGCTTGATAGAATTAGAACAGAGGGGTGCATGTGAGTTCTGATAATGAGAGATCACTGCAGGACCATGGACAGAAGCCGTCGATTCCCTGGGACTCAACACTAATGACCAAATAAAGCAGAATCCTGAGCCAGCAGAGGATGGAAGGCAGTGAGTAGTGAATGTGATGTTTCTCCCTCGTTCTTACTTTATCACCCCCTTGAATGCTCATAGGCCCTGCCTTTCTTCCAAATATTAGATGGCACTCAGAAAGGAAACTAGGGGATGAATTCTTAATATGGCTGAATGTATACCCAAAATGTTTCATTCTAATTTTGTGGGATCATACAAAAAACTCCAGATGGTGGGGGGGTTCTAATCAGGTGGAAATCAGACTTGATGTTAACAAGTTAAGAGTTCAAAGACAGTTCCATTTTTTTCACACTGGAGTTTGTGATGTGAAACTTACCCATTACACGTATATGAAAAGATGTTCAGAAGTTTCAAAGCTAATATATAGTTAGAAGTTAACCAGTGTAAGCTATTAAACAAAAGATACAGCTATCTCACAGAAATAACTGTTTTGCACCTGACAGTGGGCTGAAGCTTCTGAACAGGACTGTGAAACCCAGGCTTCAGTTCTGGAGTCAGAGAGATGTACATTCAAATCTCTGCCTCTAATTTTTACAAGACAATAAGTTGAGAAAAGACATTTAAACGTTGGGGATTCAGTTACTTTGTCTATGAAAATAATACCATCTCTAAAAAACTGTTCAGGAATTAAATAATATAATGTGTATAATTGTTTAGAATATTTCCTAATTGTCAATAGAAACTCAAATTGGAAATTATCACTGTCTTCATAAGCTGGAATGACTTTTATTTTAACCAAATTTGATGTGTTCTTTTAAGCACAAGCATTTTATATGTTGTTCATGAATTTCTGTTGTAAAAAGAAGTATTTCTTTTAAGTAAAGCAATTCACTGAGGAGGAATTAACAACCAACATAGAAGATACATTGGTTCAGAGTGTGAGTTAACAAAGTAGACAATTATCATAAGCTATAAATCAGAGCATTTGTACTCTCACATTTAATTTAACCTGCTCTTAGAAGAAGAACAAATAACAATAAACAAAAACACATTTTCTGGTTCAGTTCTCCTTAGCAACCAATAGCATTCACTTAAGGGAGGTTTTTCTAGGATTTCATGTTACCGATTATGGGCACTAAGTTCTAGAATTTGGAGAGACATTGAAGAGAACTTAGAGAACATTTGGCTTAACCTTTATATTTTTGCACAGGAGAAAACTGAGGCCTTGTTTGGGATGAGCTGATTATTGGTTATTGGAATATTAGTTAGCTTTTGCTGTGTAACAAACCACTCTAAAACTCAGTTGTGGCTGGTCTGATCCTGACCAGGCTCTGTTGGGTTTGGCTACAAGCTTCTTGCTGGGTCCAGGTCTACTATACACATCTCTCACCCTTGGATCAGCAGGTGCCAGGGGCATGTTCTTCTTATAGTGGAGCATTGGAGTATAGGAAGGCAGGCAGAAAAATGTGCTGCTTCTTGAGAACTCAGCTCAGAACTGAAATGCTTTACTTAACTTCCACCCACATGCTATCAGCTAAATCAAATCACATAGGCTGAACTCCAAAATCAGTGCGTCAAAGAAATATACTCCATCCATTCTAGTGGACATTACTTCCACATCACGTGGCCAAGGAGTAACTATGTAATTCTAATAAAGGGAGGACATGAGTGACTATAGTGACTGAAGAGAGAGGATCCCAGTCTTCAGATTCCCATATGAGCTTTCCTTCCCTTCCATAATGTTCTAAATAGGCTTCTAATGTAGTGAGTTAACTTCCCATTTGAAACCGCTTGGTGCTGAACCACATAGGGCCAGCCTTGGCAGTAAGTTAACAATATTACCTTTAGAGAAAACAATCATAAAGTCTAAGAACAGTCACACAGTGATAAAGAAATTTTTAAAAAAATTGTTCATTGGCCAAAAATATTTTCTACCTCCCTTCTACAAAACTGAAACTCTTGGTAAGTTTTCCCTTCAGCAAGAAGAGATTTATAGCTTCAACCCTATCAATTGTTTTTTAATTAAAAATGTATTGAGGTCCTCACTACTGGAGCACATAAACCAGACATGCCAATGCTTGGCACCATCAGCTCCATGTATATGTATAAATTATATCCAGGGTGACTGGGTTCTGGCCGGCAGACACTGCAGCAACTCTGAGATACACTTTCTCTGACTTAGAACTACCAAAACTGACCATGCTTTTACAGAATATTTAAAACATCTATTGTAGGTCTGCAAATGGATGACTTCTCCACCCCATCCCTTCCTTTAGCAATTTCAGATGCTGACCTTACCTGCTATAAACTGAGTTTGCTCCTATCAGCCCAACAGATACCAAGTTGGTGCAAGAAAAGATGACCTGGATGTCCTTCAGCATCTTGCACTAAAATCCAAATCAGCAGCCAAACTCTGGCTGCCAGTGCCTTCATTGTCTTTGGTGACCCTGGAGAGAGAGGGGATAAGGCTTGATACTGGGTGTCCAGGATGCAGAGGAGAAGCCCAGTGACTTATGATCCTCCATCCATCCGTTCACTGGCATCAATATTTACTGTGATTCAGCTACGAGGTGCAAGCTGTACAGTGGAAATAGCACAAACTTTGCCATTAGGCCCACCTGGTTTCATACTTGATGTGCAACACTACCTAAGAATGTATATTGGGAAATTTCACTCATTCATTCACTCCTTCATCAATCATTTAACTCTGTGACTGCTGTATCCCAGACACTGCTCCCTGGGCACTGGAGTTGCAGTCATACAAAGCAACAGAGTTCCTGCCTTCTGGGAAGTCACTACTGAAAGAGAAAGCAGGTAAGCTTGTAATTATATGCTCTGGCATAACAGAGTGCTTTTCTCTTGCCTAAAAATAACAAGGACAACAAAGCAAAACCTTTTCATTATAAAGTAAGGTTATAAAGTAATTCAGTAAATAACGTTTGCTGAATGTCTCTTGTTCCTAGTAAGTTACTTATAATCACTTGTCTTCACAACCTTTTTTTTTGTTTGTTTTTCAACTATTGTCCCGTTTAATGCATGAAGAATTGAGGCTCAGGGAGAGAGTATAGGTTTTTCAGGTTACTCAGCCAACGGTGGAAGAACTGGGGTCTGAAGCCAGTTCCGTGTGGCTACAATGCCAGGGGGCTTTCTCTTGGGTATATGGGCCCTAATCCTTATTCTCCAGCACCGCCACACAGATGTCACCAAAATGCAGTAGTTCTCTTGAGATTATAGGATGAAATCATGTGAAAAGCCAGTCTGGCATGACTTCTCTGCTCTGAGAGTTTGCCCACATTAGCAGTGAGGGAGGATGGGATTTGGCTGCAATTCAGGACCGGCTTTGCTGGCCGGGATTCCCATCCCTGGAGGCCCCAGTTCCCATCTCCCAGGGATCTCTGCTTTGCAAGGTGTGCTTCTCCGAGTTACCATGTCCAGTGCACAGGTAGTGCTACAGCAGCTGCATTTTATCCCTTTCCTTACCCATAATCTGAAAAAAAAAAAAAAGAGTTTATAGAGAAAGCCAAGTACAAAACATAACTCAGAAATGGTAATGTAACAGGGCCCACCACGGCTGCTGACTAGTTGCATTCGTAATGATTTTCTCCAAATAATGCAAACACTATTTTTTCCTGAGAAAATGAAATATAGAAGTGCCACATTCCACAGATGATAAGGGAGAACTCATAAAAGATTTTAATCTTTCCTTGTCAGGCTTCAGAAATGCAAACGGCCTTGTCCTCATTTTCTTTATGCCCTGGACTTCTAATTGAGGAAGCTGACATCAATTATGCATGTGGGTTCCGCTGGGGAGGGAACTAGAATAAATATTTGGGGGGTATCGTTAGCCAGAACATCGCTTCATCTTCGTGTCACCATAATTCCCCATGTCGTAGTGCTTTAGATTAGAACATATGGCAAAAAGGTAGGTAATGAGAACAACAATTTTCTGAAACAACATTATAACTTTTCCCTCTTTATGGTCACATTTAGTTACAGTACATGCTGCCATTTAGGTATGGAGCTTTATAAAAGCAAATCTGAGAGAGAGGGGAGTTCAGGAGCAAGAGCCTAGGAAGTCTGAATGCCTGGGCCCAGAGCCAACCCTGCAGATGGGAATTTGGAGGTGTGGGCCACATAGCTTCTGCTGCAGCAACAATTCCCATTTTGAAGGGGCTTAGAGCAGCAGTGTTTCTTTCATTTCCATGTTACATGAGGGTTGTGAGTCTCCATGAGGCAGCTGGGCTCAGCTTCACCCACCTTCTCGTTCAGAAGCAAGATTGGAGTGGCCACTTTCTGGAAGATGCTGCTGTTATGGTAGAAGGCTCCAGACCAGTTATCCAAGAGTACTTAACACCTCTGCTTAGACAGGTGTATTTTGTAGCCACTTGCAATCCTCTTTCCAAAGCAAGTCATAGGCTAAGCCTGTCAATAAAGCAGGGAGGCATAGCAAAGATGGAGATTTGTAATATACACTATGGAGAGGGGCAGAGATTGTGAAAGATGACACAGTGGACCACAGGGTGGTCCCTCGACTCTATCCCATCATCACTGGGGAAATTATATTGGAGTAATTTAGTAAATCAGCAAATGAGCAATGAGAGTCACCATCAGTTGGTGTCAGGTGGATCTGGAGAGCATGTGAATACAAATCCAGGAGGCGGCTCAGCAGTACAGTCTAAATGCAGGGTGCAGGGCAGTGCATCCTGGGAAAGTGATGCCAAAGAAGATGACCTCTGCCATTCAGGACCTTTCCATTTTAAAGACACGATAGCCAGGCTAAGAGTGAATCAAGCTCATGGCCAGAGTGTAAAAGTACTATAAAGGAACAGGAAAGGGGGAGGAAGGAAGGTTTAAGTGCTCTGTGTTCAGCATGTCATAGTACTATCTCATTTAATCTTCTCAATTTATGGAGCTAGAAAGAATGCGAATTGAGCAAACTTGAGTATCAGACAAGTTTAATGGCCTGCCTACCTAACAGCTATTGGGGGCTGAAACTGGGAGCGAAGGGAGTGATGCTGTGGGAGAGGAAGTCAGAGCCCTTCCTTCTGCCTGGGATGATCAGTGAAGGAGCCAAACTCTGGAGGCAGTATTCATACAGATCTCAGCAAATGAGCAGCATTTCGGTAGACAGAAGAGGAAAGACCGCCAGAACATCCATCCAGGGAACAGCAGAAGTAAAGCCCAGGATGCATGAAAGAGTCCAGACTTTGTAGGGAACAGCCAGGATAGTCCTCTGGTGAGCTTGAGGCATAAGGTAGGATCAAGGATCAGCTTATTCTGGGTGTGCAGTGTGTCTCATGTTGAACATTTTGGACTTTACTCTGCAGGTAGTGGAACTATTGAAGAATTCTGAGTAAGGACGAATAGGATCTCAGTTGTATCTTTAAAAGGATAATTCAGTTAAAAAGTTCTCCAGGGCACAGCTCAGAGACAGACTGACTGACCTCTATGATATTATACACTCCCTTAAACTCCCTCCAAGGCTTTGGAGATAGGGAGGGACCTTGAGAGAGAGAGAGAGAGATTCTAAATTCAAGGCTATATTTGATATGTTTTTAATCAGATGTCTCTTTGTTAAATATGAAGTAGTGCTGTTCCATAGATGGGTTTACTGTAAGACCAGGTTCCCCAAATTCCTTAAGGTTGTCTTGCCTGCATCTTCATCCTTGTCCTGTCAATGATCTTCATGTTTCAGCCCCAGATCAGCCTCTAAGGAATAGGTACCATTATGAAAATAAAATATAAACACAAACAACAGCCACTTCCCCAACCTCATCATGTAAAACACACACGCACACACATTCAGCACACAGACACAAATTAAAGAGAGAAAAACTACTGAGAAGAAGACTCATGTGAAAACTAGGATTCTAGGAGTTCCTTGTGATTTCGTCAACTACCTTCTTGCCAGCCACCCCCACAAAGTCTCTTGTCCTTATTAGCCCAAATGTAGACAAAACTTTTTCTCTTGATTCTCTTTAGTGGAAAGATGAGGTTGGCATTTAAAAGAGAAATGTTTAAGGATAAAAACTGGGGGCTGAGTTATAATCACTTTTCTGAATCTGGAAATCCCACAACATTCTGAGTAGCTTTCCTCAGTCCTATGCCCCCTTTTCTAAGAAAACTCTTGATGCTCTTGATGGTGGACTCTAATCATTCCTAGTTCCCACCACTCTGCACCCCACAAGTATGGTCTACTTCAATACCTCTCCTTTACCAGGACAAATGTCAAGAATTTCTCAGCCAGCTAGCATCTTCTCACCTACTTCCAAAGGAATTTTCTTAACTTCTCACTTGATAGGCAAAATATGGTGACTAATACCCAGTAAGGTTCAAAGAATGAGGTAGACCAGTGGTTCTCAAGCTTTAGCTTACCTGGAAGAGTTGATAAATTGTATTTCTGGGCCCCATCTTCTGGATTATCTGCTTCAGGTGGTCTGGGATGGGACTCAAGAATATATTTCTACCAACTCCTCTGGTGATGCTAATGGACTGGCCCCCCACACGTTAAGAACTACCGATGTAGCCAATTAGGCCCACAGATCACCAGCCCCACTCTCTCCTGGTGTCTTCTAGAAATCAATGCAGGATGGTATGTGAATGGAAGTGGGAGTGCTTCAGTGTTTTTTAGGCCTGATTCTGAATCCTGGCTCTCTTGCTAGTTAACCAAATCATCTTGGAAATATGGCTTAACCTCACTGGGACTCAATTTTCAAACTTTAAAAATAGCAATCATGGGGTGCCTGGGTGGCTCAGTGGGTTAAAGCCTCTGCCTTCGGCTCAGGTCATGATCTCAGGGTCCTGGAATCAAGCCCTGCATCGGGCTCTCTGCTCATCGGGGAGCCTGCTTCTCCCTCTCTCTCTGCCTGCCTCTCTGCCTACTTGTGATCTCTGTCAAATAAATAAATAAATAAAAATAGCAATCATAATATCATCTCTCAAGTTTTTTTGTGGGGAGGAATAAAGACTATAACATATATAAAGTCTCTAGCACAATGTCTAGTACATGTTATGCATTCTGTAAATATTAACCTTCTAATTCTCTTCGTACCATGGGACCTCATTCAGGTGCAAGTCTGCCACCCTGTCATACAGGAGAGTGATCCCACACTAGTTCTTCTACTAAGATGGCCCATAAAACAGTGCAGTTTCCATAACATGTAAACAACAATGGTTTATGTGTTATGTTGACATGCTATACTTGAATACAGTATCCACTAGTCTCCATTCTGTGGCTCAGCCCAAAGGAATGATATTTCCATATGGAAGTTGCAAGAAAGACAGTCATAAACCATACTAATGGAAGTCTAAATTGTACTTTAATGACAGCTATATCTTCAACATTAGGTACAGAATGCCAAAGGATGGCTCTGCTTTAGAGGTAAGGACTCGGGTTATTTCTTACAGAGTAAGTTCTGCATGAGTCATACACAGCGAGGGGTGGGGTGGGGATGGGGTTCAGTACCAAGGGGAAAGGTAATCAGTGACTCACATACCAAAGGGGAAAGCTGGCAAAAGCTATGCAGAGCTATGAAATAAAAAGCTGTGACTTCAGGACATTAAAGTGTCTTGGAAGCTGAATTTCTCCAGCTTATCTTTGGAGATAGATAGAAGAGATAATGTTGGCACTAAAATTCAAGCAAATACAGAGAAATACATGAAATTACCAAGGGATTATGAGTGGTGCATTTGATAGGAAGAAAAAGTTTGAACTACCTCTCATCATCTTATTTAGGATGATATTTCCGGGGTAAAGCCCTTAAAGAAAGGAGGAGATAATGCATAGTAGTGTTTTGTAAAGGCTAATGAGGTAATGCATTAAAGGTGCTCACCAAAATTCTTGATGTGCCCTAATCCCTCAATAAATGATGACTATTACTGAGTGTTATTCTGAAAAGCATATTTGTATTATAATGAATTGCTCAATGGCCATCCTACTTTCTTCCCTCACCCGTTAGACTGCAAGCTTCACAAAGGCAGAGACCAGATCTATCTTTGGAATATTCTATACTCAGTTCTAGCATGGTGCCTGGGGCATAGCAGATGCATGATAAATATCTGTTGGAGGCAAAAAAGAAAGAGGAGGCTCAAGAGGAGATGAAAGATTTCCGTATAGGCTCTACCTTGGAGAACACAAGGAAGAATGAAAAAAATGTGGGGAATATGAATGGAAAAATGGGACAGAAAATCTCTGTTGGCTCCCGGCATACAGTGTTTCCTTTGTGACTAAGTGTCTATTACTAGCTTTTTCTTTCACTTCCATTGCCCACCCTGGAATGCCAAGTGTTGACCTCGATCCCTCTAGTCACTGGCTGTGGGCTCCCCCTAAGGATCCCAATTGTCTGAATTACCTGAAGCTCCATGAAGGCCACCATTAACCCATATGACATCATTGTACAAATTAGAAAAAGATGCTCCTTCTTCCAGGTTGATGTAGCCAACAGCTAGGATGCTCGATTTGGTGAGTATAGAGTGTGGGCTGGGGTTTAGGCTTCTCCCACCCATTGTTCCCATTACCCCATTTAACCAGGTCCATCCTTATGCAATTATACTTGCTGGGCCAGGGCTCCTTTCAACTTCAGCTATAGCAACACCCACTTACCAAGTGCATATTTACAACATGCAGGCACTGGGGCTAGAGCAATATGGCACAATATGGCTCCTGTCTTCATGGAGCTTGTTCTGGAACTAGGGAAGAGGCAGCAGGCAGAATGGTTGAGCAGAAAGCCTAGGGGTGAGACACATCTTGTTTGAACACGGTGCCAGTCACCAGCCATGCCATCTTGAGCAAGTGATGGAACCTCTCAAAGTCTTCATTTTCTCATTGTGAAAATGGAGCTACTGACACTACCTCGCTCAGAGACTTGTGAGCATTGAGAGGCAGGGATATGCTATGATATGAATGTTTGTCTCCCCCACCACCTCCAAATTCAAATGTTGAAAACCTAATGCTCAAAGTGATGCAATTGGGAAGTGGGGTTTTGGAAGGTACTTAGGTCATGAGGGTAGAGCCCTCCTAAATGGGATTAGGGTTCTTATAAAAGAGATCTTTAGCTCCTTCCACCAAGTGAAGACAGAGCTAAAAGTCAGCAGTCTCAACCCGAAGAGGAACTTTATCAGACACCAAATTTCCTGCTGCCATGATTTTGGACTTCCCAGTATCTAGAACTGTAGGAAATAAAGTTCTGTTGTTTATAAGCCACCCTGGCTATGGTACTTTGTTACAGCAGCCAGAACAGATTAAGATAGTACATGTTCCATGTATGTTAGCTATTATCATTATTATTATCATCATCATTTCATAGTATCAGTGATGTAATCATGAAGAGAAAAAAGATATCCTCTTGGACCAGGACATTCAGAAAAACTATCACCAAAGCAATATAACACAGAACGATAACACAAAATGCTTTCCGGGAAGACACAGGAGCAAAACCTCATAAAACAGGCCCAATTTGAGGCAATAAGGGCTGGATGGAGTATGGCAAACTAGAGAACACATTGAAAACATTCAGCTTCAAATGTTTGAAAATAAATGACATTGTCTTTGAGGTAAGTTCTGCCTCTCCAGGGTGGGCAGAAAGATACACAACATTGGATAAGAAGATGTCCAGCCCTCTCAGAAGGTTTGCTCTTTGTAATCAACTGCCGTATTGTTCCCCCTCATTCCTCTAGTGATGTTTGGGAAAGATCTTGGGCCCTCAAAATCCCTTATAGCAGACTTGCTTGACAACAGTACAAGACCAAAGCTACAAAGAGCAAAACCACAGTTTTCAGACTCTCCATGGTGTCCTGTACTTAACTCTCAGGAATTCTAGGCCTTTCGTCTCCCTTCATCCCCCACCCTCCATTCAGTTTGAGGTGAGTTGATGGCAGAGACTTCTTGCTTGCTCAGAGTACATTGTTTGAAAGTTTGTGTCATAAACGTATCGATCTTACCCAGCGTTCCCAAACAGAATCTCGATGTTGAAGCACTCCTTTAATCAAAAGTAAATTATGTACAGGCCACGTAGGTCAGCTCAGCCAGGCTCACAAAAAAGGCAATCCATCATTTATTCGTAAATGTCAGTGAAATCTGGGGATCAATATGTGCGCCAATGTGGATTATGTTTATTATTTTTCTGTAAATATCAATGCTGAGAAATATTTCAAGAGAGTATGTAGGTGCCATGGGAAATCAGAACTCAACCTAGGGTAGGTGGTGAAGTGGTTGAATCTTTCCAAATGGATTCGATCTGGGTTATTTTCTTTCTTTTTTTTTTTTTTTTTTTTTTGGAATTCCTTTGCAGGTGAGAGCTGGGCCATCCCTATTCTTGTGGGAAATAAAGGAGAGAAGCATAGTGATTAAGGTGTCTGAGAAAGTTCGAGAATGGATGTGGCTTACAATGAGATAGAAATGATTTCTCCAGATACATTTTGAAGGATGAGTTTGTACATAGAAAGTAAAAATGATTCCCAAATTTCTGGTTCATCTACAGGATCCCTAGAGCCAGAAGGAGATCTGTAGTCCTGTCCTACCCCTTTTTGCTGGCTTCTCTGGATTAATACAACATATATGTGATGTCAGAGTCTTGCGCAGTAGAAGCAGCAGCAAGCAGTTGTTTGAAAGGAAAGACCTGATTTCTTACTGCGTGTTTTTTCTTCCATGTGTTGTAGAGGGGATACAGAGTCCTGGAGGTTTTTGAGTTAGTGAAAAACGGGATCAAAGTGGTATATAGGAAAGACAAACAATAAAAATTTAATAACCAATATCAGACACTTAAGAGATTAGAAGCAGAAAAGCCAATTCTGAGGTCCAGGCTGGCTAGATAGACACCTTTTTGTAGTAGAAAGATCCCTAGCTTTGGAATCAGGTGTTAGGGCTTGAAGTTGAATCCTTACTCTAGTGGATTATTAGATGCAAATTACAATACCTTGCCGAGGCTCAGTGTCCGGCTTTGTAAAATAAGACTAATAACAACAGCTGCACAAGTCAGAACAGACTAGGTCATGCTGCTGTAACAAATAATCCTCTGTGTCTCTGTAGTTTCAAAAAGGTTTCTTTCCCTCTCATACTTCATGCCCATCCTGGGACAAAGGG
The DNA here is from genome assembly GCA_004024625.1 of Mellivora capensis. NCBI lineage: Eukaryota > Metazoa > Chordata > Mammalia > Carnivora > Mustelidae > Mellivora > Mellivora capensis. Next base: position 234,824 of record PISX010000225.1, on the reverse strand, counting down.
GCAGGGGTACCCTGTGAATCATGTGTTTGCTATTCCTCTCAAATCAAGCATGCTTTACTGCAAGGGGTTTGAAAAAGTCCAGTCTTACAGTGTATTCACCAGGAGAAGACAGGAATATGCTTGGCAAATAGCATTCATAGGTCCAAACTCCTTGGACTTGGGGGCAAATGAGAAGCCATGTGGAAATGTAAGGCAGGTGTGTGGCACAGGACATAAAGTCAGTAAACCATGGCTCTTTACATTGGGTCAGTCCTTCAGTGTCAGATTCTGAAGCTTGGATTTGATCTAAGAGACAGCCTAGTATCTTCGCAAGCGTGAAGAAGGAGTATGACTAGATTGTGGGCTTTTGACATTAATTTGGTCCAAGTGTGGAGAGGCTGAAGGCTTTGAGAGCTTCCTGAAGGTGGCGCTACAGGGCTAGGCATGTGGTAGGGAGGCCAGGGACTACCAACAGACATTTTATTCTTGCCATTCTGCTAAATGTGAAGCAGAGACCTCTGGAAAAGGATGCCTTGAGCATACCGATTGTTCTCATGCAAAAAAAAAAAAAATCAACTTAAGCTGTGGCCAGTCATACAGTTAGCACCCACTGTACTTGAGATAACCTATATTGCTCTCTTCCCCTAAAGTTTCTTCATCGTCTTTGCTTCTCCATCGAAAGCCTTGCAATAGTGTCAATCTGGATTAGGTAATAGAAGACATAAGGTCTAGGGCTATTACTTAAATTGTCTCTCTGACCTTGAGAAAGCAGTCCCATTCCTTCTCTGGGCTTCAGTAGACTCATTTGTAAAATACAAGAGTTAAAATCCATCATCTCTAAGGTCTCTTTCAACATCAAGTTTATAGTTTTTTGACAAGCGTTGGCAATGAGCATATGATTACTCTCCTTTTGTGCAAGTTAATTGTAATAAAAGATAGTCTAAGAATATCCAATTTGGTTTGAGCACTTGTGATTCAAAGAGCCTATTTTCTCAAACCAATGAAGGATTAGAAAAAAAAAAAGACAAAGGTAAAATATAATTTTTGACAGTTCTTTTAATGTACTGGAAATAATTAAGAAGGGAGAACTCAATTCATGCTTTTTTGTTTGTTTGTTTTGGGACTTGAGAAGATCCTTGCAAACCCTCCAGTAGGATTCCCTCAATCTTAGCAGGGCTGAGAGAAAGATGCTTGGAATCAATCCAAACAAATACATTTGGAATCCATGGTATCCCTGTAGCACCCGAGCTCTGTTAGAAGGCAAGGACATTGTCTTGTTCATTGCTGTGTCCTCAGAATTGAGGAGAGTGGATAACATGAATTAGGTGTCCAATGGATGTCTGTAGAACAAATACAGGAATGATGGGGAGGAAACTAATCACATGGTCCTCCCGTTCATGGTCATTTTCCAATCCCCTTCTTGCAGGCCAAAGTTCTTTCTCTTATGTATGTCTCCAGTGTTCTCTACTCCATCCTTCAACCAACACATACAAAGCATTTAATCTGCTTAATCCTACTACATGTCCTTAATAAAACATGTGCTAATCTGCTTTTCGCCACCTAGTGTACAAACTTGCAAATTGACTGGTGCTGAGCCTTCCTTTTCAGAGAAATGGAAGTTTTGACCTCTTCTCTATGTACGTTTGGGGAGCCAGGAGAGCTTCTTTTTCTGCTCTTTTCTCTTGCTAAAAGAAAATCTATTAATGGATCATAAAAGAGCAATACATACTCTTGCCTCGGATTAGTTATTAAAAAAATAGTGTTTTCAGAGAGTATGTAGCCCTATGATTAAAGTAGATTTGGAATCGGACAAGCTTGTATGAACCTCAGTGCTGCCCATGCTTAGTTGTTAGAACGTGGCAAATTATTTGCCTTTTCTTAGGTTTGGTTCCCTCCTCCCTAACGTGAATGAGAGTAATAGTAACGCTTCTTAAGAGAATCTGTAAAACCAAATTTATGGTAAGTGTTCATTCATTTTTTTATTAAACAAAAATTTACTGAGTGTTTTCTACATCTTAGACATTATCTGAGTCTCTGGGATAGAGCAATTAGCAAGCAGATAGAAATCTCTGTCCTTATTTTGCTCAGCTTCTAATTTTCAATAAATATTAGCTAGTATTATTCTCGTTATTAGTCTTAGGCCAAACATCATTGTTTCAGAATTTTTATCTAGATGAATTCTTTTTTTCTCTAAGTGATGTCAGTCAGTCAGTTGTATTTGCTAAGTAATCACAGAGCACAGAGCCATACACTGGTGTCTTTATGGAGGCTAGGGGAGGGGAGAGGATAGATTGAATTTGGATTTGAGAAGCACATCTAAATTAAACACACTACCTCTTCCTGCTTGTTCCTAATTACCTTTCAGTAATAATAAGAACTTGGGTGGATTTTCATCACTGTCCATTGCAGTCTGTCCAGAAAACCCACTGAACCATTCTTAAGGGGCTAGGAGAAGAAAAGCAGTGGCTGTATCTGAACTACTTGGGAAGAGCATAGTTTGATACAGAAATGGATGCAGTCTTCTCAAGACAAGCATCCTTGTCCAACACCCTAACAAGGCAACAAGCAGATGACTGTCCCGGTTACATATTCAATATGTGACCCACCTACATAATTACGTGAGCTCAGAGAATTTGGGTCTCTGAAGGGGATATCAAAAAGTCCCCTTACTCAGATCCTTGATATGACAGATAAGGAAACAGATGCAGAGAGGACAAGACCATATGGCTGGTGTGCGGACCACCTGACCAGACGGTCAGTATCCTGTTCCCTGCCCAGTGTTTCTATAGCCTCTGGAAGTCTCTTTTTGTCTAACTTTGAGTGAAGACCCCTGGGGCTCAATGGTCCTTCACTAAACTGTTTGTTCTGGACCCAGCCTCCAGCACACAGTGAGGGGATCGAAGAAGGAGCTTTCTGTGACAGAGGGCCCTTGCAGTGAGCTTAGACTCATCCCAGTGATGGAACAAGAAGGGGGCTTTGCAGGTACTGTCCCTCACATCGCTCTCTTTCCCAAGGAGCTTTCCCTCCAGGACCTCTCAGAATGGCTCAACAGTTTTTTCCGGGCAGACTACAAAGAACAAGTCTGCAAATCCACTTCACGTTCTTGTTACTACTACAGACAGATAACCGGTAACAAGGAAGACAGTGTGGTGTACTTAATTTATGCGTCTTTCTTAAATTCAAGAGTCCCCGTGACCCGTCTTCTGTCACCGTGAAGGGGACAGGACTGACTCCAAAATCCCTTCTCTAGAGTTAACTAAATCCCTCAAAGATGCTTTTTGCTTCTGCAAAGATGCAGTTCACTAGGGGAAAGTGGGGAGAGATTTTAAAGGGAGGTGCCACCTAGCGGCCTCTGGGGTGATCAGCAGCTAACAGCGAGAAAAGGCCGGTGGCTCAGGAGAGAGCAGCTGCAGCCATTCATCTCAAGCCCTACTAAATAGCTAGAAGAAATCATAGAATGTTTATATTGGGAGTAACCTCCAGAGATTTTCTGTCAAGACATCTGCCTCCAGTCAGCCCGAGTAAAAAGCCTGCCACTTAGAGTGTTGTAAAAAACAATTTTTACAAATATTAGCACATTTAATTCTCAGGTCAGCCCTGTGCATTTGGATAGAATCATCTCTGTTTTAAAGATGAGATGATCAGTCATAATTTAGATTTCTTCAACAAAAGCACTCGACTAGTGAGAGATTAATTAGGCTCCTGTCTGGAACCCCAGCCACGGACCCTCCCACTTGAAGTCACCTGTCTGTCTCCCAACCCCAGGAAAACACCTGGAGACCCAGAGACTTAGAGAGACAAGTTCCTCACCTCAGTCGTACACCCCATCCCTTGCCCAAAGTTTGGGTCAGTGTTTGTAGGCAATTCTACAGCAGGATTTTTGAGTTAGGAGAAAGTTCCTTCCACCTGCAACTCAGCTCCAAATTCCCCCTCAACACACGGACAAATTGGTCTTTGCCAGCGGGAATATAGGGGGAGAAGGGGGGCTTGACAAGAGGTGGTGGGGGAGCAGGTTGCTGTGTCCATGTGGCAGTGAACGATGGGGCCATCCTGAAATACGGAAAAGGCTGCTGGTTGTGTCAGAAGAGTCCTTGTAAGAGGAAATTAAGCCGGATATAACCCCACTATGAAATCACTGGGCATATCTCAGGTCCCTGTTTTAAATATTCAGTAGTCTTCAGGGAGAAAATGAATTAATGAATAGGGTCATCTGACAGTAGAATGAAAAAAATTATTTGAAAAGTAAAAGACAAAAAAAGAAAAAAAGTATTCTATCCCATCTCCTTGCTCAGTGCCTCCCCCTCTACAGAGGGGCCAATGCCTCACAGGTACGGACAGGGTGTGTTTCATTCTTACCCATCTCCTCCACCAACCCCTATCCTAGCCCAGTCTGACATTCATCACGCCCCACATCTCCTGGTACTTGGACATTCAAGGACAGTGGCCCTTAGCCGCTTGTGCAATCCCTGGGCCTTCTCTGGAAGAGAAGCAATCTTGTGTAGGTTGGTTGTTTGAGAAAGAAAGCATTGTTAATGGAGGTCTTGACTTGTGGGCTGAAATAGCAAGTGAGGGATGTGTTTGCTTTTTCTCTCTGTTACTTGCTGGAGGAAAATATATTTATGAAGGAAAAGGTCATCCCTACAATCGCTATGTTTTTAGGGGATCGGGCTGGGCGGGAAGTTCTCCAAGATGCAAGCTGGAGAGGAGTGCAGACCCTACAGCACCAGGGTCTCCCTTGGAAGCACTCTGGCATGGATGTCCAGACGTTCTTCACTGAAGGTTGGGAGGGACCTTCCTTCCCTTCAAGGAAGAAGCTGTGGCTGTGTGGAATTCATCCTGACAAGGGAAGGAAGCTGGAAAGGAAGAGCCACAAGGTATGATGAGTGCTTTCTCATGGGGGAAGCTCAGTCAATTCCTTGCACTTTCTGAGTCCCAGTCACTTCTTTTTCTCCTCAGGATTCAGCAAGTCTGGTGTGGTCTCCACTGTCGAGGAGGACAGAGTGAAGTAGGAGATCTTAAGGGTTAATGCGAGACCAAAAGTTTCTTTATCTCTCTCTCTCTCTCTTTTTTTTTAACTGGTCTGATAGGAAACAACATGGTGTTGGAAGTCAGTTCTCTAGTGGACAAGTGAAGGGACAGTTGTATAAATGGAGACATCAATTTAGTCTTAGTAGAGAAAGTTCAAAGAAGTGGTATCAGAACTTTCTTAGCAGCCCTGAGGCACTCGTATCTGGGAGAGAATTTGAGCGATGATCTGATCCATCTCTCTGCCCCGGGGGCAGGATGGCCATGTGAACAGTGGACAACTCCTGGGATGTTGCCAGTGACAACTGGCATCACCGTTGGACTGTTCAGAGCCCACGAGCAAATAAGCCACTAGAGACTTGGGTTTGACTTCTTCCTCTCTTCTGTCGGTGCCCGGAAAAGAGATGACGAGAAGCAGGTACAACAGGTAGCAAGCAACCTGCTCTTGGGAGGAGCTTTACATAATCCAGACCCCCCGGGGCTTCCACATGGAGGAAACAGCCTCAGCCTGGGATCCCTTCTCAAGGAAGCTTGTTATACAAAAGCGGCCTTTGCCTTCTAACAAAGCTGCCCCTGTGAGACTGGAGGCTGGAGTGCGCACGTCTCTTCCACAGAGGAGAGAAAAATGATATGAGAGCAGCTTGGATGGGAACAATATTTCAGGCATGGCTAGCTGTTAAAAATGAGCTAATTCAGAAGAGGCACATTTAAATAAATATAATGCAAAGGCATAATGGTACAAGATAATAGTTTTGAATGGGGAATTCTAATGACTTCAAGTGCATTTCACAGGGCAATTAATACACATGGCAATGCTGCAACATTCAGCAAAAGGGGAGGGGAGAACCGGGGTCGGGAGCGAGAAAATGGGAGATGACAGCACCTGATAAAAATAGGATTTGATTTTCTTTGCAGAAGGAGTAATGCTTACAAATATAATAAAAGAGAAAAATAAGTGTGTGTCAGTTTTTATAATTCAGCTTGTAAAATTCAGAATGATTAGTTTTTGAAGAGGGCAATTAGTCCTCTTTTGCATATTCATGGGGATTTAATGAAATAGGGTTGGGCTTTCTCCATTCTTTCCTGGTTACCCCTACATTACCCTTCCCCCTCTGCAAACTACAAATATATCTGATATCCATCAAACTGAGGCCTCATCCCCTTGAAATCATAGAGGAGGTTCTCTCTGCTGATTGGTACATATACCAAATACCCAGGACTATCTTTAAGAAATTACATGTTTTTAGTGCCTCTGCCATTAGTTAACAAATGAGGTGTGATTCTTCGGGGGGGCTGAGGAAGAGATTTTTGCTGACAGCAAAGAGGGAAGAATACACAGGGCAAGAGTCTGGCCCCCTGGGACAGCCAGAGGACATCTTATTTGTATGTTTCTTCTTGTTCATTTTTACTTGGGCGTGTGGGGGGTGTTGCGCATGTGTAGAGAAGAAAAGAGAAGAAGACATAAAGACAGAAAAAGAGAGAGTGAAGGAGAGAAAGAAAGAGAAAGAAGGAAGGAAAGAAGGAAGAAATGGAAGAAGCTAGGGAGAAAGAAAGGTCTGAAGAGATCAGAATCCTTTGCTGTCCGGTTTGGTGGAGGCCTGCTGGGTAATTACAAGGCAGCAGACAAGAGTAGGGATTTTTTTTTCCTCCCCTTTTTGTTTATATTCTTTTCAAGTGCTGCCTAGAGCAAACACAACGAGGAACCAATGAACAAACAAACTCCAAAAGCCACACACCATCAAAAACCACCTCAGCACAAAAGGGAGAGACTTGATGGCCCATGTGGTTTGTTTACATTTCCCCAGTGTACTGACTTCTGTTGTCGGGTGTGTGTGTGTGTGTGTGTGTGTGTGTGTGTGTGCATGTTTGTGCAAAACTCAGTCATTTTCCTAATGTCTTGTACTAAGAATCATTAGGGTCAGCTCCCAAACCTCAAAGCTGCAAAATTCTCCTCCTGCCTTGACAGTTCAGTTCCTCCCAACGTTGTTTCAGCTCTTCTGCCCTCCTTCCCCCTTTCCAAATGCTTTGTTTTTACAATCCATTTCCTCCCTCCTTGACCTTCAATAGGGACAGAAGATAAATGACCATTTTAGTCCTTCCCTGATACAAAAATATTTACAGATTTTATCTGCACAAGATCTTGCCCATGAAGACACCGAGGCTGGGAGGAATTCATTGTTCAAGGTCACAGCGCTAATGAGTGGTAGTGTGAGGGTCTGAAGGCAGGTCTGTCTGCCTCCAAATTCCAGGCTCCTAACACACCTATGGCTTCCCAGCTTCTAAGTTCTGAACGTTTGCAAGAAGAAACCACCTTTGATTTCCCCTGAGAAGGGAGGGAAATTGGGAGAAAAGGGATTGGCTGCAAGACAACACTTGCTTTCCACTCCTGATGTTCTTTGTTCAAAGTGACGTCCTCTGGCCTAACACTCTTCAGTCCCCTTCTCTATCTCTTCTCTTTGGAATCCACCTGCCCTGTAGAGTATGCATTCCAGAGGCTTCTTCTATGGAAAAGGCCAGTCTCCAGAATAGTCTGTGTCTAGAAGATAAGTCTATGATTCTGGAGTTCAATCTTGGGAAACCTAAGTCATATTTTCCAACAACACTGTAATAATAAATTTTGAAAACTCACCTTTGGTTTCCATTTTCCTGCCTCCAGTCTGTCCTTTAATTGGTTTAAAAATCAGGTGAAGAAAAAAAGTTACTATCTATTGGATCCACTCAAAGTTCAACGCTAATATTTACTGAATGCCTCCTCTGACCCGGTGAGTCATGGTGCTGGACTCCTGCTTGCTACCTTCCTCTTGGACTGATATGTCATCTAATGCGTATGAAAAAAAAAAGTTCTGGACTTATCATTTGATTGCCTGTGTATATTGAAAACACTCATGGGGAAGACCCACGAGTCTGAGCCTGGCATTTTCAAATCCTGGAATTGGAGTATAGGCAAATGGGTAGGGATAATTACATTTTGTGTGAATATGTGTGTGTACATGTATTTTTCTAGGAAAGGTCCACTGCTGTAATCAGATACTCAGAGTGTCTCTGATCCCCTAAAATAAGCCCCTAGATTAGAAAGTCATAGCAACAGGTACCAGCTTCAAAATAGAAACTTTAAGATCAACTCCTCAATTCTTACTCTATGTGACTATTACCACTTCTCATATTTTCAGCGTCTCCAGTTTCTGGCCTGATAATCCCAACTAGAGACTGGCATAGTTACTGAAATTCAGGAGGAACAAATTCCTGTTGAGAGTTTTTTATACGTGAAAGTGCAGAGTAACAGGAAGAGTAAGCTCGCAGGCCCTGGAACCCCAGACTGTCCCCTCCCCGCTGCATCTTCCTGTCCATTTCGTATGATCGCTGGGTTTTCCACTCGACACAAAAACATGCCTGTCCTGGTACCAAGAGTCATTTCCCCCTTTCACCTCCCTCTTCCATTTTTGGAGACCCATTAAGTGAACCCCTGCAGAGAACGTGCATTCTCCAAAGGTGGTCCCCATGCTGTCCTTGAGAAGAAACTAGACTTTATAGTGCATGGCAGTTTAATTCATAAATAAATATTACATGTGCTACCAGATGGTTCATTAGCCAGTTGTTATGGCAATCAGCATTTCAGCCAATTAAAAACCTTTCCCAATACTTTAAAATATGTTGATTGTGGAAACATGAAGTGCCTGAAGACCATGCAAATACACTTGAATGCAAGAGGCATCTCTGCTTTGGGATAAGAGGGAGCAGGTGGGGAGTGGGAAGGGGGAAAGTGAGGGGCACATCAGTGCAGTGCAGACAACAGAATGAAGATTAAAGATGTTGGGGAAAGAAGACTTTTTTATTAATTTCTCCCCTACATATCTAAAAATTCTTTGGGTACAGTCAAAAATTAAAGGACCTTTTCTTTTCTTTTCTTTTCTTTTTTTTTTTTTTTGAGTAGATTCTTTGAAGGCAGTGACTGTGTCTTATTTACTTTTGTGTTTCACTGATTAGAATACTGCTTGGCACATAGTAGGTGGCAGTTTATAGTAATAAAAGATAGTTTAACAATCATCATCATCATGAATTATAATAAATAGCAGAAAAATTATTCTTGTCCTAAAATAGAACCCAGAGACAAAGTGTGTTACTAGGTCTTGATAAAAGTCAGTGAAGGAGGCCACTGCTGTGGTCTGGGCCATCTGGCTGGGGTGAGAGAACTCATTGGTTTTGCGTCTTCAGCTAGGATTAGATGGTTGGGAATAAAGCTGTGGATCAGAGTGGTGAAGGACAGGAACTGGCCCTCCACTGGACTTCTGCCATGGGCTGTCCTGTCAGTTTCAATGACCCGTGCATGCATAGGTGTTCTGTGCCCCCACCTGAATCTAATCCTCTTCAGAGCTGGTGTTTAATGGCCCCACTCAAGGAGGCTGGGAGTGAGGCAAGCATCAGAGATGCGATTTGGAACAGCAAAATCTGAGCTAACAAATTTCTATCCAAGTTGCTGGGAGGTGAAGAGGGCCAGAGGCATGATTCAAGATAAAGTCTAGAGGGAAAGGCTTAGATGCACTAGGAGGATGTGAAGGACTCTGGGTGGTGGTAGAAGCTGGGTTGTAGAGTAAAAAATCCTGACTTCCTAGAAGCAGATGAGAGAGAAAGCAGTCAGACATAGACAAGGAGATAGGCCCATATTCAACTCATCTCTGTATCCCCACCACCATCTGCACTGGTTATCACATAATATGTCCTCAGCAAACATTGATTAAATGAACAGCTTTTTTTTTTTTTTTTTAAGTCATCTCAGCGTGTGCTAAAACCATGTCATGTGTGGGTGTCCAAGAGAATCAAAATTCTGAAATCTATTTTGGGCTTTTTCCATTCTCTCCCTAGAGAATCCTCTTCCAATTATACTACTCAGAACTAAGATTTCCCTTCATTTTCACTCTCTGATCAAAGGAATTTTCTAGGGAGGTAGACTCCCTCAATGCCAGAAGTTGAATGCTTTTCAGGGACCCAGTCCAGCGGACAGTGGAGGGTCTAGGATTCCCACCTCACTGGCTGCCAAGAGGTCTGGCTCTGCTCCCAGAGATCCATGAGCCCCCACTGCTCCCCCCTGTCCCCAGCCCTGAGTTTGCACAGAGCTGTCTGGACCCCTCCGCCCGGAAATCTGCTGCTTCTGAAACGGCACTGATACAGTGAAGGGAAAGGAGGCGCGAAAAATAACTTCCCTAGACAATCAAAGCAGATTATTTTAATGAGGGCTTGGAAATGAGAAACAAACAGCACCAAATTAGCCTCCCTCCCATTCGTCAGCTCTGTTGGAGAAGGCGTAGCGCCTTCATCTGAGTCAGCAGTGGGGGAGCCGTGAAGCCTGTCTCTGGTTTCGGGAAGGTTTTGGCACAGGAGCTCCCACTCTCTCTCTGAGCTGCTTCTCTCCACTCAGGTCCAAGGCCTCCACTCACGTAGCGTCCGCACTGCCAGGGCCCATCACCGCAAGTCCGCAACTGGGTTGAAGTGCAGATCACTGAAGGGAAAGAGGGCCCCAGAGTCCACCTGTGACTCAGGGGAAGATGGGTGACAGATCCAAGCTGCTCACGTCTCCCAGATTCCGGCCTCCGAGACTCCCTCCAGGGTCCTCTGGTGGGCCACACCGCAGCATGATGTGGTTTCTGTTTCCTTCCCAGGCACATACGATTGCTCTCTATACTGTCTGGTGTTGTCTCCTGGCAGCTCCTGGGTGTTGTCACGAGAAGTCGCCAGCTGAACTGGGGCCAATGATGGCTCCACGATTCACAAAGTAGAATAGCACCAAAAACAATTCTCCCGGTGCGGCTGGGTGGGAGAGGCTGAGCTCCTCGGAAACCCGGGCTCAGGTCACAGTGGTGAATGGAGGGGACTACAATAGATTATTACATTAAGCAAAACGAAATTGTTTCCCTGCTGGAAGGAAGGAAAGTCATTAACTCAGAGGGTCCAGTTATCAGAGAAAATGATATCACATCTGCAGTGTGTTTTGGATTGCAATTTAAGAGGAAGAATTGGAAGAGAATTCGATGTGGGGTGAAAGGTGTGGGATTGACAGCTCAGGGAATTGGAATATGTTATTTCTTTGCCCCTTACCCCCCACCCTGCCTTGGTCTCTGTCTGTCTCTTGGTCTCCGGGTTTCATCTCATCTACTGTGACATCCTCCCCTCCCTCTCCAAAGGAGGCAGTGTGGGGAAGACACTGAGGTGAATTCAATCCCTTTCTGTTTCTGAAACCTTGGAGGTTCTCCATTTTCAAATCCATACCCAGATTCCAGTTGGACTCTTGGCTTATGGGAAAATTCCAGGGCTTTCTGCCTGCTTTTGCTACTTTGGGGGCCACTGCATAAGAGCATTTGTTCTAGAACAAGGGTAGGGCTAGTGTTCATAGCAGAATAAGTCATCTGAGGTTACTCATTCGACCAACAATGTTTTGCTGAGGACTTTCCACATGCAGAGCCCTATTCCATGATATGGAAGACATAAAAATGAACATGACATAAAGCTCCTTTGATATGGTCATCCTCTAGATGGGCAGATAAAACATTCATTACAGGGGAATCTAGAAACACCTGGCAGTTGATGGTCACAGTCACTGAGGAAACGATCTTCTTTTTCCATTGCTGGATTTATATTCTGACTTTAGACATGCCCTGTCCCTGTCTTGTACTAGCACAAAAATAGAGAAATCTGGTTTCTGCCTTCAAGCATCTTCCATTTGCTCAATTACCCTTGCTTCGTACTAACTCCTTTGTTCTTACCCAGGTTCTGTCTAAGTCTTCACCTGGCTCTTCCTGCTGGCCCATTCTTTTCCTCAAAACACCTAGCATTGTCCTGGCATCGTCCTTGCAACCTGCTCTGTTTCCACCCAGAGGAACTCTTTATAACCACACATGATCATTTAATTTACACTTTCACCACATTATCTTTTTGTTAACAATCTAGAGTTTGTTCCTACCCTGTGTAGACTCTGGTCCAGGCACCGAGGACATGGTGCTCAACACATTGTCTCTGCCATCCCAGAGTTCACTCTTGCCTGTGGAGACGGGCAGTGAACAAGTAAGTGCGCTGATAATTACGGATCATACAAAGTATCTTGGAAAAAGAAAAAAAGACTGCCACAGGAGAGGATAACAAGGAGGACTTTCTTAAATTTGGGGTTAGTCTGGGGACATGATATCAACTCTAGAACCTAGAGGAAGAGCAGGGTTATCCAGGCAGTGTGAGAGAACAGCATTTCAGACAGAACACCACATATGGGAATCCCTGAGGTGGAAAAGAGGTTGGGGTGTCTGAGGAACTGAAAGAAAGGCAATGTGACAGAGACATGGATTGTATAGACACAAGAGATGACGGTAGGGAAGGGAGGATGTCTGAGCGGATGGCAGAACACAGTTTTGTGAAAGGGAACCATACCAGAGGGTCTTAACAAACACGTTCTAACCTATGTTTTAAAGTTCACTCTACCCTGAGGAGAATAGATTAGATGGTGGTGAGTATGAAAGGAAAAGAAAATGACTATCTCATTCCCAAGGAATAAGGGTGGCCCTGACCAGGATGGGCAGGGTAATGGAAAGAATCATGGTGTCTCACTAGACTAGCTCAGGTGTAGTTCATCCTCCACCTATTTTTGTAAAGAAAGGTTTATTGGAACACAGCTACTTATTCATTTCTATCTTATCTATGGCTACTTTCTATTTTTCATGGGAGAGATGAGTAGTTACAACAGAGAGCCTATGGTTTCTAAATTGTTTACTTTCTTGTCCTTCAGAAACTCTTCTGAGTCCTGTTCTAGACAATAGACTCAACAGATATACCATGTACAGGGAAAAGCTAGTCAACCTACCTGCTCATGATTTTTTAAAAGTTAAAAAAAAAAAATCTCTGATATACACTGGGAATCTCTTCCTTTCACCAGCTTGAGGTCAAAGAAGGAAGAGTGAAAAAGAACGTCCTGGGGATGAAGGAAGCACTGAATGAGTACCAAGGAAACCAAGGCAGCGACAGTCATACTGAATTTCCTATAGTGTTCAAAGGATCTGCTGACCATGGAAAGAAACCATAGCCACTGGTATTTTTCCATGAGGAAGATCTGGAGTAATCCCCATACCTTCAGGTACCCTCACAGTTGCAATAGCTCGTGCCTGGCACACTGAACCAGCAATCTACCAAATTATTTCTTTGCTAGACAAACTTTACTCACCGCCCTATTATGGCTGGAAGGCTTTTTAATAAAACTGTCTATAAAGATTACAAAATAAACCTCCGGAGCAACCGCCTCATGACTTCCTTCTGTTTTCCCACCAATTTCTCTCTCTTTCCCACAGAGAAGGTTTGTGTTTCCAACCAGGTGCCTCTTCAGAGCTCTCAGAGAGAAGAGCTGAATGCAGCAATCTCTGCCTCTTCTCCATGCAGATGAACTTCAACTAGCTGCCTTTCACAAATGATTTGACATTGAAGGACACATGATTTTGGCTTCTTCCTCAGAATACATCTCTTTAGTCAAGGCACTAGGCATTTTTCATTCAAACTGGAAGCCAAAAATTATCTTAAGCCTACTACTTTGGTTTCTCCTACAAGCTGTATCCTCTGTAGTAAGAGTAGAGGTAACTTATCTGTCTTTTAGGTAAATAGCTATTATGTTCCCACACAAGGTGAAAGTCCATTTTTGTCCAGGAAAAATCACTTTGAATTGATTTCGAAGAAAATGGATGTAAGAAGAGAGACTGGATTCCTTAGCTATGAGGGAGATTAACAAATCAAATGAATAGACACAAACAGCATGGTTCTGGCCAAATTGATGCAGGGAGTTTATGCCAGAGAGGGTGGTGAGCTAGGAGACTGGCCTAGAATCCAAATCACTGGCTTCTTGGGAGAGAAGCTTTAATATTCAAGGCATTCAGATCTCTTAAGGGGTGTTGTTAAAATGCAGATTCTGTTTCGGTAGGGTCTGGTGTGGTGCCTGAGATTCCACAATTCTAAACAAGCTGCCAGGTGACACCAATGCCATCGGTCCATGGACCACACACGGAGTACCAAGGGCATTAGGCTCTCCCTCTAGGGGCCACATGTATGGAGATTCAAGATTTTGAAGATAACATAGGTTATCTATATCTATTTGGAGTCTTAATCATTCATCAGGGGTCATAGGGGATGGTTGTGTGTGATTTGGGAAAGTGTGCAGAGTCAGGAAACTTGGGAAACAGAGAAGGAGCAAAAAGTTAGTGGATTCCCTAGTGGACAGGCTGGCAATACCTGCCAAAAGCTTAACAGGTGATCTTGGCCCCAGATATCCAGGCAAAACATGGTTTGCAAGATTGGCCACCACATCCAGGGCCTGAGCCAGAGAAGTAGGAACACTGGAGGACTAACCCCATTGTTAGGGACACTGGACAAGAAATATGGCTCTATCACTCTGAGATTCATTTGTTTTATCCCTGGAAACTTGCCTCATGGGTCCACTGGGAACTTGAAATAAGAAAATCCCTCGGTTTTAGGTTCTGGTCCCTAAAAATAGACCCTGAGATGACAATTTGTATGCAAGTGACATACTGCACGGTGCTCCTAGGCAAAACCAGTAGGGAATCAGGAAAATGGAAACTAGGAAGCAAAATGAGTTAAGAAACTTTGATAGTAAGCAAACTTCCATAAGAACAACGGTAGCTCAGTCCCACAAGGGAGCACTGCCAATAGTTGCAAACCAAGAGTCCTCCTGAACTAGAATTCACATGGATTGTCTATCTCCTCAAACTCATCAGTTATTGAGGGCTGCCCCCAAGAGGTATAAATTCCCAAGCACTTCTGGTCCTTTGCAAGAAAAAAATGTTCTGAAGCCCGACGGTAGCTCTTTGACAAGGACTCGGCATCTGCTTTGTGGAATCAGAAGCACACCTGAAATTGTTTGCACACAGTTGGTAAACAGTAAAGGATCCAAGGGGATAGAGAGGCAATTTGCACTTTCTGCTAAATCATGCAAAGACCATCGATAGTACGGTTTCTGGCAATCCTAAATCATCAGCAAATCTCCCTTTATTATATGTAGTGTATAAATAAACATTATCTGAAAAGACGAAGACAAAGAAGGACAAAGGAGAGATGAAGTGTCCATCTCATGACCCGCTAGGCGTGTGGGTAGGGCAGACTTTGCAAATGCAACGTATCACTAGGAAACCTGAAACACAGTTAGTGAGTGATCAAAATGACCAGAAATCCTTAAGTCCACCTATTGATATTAACAAAAAAGCAACCTCATGAACTTCTTCATCTCCTTCTCCTTCTGCTTCTTCTTGTTGTTCTCCTTCTCCTTCTTCTTTTTTTCATTCCAGGAATTCAGACTCTGATTCAGCATTGAAAGTGTTTCTAGATGTGAGTGGCCATATTTGATAGCTTGTGGCTTAAAGAGGCAAAATCTGTTCCATGTCTCTCTGGACTCGACCTTCTCATCCTTCAGGTGAGAGGTCCTCCAGCTCTACAATGTTGTGATCTGACACACCTCTAAATACAAGAGGATTGCTCCATAAATACTCCACGTTTTTCCTGGTGGCACATCTCCAAAGTTAGGTATTTCCCTTCCTTGCTGACAGTGTCACAGACAGCCAGAGTGGGTCTCCTGCATCTCTCTTTTGCAGATTTCTATGGTGCTCACCCAGACAGGCTTCTTGTGGCTGCCCATGGCATCTATTCCTCCTAACTGTGATCAGGGTGTGTGTGCGTGCGTGCATGTGTGTCTTTTTCTCTGCATTGAAAAAACAGCTGAAGTGCCTTTTGGCTCTGATTTTGGAGATTATAGCTTTTAGGCTGTGTGGGTTAAGGGGTGAAATGGGAAGCAGAAAAAAAAAATGTACTCAGTCAGGATTCTGATGCTACTAATTACTTACCAAGATATGGATAAGACCACTTTTGCAAGCAGAGAATTGGCTCATTTAAAATTCCTTTGTTTTGTTTTAGAAGAAAGAAAAAGGAAGAAAAAAGAAAGTCAAAGGATGAGAGAATAAAAGAAGCTCCCCATAGAAAGACAGAATCTTTTGCCAGCACATTGGAGAATTTAAACGGTGCCAAGTGCCCAGCAGATAGAAGGGCTCTGCTTACTGCATGGTAAATAAAATGGAAGGCAGGTGGAAGCAGGAGTCAAACAATGCTTTCTGAAGGAGGGACAAGGCTTCAGAGCACTCAAATCCCAACTTTCCTGCCCCACCTGGTAGCACAGCCAGGCACAAAATGTTAACTAACAGAAATGGGGTAAAATCGACTGGAATCAGATCTAGAACAGACCCTTCTCAACCCAGGGGGGTGCGATAATCATTGTGAAGATAGACCCAGCCGCAGATATAGAAACATGATACTAAAGCAAGGGCATGAGACTGTGCTCTCTGGTCTTGGGAACAAGGCCGGAGTCATGTTTTAATCATAGGAGGTAGCAAAAGTATGGTTCCAGAGCTGATGATGGCAGCCATGGAATGGCGACTCCGGTTTCATGGTCTAAGAAGAACCTCAGTGGTCAGTTCAATGTGTTTAGCCTGAGTCAGGGTTGGCCTCTCACTGAAGGGTCTTATTAGCGCACCTCTTCTTCCTCCCCAGGATGCTGGTCCAGTCCAGGAAAGGTATCAGCTTTTCTCCTTACCATCCTTTCCTCATCAGAACCGCTACTACACTGAGCCATCTCCATTAATCTGAGAAAGCCAGACTGCAGCAGAACGGCAGGCAGCCGCTGTCATATCGTCCCACCTTTTGTGTGTGAAGAAACTGGGGTTGGACATCTGGGGACTGTTGGAAATGCTGGCAGTCTCTTTTCACATCAGCCGCAGCTGGATTTTCTTAGATTATTCTGTAAATGATAGGATGGACACCTCTGAGACTGAGAAAGTTCATGCCTCTGGAGAGAAATAAATAAAGACTCTCAGAGTCTGTGAAGGAAAGAAACGCAAGACTTTCCTGTTGAACAGCCCTGACAAGGTTAACGGTACCAACACCACCAAACAGAGTCGAGAACAAGCAGGGGGAAAGATGGATTCATTAGCCTAGCGGTAGACACGTTTCAACGAGACGTGGAGTGGAGCTTCTGGGGAGAAGGAGATATAACCACTATGAACAAAAAGCTCAGAGAGGTGGAATTTCTCTGTTTCTCTGAGAGCTCTGAGTGTTCAGAGAACTGCAGAAACTCCATCAGTTAAGTCCATTTGCCAAGTTTGAGCCTGTAAAGCCAGGGGTCAGAGGAGAGACTCGAGAGTCCCTGAGAGGCAGGCCACCTCTCCAATGAGGACAAATGGATTATCAGCATGCAGGAAAGTACCTGGGGGCTTCGTCCAGCCTAGACTTCTTTCTGGGCCACTTGATGTAGACCTTCCATTTAACCCATACCCACGCGGAGCCCCTGCTACCCCACCATATCACAACCAAGCGATTCTTCCCTTGTAAGCCCATCTTCCTTTCAACAGCTAGGTGGAATAATAATAGAAGACAAGAGCGAGAACAGAAAGGTGAGGAGACGAGAAAGAACAAGGATTTACTTTTAAGAAACGATGTGCAATGTGTGGCTGGTTGATACTCACAATAAGAAAAAGGACTTTGTCACATTATTAATTGACTCCCTTCTCTCCTTTTCTCAGCCCTTTTAACCTGCCTTTTTCTGAAAGCTTTCAGCTTAGTTAGGAATAGTCACTGTGGAATAATAGGGCCACTACAATTTAGAAAACATATCCATTAGCGTCACTTGCATTCAACAGCCCTGTGATGTAAGAAGTCCTGCTAACCCATTTCACAGAGGGAACTACAAACCAGCCTACAACCAGAGATAAGGTGAGCAAGGACTAGTCTCTGGGATTCCCAATTCTAAATTCAGTGCTATTTCCACACATCACCCCTCACCACTGTGCAAGAGTGGAGCCTCGGATGAGAGCGTCTGTCAGCGTAGGAGACCGTGAACCAGGAGACCGTGATCCCTCCTGGCATAGCTCAGACCCCACCCTGGAGCAGGGGCTAATGGCGAAGTTGCTGGGAGCGGGAGGGCTGGGATGCAGACCCTGTTCCCAAAGGCACCAGGGCGGCCCAATTTGCTGTCTTCATCACTTCATTAGCGCAGCGCTGCACCACATTTGCTGGGGTCTCCGCCACACTTGCCATTGTATCGCTTTCTTGGCTTTTCATTGAAGTGCAAGGCTCTTCATAGGAGCTCCTCCAGCCCCACAGAGAGCTGGATAGGAAGGGAAGAAAGGGATGTGACGGGGATTCTCTGAACGCAGCTCTGTAGTGGCTTCCCCTGTGATCTCCTGGTTTCTATTGCTGTCTCGCCTGGTGAGGTTCCCGGGGAGCCTCCTGAATGGAGCCTCTGAAACGTGTTTGAATCCCATCCTTACTCCAGAAGGCATAGAAGCCACAGCTCCGGCATCTCACTGCCTTACTCATTTAAAATACCTTTTGTTATTTTTTTTTAATTTAAGTTAAAAAAAAAAAAGGAAAAGAGAGAAGAAATTCAGTGGATGAACAAACAAAGAGAACCCCTGGGTCTAGAGAGAGATGTTGCTAATCCACTCACAGCTAACTCGAAGATACTGATGGAGACGAAGCTCGGCAGGTGGGTCACACGCGGCCACCCAAGAGCTCAGGGGGGCCAAAGCTATGAAAATCCCTGCTCTCAATTTCAGAGAAGCACCATTCTCTTCTCTAAGGTATTGTGAACTGGCTTTGGCTGCTCCCAAGCTTTAGTGAAAGAAGCATGAAATGGGTGTCAGAAATGAAAGGCCCACGTGAATGGGCTAAAGCAGACCCTCCTGGCTTTTTCTCCTGAGCACTGAACACCAAATACTTCAGGGCCAGGCCTTTGGGCAGGATGACATGGGCGTGAATTTGATGCAGGCTGCCCGAGGATTGCCTGACTTTCCAAACAACTGGGAAGAGAAGAGAGGTCAGCCTCCTCTGCAAGCCCTTGCAAGAGGACAATGAACCCACCCTCGGGTGGCAGTTCCTGTCACCCAGGCTGGCCCTCCTGCTTTGACCACCCTCCCGACTGAGCTTCCTTCCTCACCTGCTCTAGTGGCACAGCAAACCTAGTGCATGCACTAAAACTGAGCCCTTATTTCAAACACCAGTGAGAATATGTATGAGGATGTAGGAGATATGGAGGGAAGAAGAGAATTGAAACTTAGCGCCCTGTCTGCCTCCACAATCCCACTGATTGCTCTGTTTAATTCCAACTGCCAAGAGGGAGAAAATAGGTAGACTTCATCCCTTCGAATTTATCTTTCCTCCGAGCCAGTATATTTTCTCTCCCTCTCTTCACGCCTTCCTCCCTCAGCCCTCCTTATTCTAGGACTGACACTTACATAACATCTGTGGACTATGGAGCCCATTTTGGCACAAAAGGTCTTTTCAAAAGTGGATATGCGGCAGCTTAGCAAGGGTTCAACATTAAGGACTTTTGGAGGAACTAATGGTTTGCCTTTTCAGGGATCTGAGAATATCAGTGCCTCTCATTGTGTCCTTTCTGGGCAACCGAGGGGAGAATGTACAAGTAATCTCCTTTCAATGGGCCAACAGTAATAACCAGCCTGTTTAAAAGTTCATGAATAAGAGATTGTATATAATCTCCACACACTATAAATTATGCACAGGCTGTGGAGAGAAACGAGATAGGCAACTTCCCACTTGACTCACCTCTGCCAATTTCCCCTTCACTTCCAACATCCCTGAGTGGGGGCATCCATCAGATCTACTTCAATCTATTAAAAAGGAGTTGGTCCAGGAAAAGAGCACTGCTAACATCAAACATCCCTGACTTCGGTGAGCTCATATAATTCTTAAAATTTCTTTCCCTTGATACTAATTTCAAATCGCCTAAACTAATTTCCACTTCAAAACTCCTGACAGAGACTTCAAATTGCAAATCCCAGTTGTTAACTGAGGGGGGAGGAATATATATATATATATATACATACATACACACACACACATATATGAAAAGTGGGAAAAGCAATCAGTTAAGAAAGGGAGAGAAATGGAAATATCTTAGATGATGACCAGTAAATAACCTTGATAAACATCTGGATCTGGAGTAAAATTTAGCTGCTGCCTCAAAAAGTAGTGTTACTAAATCCTTTGAATAAACATGAGCAGCCAAATCTCGGGGAGCCATATCTCCCACACAGTGGTGGAATCTGGCCCCCTCTCCCATTTGAGCACTGACAGTAGGCTGAGGATCCCAGCAACAGCTGGAAGTTGCATGGTCTGTGTCTGCGCATCTTGCAAGAGACTGACGAGTCCAGGAATGGGCCCCTGGGTCAGGCTAGTCACCAGCACCAGCACCAGGAACATGATCCAGTCCTATTCTCAGAATCTGTAGGAAACCAGGGCTTTAGGTTATCATCTATGGGCTTAACCTGTTGCAATAGATAGAACGCTTTCCTCTACTGCTTTCCTCTGTAGCCAATGTTAGAGTGGAGACAGAAATGATACCTGTTAGTTTATCACATCACCCTATAACATTTCAGGGCTAAAAAGAACCTCAGGAATCATGTTATGCTCTCCAGCCTCCAAGGAAACCTGCCCTGTCCAATCTCAAACAAACAAAAGTTGCCCCTATTTTTTAAAATAAGGTAAAGGGATGAGGAGGGTAGAGATGGAATGTTTGTGTCCCCGCAACATTCATATGTTGAAACCTAATCCCCAACATGGTAGTATTTGCTGGGAGGGGGGTGTGCAGATTGGGGAGGTGATGAGATCATAAAGGTGGAACCCCCATGAATGCGATTAGTGCTTCTATAAAGAAGTCCCCAGCGAGCTCTTTCACTCCTCCTGCCTCGTGAGGATGTAGGGAGAACACAGCCATCTATGACCTAGGAAGCAAGCTCTCACCAGACACTGAACAAGCTGGTACCATGATCTTGGACTTCCCGGCCTTGAGAATGGGGAGAAATAACTTTCTGATGCTTGTAAGCCACCCAGTCTATGACGTTCTTGTTACAGCAGCCGGAACAAACCAACACAGAGAGAACTAATATTTTTGAGCATCCAATATGTGCCAAATAGTATATAAAATATTCACCCTGACTAGTGAAACAAGAATGGTTGTTGAAGTGAAAACTGAATTTTTGGGAGCCAAATGACCTGCCAGATTCCCACAGCTTAAAAGTTTCAGTGTTTGGAACCTGACTGGTCTTGTGTCAAAGATCACATGGTTTCCTCACTGTTGTGGCCTCTGTTCCGAGAGAGTTTTCAGCCTTGCTTGGAAGCCTCTGCCAGTGTGTGTGTGTGTGTGTGTGTGTGTGTGACCATCTAAAACCAAAAAGTGCTTTCTTGTTATAGGACACGTGCCTCCCACTTTTCTCTCTCCTCTATGTCCAACAAATCTTTAAAAAATTAACTTTACAAGCCTTTGGAGGGAAATAGCATCTAATTCCTTCGGGGCTATTGTTTTTTTTTTTCTTTCTTTCTTTTTTTTTTTTTTTTGGCTATTGTTTCTATCATCTAACCATTACAAGCACTGTGTCAGGTTACCTTAGGGTTCAGGTCCTGATGTGATGGGCAAGATCGAATGGGGAAAGAATTCTGCCTCATTGCTAAAAGTAGGATGCACCCTGGCTGAAAATCTCTTTTCATAAATTCAGGTACAGTGAGCTCTATTACCCATATTCTACGCTGTAATCCACCTCGTCTCCCAGGGGCTCCCCATTACATATTGAATATTTCGGGGGGTTGCTTTAAAGCCTTTCATTATCAAATAGTGTTAGGGGAGCCAGTGTGTAATGAGGAAATTGGCAGGCATCCCAGAGTGATCTGAGGGTCTGGGATTCAGAATACTAAGCCACGATTCAAAATGTAAGTAATTAAAATTAATTAAAAATCATTAGATAAACTTTCACTTTTGCAATTTCAAGGTGCAACCCAAGTCACCAGAGCTCATAAAGGATGTGCACGTGGTTGCATCTATGTGAAGTGTTTCCAGGACCTGAGCATGGATGAAGGAAGGGACTGAGCTGGGGGTAAGCTGCATCGAGGAACCATGGTGAGTCAAACCTTTGTCTAAAAAAAATGAATAGATAAATCAGTGCACATCCATACACATGGATCCCTGACTGGCATGGCTCTGCTTGATCCGCTCACGCTCAGATCATCACTCAACAGTACTTATTCTGTTACTCTCCAGTGCTCAGCATGTCTGAGAGCTCTGCTAGTTCAGCAGTGTAGAGAGCATCGGCCCTCCCCTCAGGTTACTTATGATCCCATTTGGATGGGGAAGATAGACTAGAAGCCAAGAATGACACAAATGAGGGAATGGAGAAGAATGCATCCTTCATTCATTCAGCACACGCTACCTGCTCCCATAAAGGCAAGCATTGTGCTACTGTGTGTGGTTACAGAGTCCTTGCCTTCAAGGTCTGAAACCTGCAAGGTAGAATGAGGACAACTTGAAGGGTAAGGTGTGTTACACTCATGGATTTAAGCATGAGCGTAATGTGTTTCTGCATTAGGCTGATGACAGTAAAGATGCATAGTAGAGATCAGTAGAAAAGACCACTCCTGCAACCCAGTGATGGGTGAGATGGGGTAAGGATCAAATTAAGGAAAACCTTTATAAGCAGGAAATGCTTCTCTGCAATCACGTCTTAGGCAGTTGGGATTCCACATACAAGAATTTTTTAGACCAGAAGTGACCTGAAGAGGGCATGCCCTCCATTTGAGAACCACAAACAAATGAGAACATTCATTATATAATTTTCAGCACTACCTTCATGTTAAAGCGTCCTCACTGTTTATAATACTGAGAACAGATGGTCCAGATGAGCGTGTTCTTTAGCAGATTGGGATGTCAAAGTCTAGTTCCTGTTGAAGGAGCTAGGGAAATTTATTCTGAAGGGAAGAAGGGATTAGTATGTGGAAATGATGGCTACCTTCAAACACTTGAAGAACCAGTTCCTAAGTGGACAAAATAATTCTTAAGCATTATTTTTTCCTTTTGCATAGAAACCTCTGACAAGGAAAAATCTAACACTGAAATGTAAAGGAAATGAGCAGGAAAAGGGGGAGAAAGAGATGCTCAAATTGAAGCAGGAATGTTCCCAGAGAGAGAGACAGCTTTTTCCTCTCATCACAGACAGAGATAGGGGGGGCTCCCCAGAAATCCCAGAGCCAAATGGAACATTCTTTGAAAAACATGCTCTGGAAGCTAAAAGTTAGATTAATCAAAGGGTGGTTGAAATCAGGAGTTAGAGTTTGACTCAGATTAAGCAAGAACTTTCTAATAATTAAAGCTCACCTATAAGGAAATGGGATGCTCTATAATGTAGTGGCTTCTGTGTCTTTGAAATGTTCAAAGAGTAGCTAGACCGCCACTGTCAAGAAAGTAATAAAAGTATTCCCTGCTCTGAGGGGGAAGAAATATGACATTACCTCAAACTCCTTTTCAGCTCTCAGGTTCTATGAGTCCTTGCCATGTTTCAAATTATATTTTGAGGTAGCAGGAGGCCTAAGAATTGAACCCAAGCCTTGGTTTCTAGATCTTGGAAACTTAGAGGATACCAGTGAGTGAGGCATCAAGAAAAGCTTGAATGCAGGGTTTTGCCCAGGAGCAAAGGAGCAAATGAAATGCCTGCACATCCAACTTGACGGCACATGCTCAGGGATCTTGCTATCATCAGTCTTCCTACCAGGACCTCAGGAGGAAGCTGATGATGGTAGGCCTCTCCTGACTTGTAAGGAGGAGACCCAGAAGGCAGAACATCTGCTTCTCGATGCAAATCTCATAAAAATATTTATAGAGAATGTGTCTTTCCATGTGCTGTGGTCCCCATGTCTTTTGGATGACCTTCCTTTCTCCTGACAAGGAATTCAACTTATTCTAACAGAAGTGGCTTTTTTATTGGTTGGATTCCCCTCTCCCGAAAAAAGATACGTTGAACATCCTCAACCCTAATGACTGAACATAGGGTCACTGCAGAGGTGATTAGTTCAGATGAGGTTGTAGTAGAGTAGAGGGGGCCCCTAACCCAATATGACTGATGTCCCTGTAAGAAAAGAGCCGGCTGAAGACAGAGACCCAGGGAGAATACCAGCTGAAGACAGAATAGCAGTGATTAATCTACAAGCCAAGGAATGCCAAACATTGCAACTAAGACCGGAAGCTAGGAAGAGGCAAGGAAGGATTCCCCTATAGGTCTCTAAGGGAATATGGACTTGCCGACACCTTGATTTTAGATTGTTAGACTCCAGAACTGTGAGACAACAAATTTCAGTTCTCTTAAGCCCCTCAGCCTGTGGTACCTTCAATACTAGGAAACTGATATGCTGACTTTCCCCATGATGGTCTCCATTACCTAGAACAGAACAGAATTGTTTTTTTTCCTTCCAGGTCATGTCATAGGGTCCATTATGGGCAGAAAGTTGACAGGTGGTTTTTTCTGCTTTGCAGCTCACTGCCTACGTTCCAGTAGGATCATCCTCCCAAATCTTGAGAATGTTGGCAGACAAGAAAGCAGGAATGAAAGTTAGGCAAGTGGACACTGTCTTTTTTTTTTTTTAAGATTTTATTTATTTATTTGACAGGCAGAGATCACAAGTAGGCAGAGAGGCAAGCGGTGGGGTCGGGGAAGCAGGATCCCCACTGAGCAGAGAGCCCAATGCGGGGCTTGATCCCAGGACCCTGAGATCATGACCTGAGCTGAAGGCAGAGGATTAACCCACTGAGCCACCTGGGCACCCTATGGACACTGTCTTGAAACTGATCTTGGTTTGATTGACCTAGGTGCCCCATTGTTTTGGAACTTTGTCTAGCTGTCTACAAAATGCAGATCATACTCTTGTTATACTGTCTGACTCTCTTGTGGTCATATCTTATAGGTATGACCATTATAATGACCACATTAAAGGTAATGTGAGGGCACAAAAAGGGGGCAAAAATTGGAGCTGCTCAGACAGGAGCATAGGGAAATTAGCACAGGCAGCACTGGGCTGTCCCAGCATCGTAGCTGGGTTGCTCAGGAAGGGCCAGGAACCAGAGCCAGACAAGAAGGATGGATGGACCTGGAGTACTGGTGAGGTCAGAAACAGGGGAGCAGTTAGTAAAGCAGAAAGGACACATAGGTATCATGAATCCAGGGAAGAAAGCCAAGTGCAGACTTTAGCATGTCAGGTCAGCCAAGAGGGGACAGGCAAGGTGTGGAAACAGTGCAGTCAGTCCAGGTTACTGGAGAGCTAGCCAACTGGGCGGGGACATGGGCAAATGTAAAGGCAGACTACAGAGAAGAAAAACAGAACATTCTGAGGCATAAATGGAAAGACTGGAGTCAAAGCAGAGTGGCAAGACTGCCCTTGGGTTTCTATAGGAGCAAACTGGATTTAATCACTGTTCCTCAGACAGAACTCTTTGCCTTCTTTCCAATTATAAGAAGCCTTCTCGGTCTACATCAATGAAGGCCAGAGTACCAGCAACTTTTACTTCTAAGAGACTAAGTGATTAAAACCTTGCATTCAGTAGGAGCACAATAAAGATAGTTTTTGTAATTGTGATTATTTTTCAGGATGATACAGGTTCAGTGGGTGTTGGTGGTTATCATATGCATTCCACACCAGTGCTGGCCCCCAGCTACTCTTATATCAAATGCATTGTTTGTCTTAGAAAAATAAATACAAACAGCTTTCATCGCTCAAAAACAAAAACCCAAACAAATAAAAACAAAATAAAACAAAACAAAAATAAACAAAACCCTCACAACACCCAAAATCCACTGCAGTTTGAAAATAGCCCCAAATTCGCTATCTTTCTGTGTTATTTTCTCATTAGAGCTTTAACCTACTGATTTTCTAAGCTGTGAGCTTCAAGATTTTCAATCTATAAAATAGAGGCATTGTGGTAAATACTAGTCAGATAAGGCCTGAGGTTAGAACATCTCAAAAGTCATAAACTCCTGCCACAAGCTACACCTATGTGTGGTTGTGGAGAAAAGAGCCTAATAACCCAAAAGGAGGACCACGTATGGGAGAGTCGGGTGCAATGTCTCCCAAGAGTTCAGTGAGAAGCAACAAACAAGCCAGAGAAGCGGTCATATTCTTCAGTCAGTTGGTAGGAATGTTTTTCATTTCATCAAAAGAGGCAATGAAAGAGATCTTCGGGAATAGAGACAGAGAAGCTGGATGCCCTCCCCAGCCCTCCTCCTCTGGGATGTGCACATCTTCCTCCCTTTATAGCTCACTTGTCAACATTTTGGATGAAGCAATGCATTTTTCCTCTTTGTTAGTAAAAATTGCACAAATTCCAGCCAGTATAATTGCTTCAGCCATCAATCCTATACCTGAGCATGTTTATGGACACTTACCAACAATATCATTTATTGAATGCCACTGTATGCTACACCCTCTGCGTGCATTATCTCATCCAATTATCCTAACAACCCTCTGATACAGGTGTGAACACCTCATTCCATTAGGAGAGGAATCTGAGATGCCATATGGTTAAGTCACATACCCAAAGCCACATGCTTCATAAGTATCACAACTGAGATGGGACATCCGGATGGTCACGATTGCAAAAAGAATCTCTAATAGTGGAATTCATTATGAATGAATCATGAAATGCTTTTGGACAGAAAGAATTTCCTGTTGAGAAACAAGTCAGGGAGGTAAAAAGAAGAAAGGAAGAGAAAAGAACCACCATGGGTTGTGTACCCCCTCCGCAGGGCACTCCTGACATACCTTTCATTCCCCTGGCATAGCAGGCTTGTCTAGCACTCCACATTGGCACTTTCTCTGCTACTTTACACTGCTTCTCAGCAAGAATCGGGTTCTCACTTGTCTTATTTTGACTTCTAGTCTTGCATCCCCCCTCCCTGTCTATGTGCCCAACTGACTTCCCAGAATTTTGGATCTAATGGTTATAGTAGATAATGATTCAATGTGACGTTTACAGCTCACTTCCCTGGTGCCAGTCTCTGTGTTGAGCTCTCTAGGTGGACCTTTTCCTTTCAATCTCCCAAAAAGCCATGAAGAAGATGACATTATTGTCCCCACTTTATGGATTAAGAATATTGCCATCATCTTGTTTTCTCTATCTTATTCCCTCATTGCATTAAAATATTCCCTCATGGATCCAGGGGTCATGACTTGGGAAAGAACACAAGTGCTACTAGAAGTAACACTATGAACACAGATACAACTACCCTTTCCCTCACTTGCCGTCCAACGAGAAGATGTTTTATCTTACTTCCTGGTTCACAGCAGCCTCAAAGTCAGTGCATGGGCAGTCATGCTCAGATTATTTAGATTTGTGATCACAGCACAGCGGGGAATGACTAATTCTGAGACCTACCAGGGTTCAGCAGGCGTCATATTAGTGCCTTTATTCAGGGGCTGATAGAGCCCTCCCCACCCCCACCAATGCAGCTCTGTCTTACCCTGATGAGGTCTACTTTTGAAAGGGGATCCTGACAGGCCTACCTAAAGAAGATGAAAGAGGCAGCAGGGCAAGGGACAATGGATCGGCTAATGTGCAGGAATAAACTTTACAGCTCCGGGCAAGGCCACCATAAACCTCCTCCACATTGCACCGCACAGGTTGTGATGGCAGCAACATGCCTTGAGTGGTGGTTTTCCTCCAGACCCTCCAGGGAGCTCTGGTTGGCAGACTGCCTAGCTGTCTCCTCCCTGCCATGCCAGGGGCCACCATTCCTGAGCTCTGCGGCAGCTACACACTTTGGGACCAGGAGGCAGGGTCTGCAGTTCTCAGCAGGGGCCTCAGTGGACTCTAATGGCCTAGGTGGCTCCATGGGATTGGAACTCGCGTTCATGGCAGACGTCGACTACAAATAAGACCTAGTGACCCATTTGAACACATTTCAAACAACTTCTTTTTTGAAGATTGTATTGATTTGTTTGAGAGAGAGAGAGCAAGGAGGGAGAGGGAGAAGGCGACGGAGGAAAAAATCTGAAGCAGACTCCACACTGAGCACACAGCCTGATGCGGAGTTTGACCCCAGGACCTGGAGATCATGACCTGAGCCAAAAACCAAGAGGCTGACACTGAACCGACTGAGCGACCTGGGCGCCCCCATTTCAAACAACTTTTAAAGGTCATCTCATGCATGTCTCTGTCTCTTCTTTGGATTGATTCAAAACTATTTCAGGTCAAAATTTTCCCTTTTCAAAAACTGACAAGTATGGAATTATGGGTGTGGGTTAATTTTAACAACCTTAGATGACAAAAAAAAAAAAATTATTTAAGTCTAACCTTAACCACTCATGCTTCAGGAGCCCAGGCTATGTGTTTTTTTTTTTTTGTCCTCTGCCATCTGGAGTGGTAAAGGATATTTCACTGACATCTTGAATCATTTAGAGGGACTCAGGATTCAATTTAATACAATAAATATTTACCGAGATCTTCTGTATCTAATACTGAAACAGGGCCAAGAGGGTCACAGGTTGATACGACTGTGTTCCACCTATTCTCAAGAAACTCTCAGGGTGGAGTAAGAGGGCCATTCTGACATCATAACTACAGAATGTGGTAAATGGGATAGTAATGCCACATGAGGAGGGATTCGGGGTCATTGATTTTTATCTGGAGCCAGGCAATCCTATGGTGGATATGAGGACCCGCATCCCATCAGTGCCAAACAGATGGGAAGGAAAGTCTGGGAGAGGAAGATGGGAAGGAAAGAACCATGGCACAGGGGTCTGCCCAGAGGAGGAAGGCAGCCTTGGCTGACCATGGCTATAAATCCGGATTCCTGCCTCCATGCTGGCGCTGAGTCGTCTCTGTGTATCACTTTCTGCCTATGTAGCTTGCGTTTTTCCTTCCTCCATTCATTGGTCTAATTAATATTTATTAAACACATGCCTACTGTGTTATTGGCCCTGAGCTATGTGAGGGAAATTCAGCGGTGAATGAAACAGACAGATGGGACGGTCCCTGCCATTGTAGAAGAAGGCATTGAAATAAGAATAATTAATTAACAAACATGCATTGAGCATAATCCACAGTGTGAAGTACTGCCGAGAGGCAGTGCTGTGAGGAGCCCTCAAGGACCTGGCCATGCAGTGGAGGTGGTGAAAGTAACAACCTGAGGTAAATGTTGCTCCATCTTTACCCCAGCCCCTCACTACCGGTACATCACTGCTTTCTTCTTCTTCATCGTGTCTATGCACACCTAACAGGACATGACATTGGTTATTGCCTGTCTTGCCTGAATGGAAACTCCATGAGGGTAGGGGGTTTGTTTTATTCAATGCTGTATCCTTATGACCTAGAATCATACCTGGCACATAACAGAAACTCAAATCTGTCCTATCTATCCATCTATCTACCTACTTATCACTTATCTACTTCTTTATTTACTTATAATAACATATAATAGCTAGTGAAATTTAGAATCAAATAATTATTTCAAGAGTTCAGAAGAGGAAGAACTAAGTGTATGAAAAGATGCTTAATTAATATCTCTAGTCATTACAAAACTGGAAATTAAAAGCACAATGGGAAGCCATTACATGTACCTGTTAGAATGGCTAAAATTTAGAAGACCGACCCTACCAAGTTCTGGAACAACAGGAACGCCCCCAGTGCTATTGTGGGAGTATAAAATGATACAACCACTTTGGGAAAGAGTTTGATAGTTACTGAATAGTCAATCATCTATAGACCATAAGATCCAGCCAGACACTTCTACGTCTGCTCTCCAAGAGCAATGAAAGTGTATGTCCCCACAAAGACTTGTACAGAATGCTCAGAGGAGCTTTATTTGTAATAGTCAAAAATTAGAAACAACCTCAATGTCCATCAACAGCTATGGATAAGCAAGTTGTGTTGGGGACTCTCGACACCTAAATATCATGGATGAATCTCAAATAATTGTGTTGAGTGAAAAGGAGCTAGAATGACAAAAATACAGAATTTATGATTCCATTTATATAGAATTCCATTTATATAGAATTGTAGAAAATGCAAACCCAGTGACAGAAGCAGATCAGTGTTTCCCTGGGACGGGGGTTGGGGGGAGTGCAGGGAGGGGTGGGAGGCAGCACAAGAAAAGAAACTGTTGGGGATAGAAAATATGTGCATTATCTAGAGGAGGAGTCAATATGGTGGAGAAGTAGCAGGCTGAGACTACATCAGGTAGCAGGAGATCAGCTAGATAACTTATCAAACCATTGCGAACACCTACAAATCCAATGGAAGATTGAAGAGAAGAACAGCAATTCTAGAAACAGAAAATCGGCCACTTTCTGGAAGGTAGGACTGGCAGAGAAGTGAATCCAAAGCAACGGGAAGATAGACCGCGGGGGAGGGGCTGGCTCCCAGCAAGCGGTGGAGCCACGGAGCACTAAATCGGGACTTTTAAAAGTCTGCTCCACGGAGGGACATCGCTCCAGAGGCTAAACCGGGGTGAAGCCCATGCGGGGTCAGCGTGGCCCCAGGTCCCGCAGGGTCACAGAAGGATCGGGGGTGTCTGAGTGTTGCAGATCTCGCAGGTATCGGAGCAGGGAAGCTGGCTACAGAGACAGAACCGAGGAATGAGCTCTCAGCTCGGGGTTACCTTGAACCGGTCGCAGGCTGGGTGAGCTCGGAGCGCAGCCAGAGGCGAGGGAGATGGGAGTAGCCGGGGCTTTTCTCTGAGGAGTGGAGCCCCGAATCTCAGCTCTTCCGGGCTGGAGACTAGGAGGCCGCCATTTTCATTCCCGTCCTCCGGACTCTACGGAAAGCGCTCAGGGAACAAAAGCTCCCAAAAGCGAAACCGAGTGGATTACTTAGCGGCCCCTGGTAAAGCGGTGCAGCTCTGCCTCGGGCAAAGACACTTGAGAATCACTACAACAGGCCCCTTTCCCAGAAGATCAACAAGAAATCCACCCAAGACCAAGTTCACTTACCAAGGAGAGCAGCGGAACTCCAGAGGAGGAGAAAGCAAAGCACAGAATTCATGGCTTTCTCCCCATGATTCTTTAGTCTTGCAGTTAATTTAATTTTTTCTTTAATTTTATTTTTTTCTTCTAATTTTTTTTAACTTTTATCCTTTTCTTTTTTAACATTTTTAAACTAGTTTATCTTAACAATACCTTTCCAAAAAAAATCTTTTTTGAACCTTCATTATTATAGTCATATTTTATCCTTCATAGTATTTAACTTTATTTTTTGTATACACATAGGGTTTTTTTTCTTCTAAAAATTTGGGGTACAACTTCCTCTAGTAGATCAAAATATACCCTAAATCTAGATCCGGGCTTGTTCTAGTCTCCAGCCTGAGCAAATTCTCTCCACTTTCTTTTTTTTATTCTCCCAACCAACTTACTTTATCAACTCCTTTTTTTAGAAATTAAAAAAAAATTTTTTTTCATCTTTATAGGCATATTCCATCCCTTCATTGTGTTAACCCTTATATACGTTTTTCATTCTTTAAAATTTTGGGAGGTAGTTTCTTCTAAGAGACCAAAATACCCCCAAATTAAGTGGATGACACTGTTGTAGTCACCAGTCTATTATATATATATATATATATTCTTTTTTATATTTTTTCTTTTTTTTTTAAAGATTTTATTTATTTGTCAGAGAGAGAGAGAGAGAGCGAGCGCACAGGCAGCCAGAGGCAGAGGGAGAAGCAGGCTCCCTGCTGAGCAAGGAGCCCGATGTGGGACTCGATCCCAGGATGCTGGGATCATGACCTGAGCTGAAGGCAGCCGCTTAACCAACTGAGCCACCCAGGCATCCCTATATATTTTTTCTTTATTTGTTTTCTTTTTTTAATTTTTTTTTCTGAACTTCTTTTTATCCCCTTTCTCCCTCCCCACCCCACGATTTGGGGTCTCTTCTGATTTGGTTAAAGTGCATTTTCCTGGGGTCTTTGCCACCCTTTTAGTATTTTATTTTCTCCTTCATATACTCTTATCTGGAAAAAATGACAAGGCAGAAAAACTCACCACAAAAAAAGAACAAGAGGCAGTACCAAAGGCTAGGGACCTAATCAATACAGACATTGGTAATATGTCAGATCTAGAGTTCAGAATGATGATTCTCAAGGTTCTAGCTGGGCTCAAAAAAGACATGGAAGATATTAGAGAAACCCTCTCTGGAGATATAAAAGCCCTTTCTGGAGAAATGAAAGAACTAAAATCTAACCAAGTTGAAATTTAAAAAAAGCTATTAATGAGGTGCAATAAAAAATGGAGGCTCTTACTGCTAGGGTAAATGAAGCAGAAGAAAGAATTAATGATATAGAAGACCAAATTACAGAGAATAAAGAAGCTGAGCAAAAGAGGGACAAGCAGCTACTGAACCACGGGGGGAGAATTTGAGGGATAAGTGATACCATAAGATGAAACAACATTAGAATAATTGGGATTCCAGAAGAAGAAGAAGAAGAAGAGAGGGGAGCAGAAAGTATATTGGAGAGAATTATTGTAGAGAAGGGAACAAGCATCAAAATCCAGGAGGTGCAGAGAACCCTCCTCAAAATCAACAAGAATAGGTCCACACCCCATCACCTAATAGTAAAATTTACAAGTCTTAGCGACAAAGAGAAAATCCTGAAAGCAGCCTGGGAAAAGAAGTCTGTAACATACAATGGTAAAAATATTAGATTGGCAGCAGACTTATCCACAGAGACCTGGCAGGCCAGAAAGAACTGGCATGATATATTCAGAGCACTGAACAAGAAAAACATGCAACCAAGAATACCATATCCAGGTAGGGTATCATTGAAAATAGAAGGAGAGATAAAAAGCTTCCAGGACAAACAAAAACTGAAGGAATTTGCAAACACCAAACCAGCTCTACAGGAAATATTGAAAGGGGTCCTCTAAGCAAAGAGAGAGCCTAAAAGTAGTAGATCAGAAAGGAACAGATAAAATATACAGTAACAGTCACCTTACAGGCAATACAATGGCACTAAATTCATATCTCTCAATAGTTACCCTGAATGTTAAGGGGCTAAATGCCCCAATCAAAAGACACAGGGTATCAGAATGGATAAAAAAAAACCGAAACCCATCAATATGTTGCCTACAAGAAACTCATTTTAGACCCAAAGACAACTCCAGATTTAAAGTGAGGGGGTGGAAAACAATTGACCATTTAACATCAGAAGAAAGCTGGGATGGCAATCCTTATATCAGATCAATTAGATTTTAAGCAAAGACTATAATAAGAGATGAGGAAGGACACTATATCATACTCAAAGGGTCTGTCCAACAAGAAGATCTAACAATTTTAAATATCTATGCCCCAATGTGGGAGCAGCCAACTATATAAACCAATTGATAACAAAATCAAAGAAACACATCAACAATAATACAATAATAGTAGGGGAATTTAACACTCCCCTTACTGAAATAGATCATCCAAGCAAAAGATCAACAAGGAAATAAAGGCCTTAAGTGACACACGGGACCAGATGGACATCACCGATATACTCAGAACATTTCATCCCAAAGCACCAGAATACAAATTCTTCTCTAGTGCACATGGAACATTCTCCAGAATAGATCACATCCTGGGCCATAAATCAGGTCTCAACCAGTATCAAAAGATTGGGATCATTCCCTGCATATTTTCAGACCACAATGCTCTGAAGCTAGAACTCAATCACAAGAGGAAATTTGGAAAGAACCCAAATACATGGAGACTAAACAGCACCCTTCTAAAAAATGAATGGGTCAACCAGGAAATTAAAGAAGAATTGAAAAAATTCATGGAAATAAATGGTAATGAAAATACAATGGTTCAAAATCTGTGGGACACAGCAAAGGCAGTCCTGAGAGGAAAATATATAGCAGAACAAGCCTTTCTCAAGAAACAAGAAAGGTCTCAAATACACAACCTAACCCTACACCTAAAGGAGCTGGAGAAAGAACAAGAAAGAAAGCCTAAACCCAGCAGGAGAAGAGAAATCATAAAGATCAGAGCAGAAATCAATGAAATAGAAACCAAAGAAAAAATAGAATAAATCAACAAAACTAGGAGCTGGTTCTTTGAAAGAATTAATAAGGTTGATAAACCCCTGGCCAGACTTATCAAAAAGAAAAGAGAAAGGACCCAAATAAATAAAATCATGAATGAAAGAGGAGAGATCACAACCAACACCAAAGAAATACAACAAACAATTATAAGAACATACTATGAGCAACTCTATGCCAACAAATTTGACAATCTGGAAGAAATGGATGCATTCCTAGAGACATATAAACTACCAAAACTTAACCAGGAAGAAATAGAAAACCTGAACAGACCCATAACCAGTAAGGAGATTGAAACAGTCATCAAAAATCTCCAAACAAATAAAACCCCAGGGCCAGATGGATTCCCAAGGGAATTCTACCAAACATTTAAAGAATTAATTCCTATTCTCCTGAAACTGTTCCAAAAGATAGAAATGGAAGAAAAACTTCCAAACCCATTTTATGAGGCCAGCTTCACCTTGATCGCCAAACCAGACAAGGATCCCATCAAAAAAGAGAATTACAGACCAATATCCTTGATGAACACAGATGTGAAAATTCTCACCAAAATACTAGCCAAGAGGATTCAACAGTACATTAAAAGGATTATTCACCACGACCAAGTGGGATTTATTCCAGGGCTGCAAGGTTGGTTCAACATCTGCAAATCAATCAATGTGATACACCACATTAATAAAAGAAAGAAAAAGAACCATATGATACTCTCAATAGATGCTGAAAAAGCATTTGACAAAGTACAGCATCCCTTCCTGATCAAAACACTTTAAAGTGTAGGGATAGAGGGCACATACATCAATATTTTCAAAGCCATCTATGAAAAACCCACTGTAAAGATGTCCATTATCACCACTGCTATTCAACATAGTACTAGAAGTCCTAGCCTCAGCAATCACACAACAAAAAGAAATTAAAGGCATCCAAATCGGCAAAGAAGAAGTCAAACTCTCACTCTTTGCAGATGATATGATACTATATGTGGAAAACCCAAAAGACTCCACTCCAAAACTGCTAGAACTTGTACAGGAATTTAGTAAAGTATCAGGATATAAAATCAATGCACAGAAATCAGTTGCATTTCTCTACACCAACAAGAAGACAGAAGAAAGAGAAATTAAGGAGTCCATCCCATTTACAATTGCACCCAAAACTATAAGATACCTAGAAATAAACCTAACCAAAGAGGCTAAAAATCAATACTCAGAAAACTATAAAGTACTCATGAAAGAAATTGAGGAAGACACAAAGAAATGGAAAAATGTTCCATGCTCCTGGATTGGAAGAACAAATATTGTGAAAATGTCTATGCTACCTAAAGCAATCTACACATTTAATGCAATTCCTATCAAAATCCCACCCATTTTTTTTCAAAGAAATGGAACAAATAATCTTAAAATTTATATGGAACCAGAAAAGACCTCGAATAGCCAAAGGAATATTGAAAAAGAAAGCCAAAGTTGGTGGTCTCACAATTCTGGATTTCAAGTTCTATTACAAAGCTGTCATCATCAAGACAGTATGGTACTGGCACAAAAACAGACACATAGATCAATGGAACAGAATAGAGATCCCAGAAATAGACCCTCAACTCTATGGTCAACTAATCTTCGATAAAGCAGGAAAGAATGTCCATTGGAAAAAAGACAGGTCTTCAATAAATGGTGTTGGGAAAATTGGACAGCCACTTGCAGAAAAATGAAATTGGACCATTTCCTTACACCACACACAAAAATAGATTCAAAATGGATGAAGGACCTCAATGTGAGAAAGGAATCCATCATAATCCTTGAGGAGAACATAGGCAGCAACCTCTTTGACCTCAGCCACAGCAACGTCTTCCCTTGAACATCGCCAAAGGCAAGGGAAGCAAGGGCAAAAATGAACTGTTGGGATTTCATCAAGATCAAAAGCTTTTGCGCACAAAGGAAACAGTTAACAAAACCAAAAGTCAACTGACAGAATGGGAGAAGATATTTGCAAACGACATATCAGATAAAGGGCTAGTGTCCAAAATCTATAAAGAACTTATCAAACTCAACACCCAAAGAACAAATAATCCAATCAAGAAATGGGCAGAGGACATGAACAGACATTTCTGCAAAGAAGACATCCAGATGGCCAACAGACATATGAAAAAGTGCTCCAAATCACTCGGCATCAGGGAAATACAAATCAAAACCACAATGAGATTTCACCTCACACCAGTCAGAATGGCTAAAATTAACAAGTCAGGAAACGAGAAATTTTTATGAGGATGCAGAGAAAGGGGAACCCTCCTACACTGTTGGTGGGAGTGCAAGCTGGTGCAACCACTCTGGAAAACAGCATGGAGGTTCCTCAAAAAGTTGAAAATAGAACTACCCTATGACCCAGCAATTGCACAACTGGGTATTTACCCTAAAGATACAAACATAGTGATCCGAAGGGGCACGTGCACCCTAATGTTTATAGCAGCAATGTCTACAATAGCCAAACTATGGAAAGAACCTAGATGTCCATCAACAGATGAATGGATAAAGAAGGAGTGGTATATATACACAATGGAATACTATGCAGCCATCAAAAGAAATGAAATCTTGCCATTTGCGTCGACATGGATGGAACTAGAGGGTATCATGCTTAGTGAAATAAGTCAATCGGAGAAAGACAACTATCATATGATCTCCCTGATATGAGGAAGTGGAGATGCAACATGGGGGGTTTGGGGGGTAGGAAAAGAAGAAATGAAAGAAGATGGGATCGGGAGGGAGACAAACTATAAGTGACTCTTAATCTCACAAAACAAACTGAGGGTTGCTGGGGAGAGGGGGGTGGGGTAATGGACATTGGGGAGGGTATGTGCTATGGTTAGTGGTGTGAAGTGTGTAAACCTGGTGATTCACAGACATGTGCCCCTGGGGATAAAAATACATTATATGTTTATAAAAAAATAAAAAATTAAACAAAAATGTACATTATCTTGAGTGTGGTGATAGCTTCATAAGTAGATACTTATATCAAAACTTAAATTATAAAAAATATCACCTTTAAATATGTACAAATTACTATGTCAATTGTATGTAACTAAAAATGAGGAAAAATTAAAAGCTACATTCTTGAAAATTTTGAGATTGCTGTATGAATATATAAGTTAGGCAAGACATGTGCCTGTCCTACAAATTTGCCTCTAAGAGTAAGGCATCTCTCTTTCTCTCTACCTAGAAGAAGTATTAAGAATATTCACCAATAGGGGCGCCTGGATGGCTCAGTGGGTTAAGCCTCTGCCTTCGGCTCAGGTCATGATCTCAGGGTCCTGGGATCGAGCCCCACATTGGGCTCTCCCCTTGGCGGGGAGCCTGCTTCCTCCTCTCTCTCTCTCTGCCTGCCTCTCTGCCTACTTGTGATCTCTGTCTGTTAAATAAATAAATTAAATTAAATTAAAAAAAAGAATATTCATCAATATACATTAAGAGTATGGATGTGCCTGTGACTAGACTTTCTGCGTTCATTATCTCAGTTCAGCCCCACAACAATTGTGATGCTGGTACTTTTATCACTCCCCTTTTCAGTTAATAAAATGAAAATCAGGAAATTGAGTGACTTGTCAAACACCTCAAGAAAGAACCAAAATCTGAAAACAGGCCCATTTGATTTTTGAGTTTAAACTCTTGATCACTGTGCTATTAATAAAACACACCTAATGTTAGGAAGAATTGGGGATCAGTTTGGGAGGAGTGTTGATGACACAGCTGAGTTTAATGCTTAGCATTCACTATTAGTACAGTGCTTAACTGGAATATTAATTTTCCAATTCAAAAATAATAGAGTGAGAACAACTGCTGTAGTTCTATAATTTAGAAATCCTTAAAATCGTCCTCTTACCTGTCTCAGAAGTGACCTCTTCCACCCGCAGCTCTGGCTCTGTATGCGATGCCCCTCACATCTCTGCCTATCCAGCTATCCAGCCTCCTGACTGGTCTACTTTGCTTGTAAGGTCCACATCACAACCTGAGGGATGGTCTTGAAATAATATCTTTCCACTTGTTTGAAATCACCTACTTGTTTCCCAAAGTCCTAATTCTGATGTGCTCTTTTCATACACCTAATTCTCCCTCCTCCTCAGTTCCACCAACCACCTCTCTGTTTCTCAAACACATAATATGGGTTCCTACCCAAGGGCCTTTGTAACTGATGTCCCTTCTTCCTGAAATGTTCCTCTAGATTCCTGTATGGTTTACCTTTTCTTACTCAGGTCTCAATTCAAATGTCTCAGTTCAAATGTCAGGCCTTTCTGAACTATCCTATGTAAAGAAGTCTCACACTTTACCCCACAGCTGTTTTTTCCATTATATTACCAAGTTTTTTATTTTTGTAACATTTACCACTATCTGAAATACTCTTATTTATTTGTCTCTCCTTAATTGATTTGCTTGCCATTAGAATAGGCAATATGTCAAACTTTGTTTACCAGTGTATCCCCATGCTTAGAATGGTGTCTAGGCACATAATAGCTGCTTAATAAATATTGAACAAACATATTGACTTCAGAAAGAAAAAAAAGTCATCCATAATGAGATGCAATCCCAAACCTCACCAGTAGGTGTTATAATCCAACATCTGACAGTTTCCACTTACAATTTGTCAGCTTGGATGGGTATAACTACCAATAGGTCAGATTCTTTGTTAATAATTGATTTCTTTGGGGCACTTGGGTAGTTTCAGTCAATTAAATGGCTGCTTTTGGCTCAGGTTATGAACCCAGGGTCCTGGGATGGAGCCCAGCAGCAGGCTCTCTGCTCAGCGGGAAGGCTGCTTCTCCCCTGCCTGCCGTTTCCCCTGGTTTTGCTTGCTCTCTCTCTCTCTCTCTCTCCCTCATACTCTCTGTGTCAAATACATAAATAAAATCTTTAAAAAATAATTGATTTCTTTATTTTTTAAGTTTAAAATTCCATCCAGTGAGTGACATCAAATAGACAGTGTCTAGTAAATCTGATGCAACCTGAAAATTACAGATTGTCTTTTGCCTTAATTGACCTAAACTCGCCATCAAATGCCATGCCTTTCTGCTCTCTCAGGGTTCCAGAGACACAGCCTGGCCCAAGACATCAGCAAACACTGGGGAGCAATTCCTTTCCTCATTTCCAATATTCTCTCCCTTTGAAACTTTCTTCTATGGTGATTTGTTTGCGAAATAACCTCAACCTTATTCCTGAACTAGTTGAATATTCACAAGTGCTTCTGAGCATCACAAATCATTTGCCTCTTTGGTGCTCTTTGGAGGAGAGATCTTCATAGTGCCTCTCTTTGGATTACCAAACCTGCCAGTTCTCCCTTCTGGCTGCCAAGAATTAGCAGCATCAGCGAAAGCTCAGGAAAGCCTGCTGTAAATAACCCACCTTTCTACCCATTATAATCAATCAATAAATCGCGGTGGTGCTGGGCAGCAGCCCACCTCATAAGTGTTTATTAGAATCTATGATTTTTCTAGAACTCAGGTTTGAGGTGACTCTCTTTGGTAAGTGGTCAAGATGCACTGAAAAGAAATCCAGATCATAAAGTTGATAGGGGCAGAGCTAAGTAGCCTGACCTATCCTTGAATTATGTGGCATTTCTTTAAAAATCCTTCTTCATGTGGACTGTTTCCTAGCTGCAGTGAACCAGAAAGGAAAGAAAATGATCTTTTTTTTTTTTAAACACAAAAACAAATACAAACTATTCCTTATTTCTTTGTAGATGGGTGCTGTTGAGAACACAGAGAAGACACAACCCAAAGAATGATGCAAGCTGCTTGCCCACATGCAATCAGGCATTTGGGAACAGAACAAAACCAAAGCAAAGCTACTGAACAAACACAATGGCCTTGTCTTTGAATTACCCTGCACAAAGCAGGACCAGACAGCACTGTTCTCCCCACCCCACCCCCACCCCTGTCCCCATCCCTCTCCTCCCTAGTGTTCCAGCTCCCTGGCCACCTGCTCTTGCTCCACCTCAACCCAAGGCATGATGCTGACAGGCAGCTTGAGAGTCTAGCTTGTACCTTTATCCACCAGCTAGCACTGCAGCCTCAAAGACAGCCTTGCAATCTATGAAAGAGTTAGAGGGGGAAATAAATTGTCCGTGTTTGTAGATAATAACAGCTGAGAGTGGTGCTCCCAGAGAGAGTGGGGGCAACACGAGGAGATCTTAAGGAGATGGTGGTACCACCCACTCCCAGAGCCTCCTCTGAATTGACCTTACTCAGGAGTCTTGAAAGACCTTCAAGCTACTTCTTCAGAGCTCTTGGCAGAGCAGTAACTGGGAAAGGTTTGTGAAGACTGATGTTCAGAGGCCTTGGCTGTAACAAAGGACCCCAGGAATGGAGAGAAAACAGTAGCACACATCTGGTTGCATACACAGGTGTATAGGAGTGTGCGTGTGTGTGTGCGCGTGTGTGTGTTCACGCGCACACACATGCGCTCACAATAACAATGAGCATGAGACCTTGAAGTCAACATGGATTTTCAAAGTACTTGTTGAATAATTGAATAAATAAAGGAAAGCTTATGATACATTGTAGTCTGTAGTTACCAATTCTAGTAGACTTCTTAGGATCACTGGTCTCTAAGAAGTGTTAACATTTAGTCCAATAAATCCAGGTAAAAATGTTATTAGTCTCTCCTAAAGCTCACATTTCTTTATCATGGACATCATTTCCATACCATGGAAATGTCAAGAACACTCCAGGAGGCAACTACGGGCTTAAATTCAGAATTCACTATTCAATAACTAGGAACGCTTGAAAAAGAAGTTAAACTCTTTGGGCCTGAGTTTCCTCCCCCCACAAAGAAGATAGTAAGTGTCTATCCTCACAGGGTGGGAGTGACACCTCCCAGAAAAAAACCCAAGTGAAAGTACTTCGCAAATTGTAGAGCAGGCTTCAGAGAGACAGGAGTTGCCATTTTGTTCATTGTTGGTCTTTTTGGCCTTTGGACAAAGACTGTAGTTGAATATGACAAGTTTTGTGTTCAGACAAGGTGGTCCCAGATAAGCTGTTGTCACTTCTCGTGCCAGGATGGCGATGGTTATTTGTGGTTTCTGTGCTCTGAGGGAGAGGAGAGAGCTGTCCCGAGTGGTGAAGGCAGAGGAAAGGCGGCGTCCTGAATACATCATGAAGCCAGGTTCATGGTTCAGGCTCAAGCCAATTAGTGGTTTTTAGCTGTGGGTTAAATTAACCCCATTGTGAATTGTTTGAAGTTTGTTTTATATAAACTATATGTTTTATATACGTGTGTTTTATATAAAACTTAGTAAGTTGTAGTCACAAAGTAACGTTGGTCCCAAACCTAGAACACTATGCAATCAGACAGAAGGCTGAATGGCCACTAGATGATCCAGTGAGTGGAACTACACTCAGATTCATCTCCGTGGAACACAAGACACTGAGGATTTGAGGAAAACAAGGAATGAGGTATGCTGGAGAGTGGGAAAGAGAAGAGCTTGAATGGGAACGTGAAGCTGGGATCCCTTGGATGCAGTTACACAGGCAAAAGTAGCCAAAGGGAGAGGGTTTTGTAAGGGCAAGGGCCAGTTTTCTAAATGTGGCAAAACAATTTTGCAGCTTAAGGATCATGAAATATTTTGATATATGAGTCATATTTGACCTATGGGATTTCCAAATGGCTGTAGGGTATTGGCAGAAAGTTAAGGTCATTCAACATCACTGAACTGGATATATGCTTATCAGACAAACCATTTCCCTTTATAAAAAATTCAAACTGAGCTTCACCTCAGCTTGGGTTAAGGAGCAGCAGAGCCCTTCTCTGTGTTTCAGAATTACCTAGAGCCCTTGGACTCTCCATGAGTCACCATGGGCCCACGTTCCCTGGATGAAGCATGCATGGTTGGAAGGACTTTAATATTACCTGTAGTCATTATTGCCTTGCAAGCCTAGAGTGCAGAGTCAGGAATCACAGAAATACAGAGTAAAATGTCTGCAAGGGATTTGAGGGATCATTCAGTCCAATGCCTTCACTTCTCGGGTAAAGAAGATGAAACCCAGGCAGAAGTGACATGCTCAGCATAGGATTGCGCGTGAGTAGTTAGACTAGATTTTTGACTTCTAGTCCTATGGTCTTTATAAAGTGGGAAGTGGTGTCACCCAGTTCTTTTCAGGAGAGCACAAGGTTGTTATTTTCCCTATGGCACATTTTACTTTACAATCATTTCTTGTGGTCTCCCATTAGGTCTGTCTATCTGCATGTCCATCAGTCCAGCAAAGACACAGAAATATGCCACAAAGAGCCATGGAAAGTGCCGGCATAAATAATGCATATTTTGAGAGGCTAAATTTGAGTATTCACCTAAGAAATGGACAACCCTTAGCCTACTTCCACAATTCCAAGCTGACTCTCACACAAATCATCTCCACTTTCTTGTAAGTAGATGCAGATATCAATTGACAGGGTCACTAATCCTTCCACTCGAGGCTACTGTAATGCCTCATGGATGTAGGAGCCATATGTTTGTGAAGAAAGAGAGGAGAAAGGGAGGAAAGAAAGAAGGAAAACAAAGGAGACAATGGCAGATGTAAAAAGGAAGGATGTACATGAATTCTCTTGTCCACCTAGAACGAAACAATTCACTAGACAAAA
Organism: Mellivora capensis; assembly: GCA_004024625.1. Taxonomy (NCBI): domain Eukaryota; kingdom Metazoa; phylum Chordata; class Mammalia; order Carnivora; family Mustelidae; genus Mellivora; species Mellivora capensis. The sequence continues at coordinate 192,294 of PISX010000225.1, read as the reverse complement.
GTTTCTCAGTACTCGACACCACAATGCCTCTCTTACATTTCAAGCTCTGAAATATGAAGCTTTGCCTTTTCATTTCACAACCCAAAATAAAACTCAAACCTCTCACTTTCTCATTTTTTTTCACGTCCAGCTCAGATCTTACAAGTAGCATCTTCCACACCTACCCTTGTGTCATGTCTGGCCCACTCCCCTGCAGCCTTGAATGTCACAAGAAGTTCTGAAATTTGCTCAGTTGCAAATATATTTCACCACTTTCTTTGCAGTTCCCACACATTCTTGGCTTTCCAAAGCCATGTAGCATAGACCAGGAGAGGAGCTGTTCTGAAGTCTGGGCAGCTGTTGCAAGGTGACATCATAGCCCCCAAGGCCCGCTGAGCCAAACCTGGCAATGAGTGATGTTGCTATCTGCCTGCCATCTCACCCCTTAGGTACGCATCACAGCAACCTTCCCTGATTTCAAAGTCAGACACTCTTTCCTGCATTATTAAGATGCAAAGTCATTATTAGAGACGATCCATAAGTTTATATGTTTAAATTTATCTCTATGCTTGTTACTTTTTAGCTTCGGAGTCTCTCATCCTCAGCTGTCAACTCCAACCCAACATGATGCCGTCAGCCTGCAGTATTGTGATTTATAAGAAATATGTGCAGTTATTCAGATGACCAAAATATACTTCTCAGAGATATTTGGTCCTCAGCCACAGTTCCTGGATTACAGCTCCTTTTGGACTTTCTTGAAGGACAAGAGCAGCAGGATCACCTTTTGTTTTCATATTTAGTCTCTTGTCCTCAGTTCCTGAAACCACCCCATAGACATAAAGATGACAGTTGTCTTGTTATTCATAAAAAGCTCCTATCCACCACAACCAAGTTTATGTTAAAGAAGTTGACTTCTGCAAAGCAGCTAAGGATGGGGCCAGTTGCCAGAGAAGCAATCGTCAATAAAGGGTTGGAACTTTTAGTCCCACACCTTGATTTCTAGGGAAGGGAGAGGGACTAGAGGTTGGATCAGTCACCAATGGATCAATCACCAATGGCCAATGAGTTAACCAATCAAGCCTATTGAGTGAAGCCTTTGTAAAAAACCCCAAAAGATGGGGTTTGGAGGGCTTCTAGATTGGTGAACACATGAAGATTTGGGAAGAATGTCATGCTTTGAAAGTGTGGAAGCCCTGTGCCTCTCCCACATAACTTGCCCTGTGGTTTTCTTCCATCAGGCTGTTCCTGAGTTACAGTCTTTTATAGTAAACATCTGATCTAGGGAGTAAATTACTTCTCTGAGTCCTGTGAGGTGCTCTAGCCAATTACTGAACCTGAGTAGGAGGTCCTGGGAACCTCTGATTTATAGCCAGTTGGTCAGAAGCTCGAGTGACAACCTGGGCTTGCAGAAGGCATCCAAAATGAAGTGGGGGAGTGAGTGCTCATACAGTCTTGAGGGACTGAACCCTTAACCTGTGGAATCTGATGCTATCTCTGGGTAGATAATATCAGAATTGAGTTGAATTATAGGACATCTAGCTGGTGTGGAAAATTGCTTGTTGGTGTGGGGAAGCGTGCACACACACACACACACACACACACTGAAATTGGGTCCAGGAACCCTTTCACAGCTCTCACCCAAGATGCCACACAACATGGCTTTCTAAACATGAAAATTCCCTGTGCCCTGATATGGTTCCCAGGCCTTATGCTTTCTCTCCTTTGATGGGTCTCCCTTTAACTTCATATTTCACCATACTGCAGCTTTCCCTTTGCTTATATCTCCCTTCTCCCCAGAACCTCCATTCCATCCCACTTAATAATTAATTAATTAATTAATTAATCCTCAGTAGAGGTTAGACACCAGAGAAGCACTTTGGGGTTTGCAAAAAAGTATAAGACATAGTCTCTATCCTCGGAGAACTTCCAACCTAGCAGTAGGTATCAGATCAGCACAGAAATAATTATTAAGCAAGAAGAATGTGATGATTCATTGCCTTCTAAAATGTGTATGAAGTCAGAGAGGAGGGAGAAAGTCATAGTGGTTTGAGTGGAGGGAGGTGACATGTCTCATAGAGTGTGTAGGATTTCAGCATGCGGAGTTGGTCTATGGTACCAGGAAGTGCAACAGCAAAGGCAGGGAGGTTGGAGTGTGTGGGTGGGTGTGAGTATATGCAGTGATTTCTCACACCTGCTCCATCAAGTAGGGTTCTGGAGGATGCAAGTTACAGAAAAACCAATTAAAATTTGTCTAATAACAAGGACATTTATTATCTCTTATATCAGATAAATGGTTCCAGAGTTCGTTAATTTAGCAGCTCAATGATGTCAGTGTTTGTGTTAGCTTCTCTGCAATTTTCTTGGAATCCCCTCTCATACCTGAAACATGGCTCCAAAAGCTCTTAGCATCATATCCTCATGCAATAAAGTTCAAAGAGTAAAGGGGCTTGTCACTGTCTGCAAGTCTTTTTACAAATGTGAAAAACATCCCCAGAAGCCACAGCAGACTTCTCATGACTGGCTAGAGCACCCATCGTCCATGTCTTGACTGATCACTGGCAATGGAGAATGCGATTGTCTTAAACAAATCAAAATTCATCCCTAGGACCTGGGAAAGGGCTCAGGAAGCATTGGGCTGCCAGATACTAGAATAAAATGGGCACTTGAAATAGCAAAGAATAGGGAGTTATTGCCCCTATATGTTTGTTTTCTCTCATTTTTGGAAGCCTTTTCACAGACAATTCTTTCTACCTAGGATCCCCTATTGACACTTTCACCTTCCCGCCAGGAGCTCCCAAAGTGTTCTATAGGCCCCTGACCACACGGAATTACAGCCCTTATTTTATTGCTCGTCAGCTCAACTCAACTGTGAGCATGTTGAGAGCAGGGACCATTTCTTATCCACTTTGTATGCCTAGCACAAGGCCCAGCCTACATTAGGTGTTTAATGTATGTTTGTTGAACTGAATAAATGTTTGGCGAATAAATGAATGGCTGAGTGGGGTAAATGAGGCTCGGTGATTTAGGTGGAAGGAGGTAGCATTCGAGGTTTGTCATGTAGGTGGTTTTACTCCTCTCCCTTCCTTGCTTCTGTGATTAACCATTGTCCAAACTCCGCAACTGATGATGGGGTAGCTAGTGCCAAGAAGCTCAGCACGGCCTTTAATAAGCTTGTGTAACAGAGACAGGTAAGTAATTTCCAGGCTGTAACTTGATAGAATGTGAGTAAGGGAAGCCAGGAGGGGGAGGTGAGGGAAGGGGAAGTCCTCCGTGGAGAAAGAGATGAAATATTCTTGGCTATTTAATAGAAACTCCAAGGTACTAGCCTGTATCTTCATCCTCACCCTCCATTTGATAATTCGCAGTTTTAAATTCCAGGTGAGAACTCATAATGAATGGGTCACAGCCACAGACCTAATGAGGTTGAATATCTTTGTGTTGATAAAAGCTTCCTGTTTCTCTCCATAAGCCATCACCAAGTACGTACCAAGTACGTATAGCCAATAAAGTCACTTGCAGAGTTTATCAAAGTCACGTTTTCATCTTCATTAGACAGATGGCAGGCAGTGGGGTTGTAATTCTAACAAACCTCCCTCCCCCTAAATAAAACCCAAGCAGGAAGGATCCCTGGGTCTTCTGGGAGAGAGCATCAGTACTTTCATCCCGAGCTGTGTGCTGTGGCCTCATCCCCATGCTCAATCGTAATTCCCTCCCCCACTTTCCGAGGAAAGCAAAACATCAGGAGGCCAATGCCACAGCCTCACTCCTGTCCTCTTCTGTGTTAGACGCCTTCAGTCTCCAGGGAGTGGAGGCATGCGATGTGACAACGGGATATTCACACTCAAGTTCTGTGTCTGGGCCGTGAGTGTGATGTGAGGCGTATGAACCTAGGCTTTGTAGCCAGAGCACCTGAGTCCGAATCCCGACTGCCATTTGTGAACTTCTGACCTCGGCCAAGTTACTCCCTAGACGCTTTGTGCCTGCGTCTGTTGCTCTGTCGTATGGAGATAATATTAGCGCTCTCCTCATAGGGCTGTTGTGAGAAATAAAAGCTGTTATGTGTAGAAAGTCAAACAGAAGGGGCCCATTACAGAGTTGCATTCGATAAATATTATCTTTTTGTTGTTGTTGTTATTCTCATAATAAAAAAGAAAGGCTTATTTTTTTTTTTTTTGAACCAAGGGGGGTTGAAAGAAGAGGCTCCTTGGAAAAAAAAAAAAAAAAAAGAATGATTTTATTCCACACGGACCTGCATGCATTCTGTCCTCCAGAAACGTCCTCCCAGGAAGAGGAACAAAAACAAAGGTACCACCAGAGAGTGAGGATGATTTGTTTTGAAAGAATCTTACGATTGGAAAAGAAAACCAAATCTGCTCCATGAAATTGAGCTGCGGATAATAAAAGTGTCAACGTGGGACAGTGGTCAGAATACTGACTCTGCTGAAAAAAAAAAAAAATCATCATCGTTCCAAAAAATATACATTCAGGCACCTTGTCAGTCCACATCTCGTCCCTCTCTGTGTCACGCCAGCAGCAGATCTGCTCCGTTTGCTGATAACAAAAAGAGAAAAGAAAAGAAGAAAGTTTTTTTATTATCTCCCAGCTGAGCACCGCGGGGCCAATACAGCCCGTGGGTGGAAGAGCGCGCCAGCGCCTGGCTCCCAGCCTCATGCATCATCGGCCGAATGGACCGCTGCATGCAGATTTCATTGTTTCCCGCAGCTGCTGGGATGAGGAGCAGGGTGAGGCAGAGAAGAGTCTTCCTGTTTGGGGGGAGAAAGGGGGTCTTCCCTAGAATTACATGCATCCCTATGAGCCCGGCCATAGGAGAGGTGGACGACTTCGGGAAACGGGCAGCGTGGTGGCTCAGCGACATGGAAATTGAGAGTCCCCCACCTCCCCAGGTGAATGTGGATGAGAAAGTAGGCACATGCCCTCTTCTGTGAGTCACACGCCGGGGACAACTGTGATGTGGCTTCAGACCACAGCACTGGCTGCGCGGCCCCACGAGCAAGTAACCGGGTGAGGTTGTGCAGGTATGCCCTGACTACGCAGTGCCCATGCATCCCCACACAGACTGTAGGCTCTTGGAGGCAGAAGCAGTGGCTTAGCAGCTTCGATGCCGATGTGACCTAGCACCTGACTGGGCTTCTAGTAGGTTCTCAATGCACACACTTACGAACTAACAAAATAGAACTGAAGGACAATTATATAGGAGGAAAAGGGGCAGGGGTATGTTTCTTCTGGAACTTTCTGATACCTCTGGACCAATGACACCTCTAAGGAAAACAGTTCTCCGTCTTTGATATATGTCTCCATCACTTGGGCTGCATTTGAATATGCAAATGACTGAATCTCACCCAGCTTCCAAAAGCTCATTTCCTCTAGAGTGTCCAGTCAGAGAGGAGGCTGCATTTGGGTCAGACAGAGGCAGACATAAGGAGGGAGGATGGTGCCCTTATAATGATTAACTCTTTTCCTTGTGGGTTTGATTTCACTGGAAGAGCACATGGATCCTGCATATTTCACAGTGATCAGGAATGAACTGATCAGTAACAGAGTCTTCTATCCAGACACACCACATTGCCATTGCCTGTGGAAGCCCCTTTCACAACCTGACCTAACAGAGAAGAAGTGAGAGGCAGCCACAGTCCCATGAATCAAAGACCCTGGATTTGGGGGGATGCGGTGTGTGTGTCATGTGCTTATCAACCCTGCTTTTCTAAAACCTATGTGCAGAAATCCCTCTGCTCTCTCAATCCCGATCCCCTACTCCATGCTTCAGTGGGACTCTTACTTTTTATTTTAAGACATTTATTTATTTATATTTAAAGATTTTATTTATTTATTTGACAGAGAGAGAGAGCACAAGTAGGCAGAGTGGCAGGCAAAAGCAGAGAAGCAGGCTCTCTGCTGAGCAGGGAGCCCAACGTGGGGCTCGATTCCAGCACCCTGGGTCCATGACCTGAGCTGAAGGCAGATGCTTAACCAACTGAAGCACTCAGGTGCCCCTGAGATTAATTTATTTTATTTGATAGAGAGATAGTGAACATGTGAGTATGGGGAGGGACAGAAGGGGAGGGAAAGAACCTCAAGCAGACTACCTGCTGAGATGAGCAGGGAGCCGGATGCAGGGCTCAATCCCAGGACTCTGGGATCATGACCTGAAAACCAAGAGTCATGAGCTAAAACCAAGAGTCAGATGCTTAAGTGACTGAGCCACCTAGGTACCCCTCCAGTGGGATTCTTATTCCTGGTTCATTGCTTCCTGAGGGCTGGTCTAACCTACAAATCAGGACTGGGTGTTCTTCTTCCATGACCCAGAACTCAGTAGCTGAAGGTTGGAAAACTTTATCTAGGAAGGACCAAAGAGTAAATGATCTGGGTTTTGTTGGCCATGCCATCTCTGTTACAATTGCCTCAGTCTGCCAGTGAAATTTGAACTTTATATAATTTTTATGTGTCATGAAATACTATTCTTCTTTTGGTTTTTATTCAACTATTTTAAAATGTAAAAGCCATACTTAGATCTCTGGAGAGAAAGGAAGAAAATGAAAGAAGGAAAGAAAGGAAGAAAGAAAGAAAAGAAAAGACAAGAAAGAAAAGAAAAAAAGGAAGGTAGGGAGGGAGGGAGGAAGAGGGGAGAGAGGGAGGGAGGGCGGAAGGGAGAAAGTAAAGAAAGAAAGAGACGAAGAGTTGGAAAGAAGAGGAAGGAGGGAAGGAAGGAAGGAAGAGGTACCAGGCTGGCCTTAGCCCAGGTGCTATAATTTGCTGATCCCCACATTAGCTAAGGGGTCATTGCCAGAGCTGGAGAAGGGCCCTGACTGAGCCTGTGTCCTCAGACATGCAGGGACAGAAAGAATACAAAGGAAAACTCATCCTAGGCAATGACATAGGCTGGCTCTGCTCAAAAAGACCTAAATGTGAGATAGGAAACCATCAAAATCCTGGGGAAGAACACCCGGAGCAATCTCTGTGACCTTGGCCACAGCAACTTCTTGCTGGACACATCTCCAGAGGCAAGGAAAATAAAAGCAAAATTGAATTATTGGGACTCATCAAGACAAAAACTTTACAGCAAAGGAAACAACTATACAACTATAAGGCCACTGACGGAATGGGTGAAGATATTTGCAAATGACCTATTGGATAAAGGGTTAGTACCCAAAATCTATAAAGAACTTCTCAAACTCAACATCCAAAAAACAAATAATCCAGTTAAGAAATGAGCAGAAAACATGAATAGACCCTTTTCCAAAGAAGACATCCAGATGGCTTACAGACTCATGAGAATACGCTGAACATCACTCATTATCAGGGAAATACAATCAAAACCATGATGAGATACCACCTCACGTCTGTCAGAATTGCTAAAATTAACAATACAGGAAACAACAGACATTGGTGAGGATGAGAAAAACGGGAACCTTTTTACACTGTTGGGAATGCAAACTGGGGCACACACTCTGGAAAACAGTATGGAGGATCATCAAAAAGTTAAAAATAGAACTACCTTATGACTCAGCAATTGCACTATTAGATACTTATTCAAGGGATTAAAAATGCTGATTTGAAGGGGCACATGCACCCCGATGTTTATAGCAGCATTATCTACAATAGCCAAGTTATGGAAAGAGCCCAAATGTCCATCGACCAATGAATGGATAAAGAAGATGTGGTATATATATTCAACAGAATATTACTCAGCCATAAACAAGAATGAAATCTTGCCATTTGCAATGATGTGGATGGAACTAGAGGGTCTTATGCTAAGCGAAGTAAGTCCATCTGAGAAAGACAAATCTCACATGATTTCATTCATATGTGGAATTTAAGAAACAAAACAGATGAACATGGGGAAGGGAAGTAAAAATAAAATAAGACAAAAACATAGAGGGAAGCAAACCATAAGAGACTCTTAACTATGGTGAATAAACTGAGGGTTGCTAGAGGGAAGAGGGGAGGGGGTAGGATAAATAGGTGATGGGCATTAAGAGGGGCACTTGTGATGAGCACCGGGTGTCATATGTAAGTGATGAATCACTAAATTCTACCCCTGAAACCAATACTACACGATAGGTTAAACAACTTGAATTTAAATAAAAATATGTAAATATATATAAATTTTGATTAACATGTCCTAAAGAAAATTAAACTTGTCTTAGATGTTTGAAAAAAGGCACCAAGGAAGGTTCAGGAGGGACTCCAACTGTATATTCCCACAGAAGAAGGGAGTTGTGCAGATGGGTGGGGTGAAGGGGGATGAACAACAGCTTTAAATTTTTAACAGGTGCTTGCAAGTATGGGGTCTGTTAGAAGCATCTGGCCGACCCCAGAAAAGGCTCCTGATGGTGCTGGCTGAAACTTTTTCACATGGTGATGCTTTTTTTAGGGTATTAAAGAAGAGGAAATATGCTTAGGAAAAATACTTAGGAAGAAGAAAGCAATTCATTTCTATTCCTATAATAGGATCATCATTTGAGAGACAGAGAGAGAGAGAAGCATTTGTCTCTCTGGTCAAAGTAGATAGATAGATACATAGATAGATAGAAAGATATAGGTATAGATATAGATATAGATATATAGATATATAGATATATATCACTTTCAGATCACCCCCAACAGATTTTTTTCTTGCACTGTGACCATTGTTAGGCTCTGAAACTTTGCTCAGTTGTTTAAGTCATTGGTTGAAATAATTTGTCTTCCCACAGTCTCCTCCCAAACCTTTCCTGTCCTCATGGCTGAGGACTGAGACAGACATAAGAGATGCACATACCCACACATGTAGAGCATGTGACACAGTCCTGGGGTGAACACGATCACCTGTCTGTTAGAGGAGGTGTGGATTCCATCCGTGGTAGAGGATGGAGGGATTTTAGAGCTGCCTTTTTGGAATCCATAGCCCTGGGTACTGTGGGGAAGGCTGGAGGTGTCAGCCCCCAGGGAAAGTTGAGTCCATGCTGATCAGGACAGAGCTGACAGACAAGTCATTTCTTTCCCTGGATCCCCCTTCCTTATCTGTAACCTCAACTCCGCTTTAGTTTCAAAGCCCGGTTTTGCCAAGTCCAGAGCCAGCAAAGTCCTATAGACTCTGGGAAGGCAGTCTCCATGGTCTACACTCCTCTCCCACTTGTGGTCCTGATGCCTTGGGGTGTCCCATTCTGCTTCTTTGCTTCCTGGGTGGTCACCCAGGCTACCACCTAGGGTGATGTAGTTGTGCCCTCCCCCGGGACACCCAACAGAGGCCAGGAGGGATGGCAATCCAACCTGCCTTGTGCTTACCAAGCCCTGTATCTTCAGGGTGGTGTCTGATTCCCCTGACCCCACCTCCACTCCCATGAAGGGTCACTCTTTTCTTTGCACAAATTTGGTCATCAAACAATATGAACAGGTGACTATGTTCACCCACACGGGCACCTTTTTCGGATTCACCTAAAGATACTATATAGGCTTGTGTTGGCCTGGTGGGGAGAGGGGTCCTTTTCAGAACTATCACCCCAGGGCATTCATTGTTCTCCTTATTTAACCACCCGTACTCATCCAAGGCTAGTGGAAAGCAAGATACAGGCCTTCTCCAGGAACAAGAGAACACTGTATGTGAAGGCCTGAATCCAGTGGGAATACAGATGTGGCCAGGTGCTCATCACTAGTCAGAGGTTCCTAATGTCTTCAAACGTAATGTATTAAGTCTCTTAGTGAAAGAATAAAGCTACCTGTAGGCTGCAGGACACTCTAATTTCTCTTCCTGGCTTCAGTGCTCACTAGGGTTTGAAGCAAGTCCATTTCAGCTTCCGGTCCTGAGAGTCAGATACCCAGTGGGCTGAGGGCATCGAAGGCCTATACAGCTCTCTCACACCGGAAACGACACAGCTGTCAGCATCAGGGGCCCTGGAAAGTGTGGTTTCTGCTTGGCTTTCTTTCCCCTGAGGTCTGGGGTTTCCTTCATTTTAATCCAATTAAAGAAAAGAAAAATCAGTAAGTTTTTAGCACTAGTGGGAAAGGGCTCAATTGACAGCATCTTAATCATTGTGCTAAGTGAGGTTAATTTCCACCCTTGGTCTTTAATAGGCCTGGTTCTGGAGATGAATTTTTCAGTTCATGCCACACTGAGGTCACTGGGCTGCCCATTTTAATCAGAAGGCTTCCCAGCTCTAAATTTTATGTTTCTAACCACTCACCCAGGTTTCTCTGGAGGCAGACATGAGTTGCAAGACAGGTTCCTCCTGTGCTGGATTATCTTGAGAAGATCCAGTCTGTTCTCAGCCTACTTCTTCCTCTCCTCAGCCTCTAAACACACATATCTTTTCTTCTTTGCAGACTCTGCCATCCAGTAGAAGATTGTGTTTGCGTGTGAAGGTAGAGTCGTGCGTCCTTCTTTCTTGCAGGTCACCTAGGACTGGGGGTGGGTGCTCCCTGCTGCACCCTCTAATCAGAAGGTGCTGGAAAATCAAAGAAGTAGGAGGAGATCAAGACAAATTAAAAACTAAGCCAAAAGTATACCAGATGAAAATTCATTAAGTGCTGATTTATGGTTTGATGACCCATGATTGTTTGCTGGCTGAATGAAGTGAGCCTAAAATCTGTGAGTGTCTAGGTATGTTTGGAGAAGCCCATACAGCTCTGAAAAGTATTTCTCATTTAGGCTGGATTAAGTAAGATCTTTTCAAGGGGGTTTTCTGGATTGAAGAATATTCTGCAAAGACTACTCTTCTCCAAGAGAAGTAGCCTCATTAAAGTTGGGGCTGATGTAACCTGGTACCTTGAAATGTCATGTACCACTTCTGGATAATATCCCGAGGCACAGCAGGAATATTGACCATGTGTCAGGCCCAGTTTACTCTAGTGGATCCCTGGAGCCATATTAAAGAACCAGGGTTTAGTTAGAGACTAATAATCAAGCACAGACAAACTTATTTTTTGGCTTAGACAAACTTATGCTGTGAACCTCTCTGGGCTCATTGCCTCCCCAGAGAAGCCACAACCAGAAATTCCCACCTGGATGGGCCCAACCTAGAGACCATAGCTCCTCAATTCACATTTCTGGTACTTTCTTGGAAAGACATCAAACTAGAGTGGAAGAAGTATTTGGCCTTGGTCCAAAGAGACAACAAGGGCAATAATTGGCCTCAGAAGGCAGAATGAACTTTGTGCACTTTTGTTCTCCTCCTCTTCTTCCTTCCAGTTATTTCAAAATGGAGTAGGCTCTCAATGCAATGGAATTTCTAGGCTGACAGACAGAGGAAGCAGATCATCCACACTGCCTGATCTCTGTAAGAGGCAGTCATACCCTAGACTCTGCTTCATGCTCCTCACCTGGACCAAGAGAGAGGCTGTCTCCATGTGAAGGTGCCAGAGCAAACAAGGCTCCTTTGGCACTGTTGTCATATATCCCGCTATTTCACTGCAACCAGAACACCCCTGTGCCACCTTCTGCCAACCCTAACTTCCTCCCAAGCTACCTGACTCCGTCTATCATCATCTGGACTGCCGCTCAGGTCCTTCTTTTGATCACATGCCCCCTCCTTCTCCTTCTCCTTCCCACCACCAACAAAATGGATAGTTCTTCACTCTCCTCGGCTTATTTTTCCTTTGTATAACTTGTAGATCTTGCTCATGTCATATATTCCTTAATTACAGACTCGTCTGTAAACAGAGTTCATCCTAAGAGCCCCATAAAACAAGGACTGGCTCTAACAGATCCTTGTAACTTTATAAAACCCTAGTCTGTGGCCTGATCATAGGAAGAGTCCATAAAAGTAAGTTGCATTGAAATTAATAAACTGGATTAAAATTCATCTATGTCTTTCAAATGCCTTTGTTGCAGAAGGTGTATTATTGCCTTCATCAAACAATAGGCTCTTTATTAAAGCCTTCCCTGCTAGAACCTGGGAAATTACAAAGAAAGTCTCCACTAATGTAGTCCCTCTGGTGCTTTGACTATTTCTGTATTTATAGTTTTCTCTAAACTCCTTATGGAAACTTCCGGGAGAGCAAGGAATTTTTTTTTCCTGAGTGCCCACCAAGTATTGATCACATGGCCTGTGTATATATCATTTCAGTCAAAATCATCAAAATTCTGTAAGATTGGTAGTTTTAACCCATTTTACAGTGGAAAAGGTCAAGATTAGGGTACGTTAAGTATTTTGCCTGCAGTCACAGTTAGAAAAGAGCAGATCTGGAATTCAAGCCTAGTTCTTTCTGGCTCTGAAGACTGAGCCTTTACCATTATACTCCTCTGTCCCTTAGTGACCCCACCTTATTTATCTTTGTGTATCAAGACCCTAGTCTTACACAAGGTAGGTACAAACCAAGTGATTGATGAATAAATGAAAATACAGTCCCTCAACTCCAGGAATTTATTTACAATCTAGCTGCAGAGTCACTACATAGAGGGACTAAAAAATAAATAACAATTCAAAAGATATGTAACAGTCCAGTACAACAATACAAAAACTGTCATAAGACTATACAAGATTAATTATTAAATGAATGATGCAGATAATAAGTACTGTAGGTCTAGAATGATCTGGAAAGCTTCATGGAGAAAGAGGGATGTTCTTAAGTACAACTTTCATACTCATGAAGTGCCTATTCTAGGCAAAGCCTTATATGCAAAGATCAACAAAACTCAGTCCCTGATCTCCACATACTTTGAGCATCGATGGGAAGGCCAGTAGGCAAGTAAGTACAAAATTAATGTGGTCTTCAGAATGGACAGGGCTACTGACAGGGGAGAAGAGGAAATAGCTGTCCAATCACCTTCCTTTGTTGTCCTTTGCCTGTGCTCTCCTAAAAGACCTTATTAGAGCCTTGCTACTCAAAGGGTGGCCTGCAGACCAGCAGCATCAGCCTCATTCGGAAACTTGCTAGAAATGCAAACTCTTGGGAACAACCCCAGACCTACTGAACTAGAATCTGCATTTTAACAAGATCCAGAGTGGGTCGAGTGTACACTGAAGTTTGAGAAGCATTGTTAGAAGATGCAAGGCATTTAAGCAGATGGCACAACCCTGACTCTCCCCATCTTGGCCACCTGCCCCACTCCAAAGTTGTGCTGTCCTCTGGGAGGTGGTTTAGTGCAGCATTTGATGAAGCAGCTTCAGGAGTCTTGCTGTCTGTCCTTCCACCAGTGTTGATGGATAATTTCTCCCGCTTTACCTGTATTAGATCCTCCCCCCCAAATCCCTGATGCATTCTCATTCCTGCAGTTCACTTGCTGCTCCAATCCCTTCTGTTCCAAGAGCCTGATAAATAAGAATTACTCTTGCTACTCGGTCCCCTCAAATGTCAAATTCTCTCTGGCGCTGCTGGACGTGTCAAGGAGAAGGAATTATTTTTGTGGTTAAATATAGACTCTGACTCTCTTTCCCCCACGCCCACCCCAATACCCTTGAGTCAGAATCAGCAGCAAGGGGAACAGAACAGAGAGAATGTTTTGCTTCTTCAGATGGGAAGGTATTGATCAAGCAGAGAAGAGAAACAAAACAACATATAAAAACAGGAGAGAAAGCAAAGGCATTCAAGTTTCAGATGCAGCTGGTCTGGATACAAAGGGGCTGTTTTACTAGACATGGATTTCACCTTCAAGAACATAATGCAAAATGTGAGATAAAAAATCTGAGAAACAGAAGCAAGTATTTCCAGTAGTAGACATATTAGCTATGATGATCGAAAACCAACCCAATGGTTTTCCAAGATAATTTTAATACCGGGAGAAAATGGTCTCGCTAGATTAAAAGTTAGAGGTACTCACCTCTGGTGAAAACAGAGTCTGGTAAAAACAAAAAACAAAAAACAATGAGGATTCCAAGTGGAGAGAAAGGGAAGTGAATGGGAAAGAGTAAGAACTTTGCTCCCCAGTGTCTGAGGGAGTGTACTGAGTCTTCTGCGGGTTCATCCATTACATTACTTCTTTTAATCCTCACAACAACACTATGAGGAAGTATTATTCATCTTATGTTATCATTTGGCTTAAAGAGAGGAGGGAAATCATCCAGTATCAATATATACACACATACACACACGGTTTCATCCTCAGTATTCATGGATTCTGTATTTGAGAAGTTACCTACTAGTGAAGGTATATTTGTAACCCAGAATTTATCCTCACAGAGCTTTTATAGTTAGCGGAGGACATGTGTAGAGGGATGAAAAATTAGAGTTGCCCAAAGTGCACATTCTCAGATAAGGCTGAATGAGGTGATCTCTCCCTTCTCATTTCAGCTATCATACTGTAAACAAGTGTTCTTTTCATGGTCTGTTTAGTGCCACATTTTTTATGTTTGTGCTTTTTGTTGATGATTTCACTGTGTAAAATGGCCCCAAGCACAGTGCTGAAGTGCTAGTGCTTCTGAAGTCCTGTGCCTTCTGGAGAAAATACGTGTTCCGTAGATAAGCTTCACTCAGGCACGAGTTATAGTGCTGTTGGCTGTGAGTTCAATATGAACAAATCAACAACATATAGTAAATAAGTTGCCTTTAAACAAAAATGCACATAATAAAGGTTATGTGTTGACCAGGGATGAAACTGTCGTGACCAGAGGCTCACAGGAACCGAACCCTGCATCTCCCCTAGGAGCAATGGTTCTGTAATCACTAATTCATATTCATGGCAACTTCATGGGACATAAAAGCTGCAAATAATGAGAATCAACTGTATATTTTTTTTCACTCTCAAGTAAAATTACACATACACATACATATACACATAGGTATTTATCTTCAAGGAAACTCCTGGAATAGAAGACTTTGAAAACCCAGTTGAGAGAGGAGGCAAGACCTCTAGGGAACCTGGTAAACCACCTTTTAAAAAGCCAAACTCTGAGTAAATGCCAGCTTTTGTTTTTCTGGTTGAGGGTTGTAAGTGGGGTCGTAGTTGAGCCATGGGCTCTGGCAATCTTCCTTCTCTGCCCTCTCCTTCACCAACCAAATATGTGTTGGGCACAGTTTTTAAAATTTTAGATCAAAGAGGGGCTAAATCATGAGTCTTCCCAGGGGGCCCATAGGTCCCTGTCCAACACTGTCCCCATGGCTGCTGTTGGAAATTCAGGTGTGTCACATTCTAATCCCGTACTCTTTCCCCTACATCTGTGCACATCTGTAATGTCCAGCAGGTTTCTATATCTTGAATTCTAGAACTTTGGTGAATAAGAAGAAAGATCTTATCACAGTTGTGTTGAAGACAAGTCACTCTACTCTGCTTCTATGAGCATTGTCTTCTTGCCAGGTCATCCTAAAACAAAACTGGAAACCCTTGGAAATGGCATGTTTCAGCCAAGACTAGTGGATATTTTTCTGAGAACTGAGAAGTATCCTATAAGCTGAATAGCATAGGACTACTTCAATGGCTTTTGCATATCCTATGATGAGGTATTTTCATATTTTTATTGTTTCTCTTACCCCTAATTTCATCAGACTCATCTTTAGCTCTGAGTACTGCCTTTTTTCTCCTTTACAATCTACTTCTACTTCTTTCCATTCAGTCCTCAACTCAGTGTGTTCTTCCACCCCAACCATCTCATTACCAAGTGCCAAAATCAGCATCTTTTCTTCTTTATTTTATCCTATCCCTCTTCAACCTTTGACATCATTGACTATGTCCTCATTTTTTGAGGACTTGCAGAATGATAAAATAGAATTTAGGAAGATAGAATGTTAGAGCAAAAGGGCCTCTAGAGACTGTCAGACCAAACCACTCAGTTTCCAGGGGAGGAAGTGAGTAATATGCCAAAACTCATGGCTCCAGCTGGTAGACGAGTTCCAATGCTGTCTCTCCTGTAACATCTGGTCTTTCACTCTCCAGCTCTTGCTATTCCAACTTGATCTCTTATCCAAGCATTATACAGGTCTGACCCTGGCCAACTCCATGATTGTCTGGGCTGGAGTATGTTCAAGGTGATAGATCTATCTTTTCTGTCACTTTAGTCTCCTCTGCCTCCCAGGGGCCTCTACCCCTCAAGCTGGCCTTTTGATGATCATGACACCAGAGAATCAATACCAAGAGGAGAAGATGATTGAAAGTGCCAGGCAGAATCCCTGAAAATGCCATGCCGCATTGATAAAGGTAAACTGATTAGAACTTACAGAGTTAAAGACCTTTGGACCTTTATTCTGTAGAGCGAAACAGTTGCCAAGCTGTAAAGGGATATGCATTTGGGGGTATCTTCTACATAAACTTGTCCATTATCGTTTGTCCAGACGCCCAAGTCAACTTCCTGTGACCTCTTCTAGTGGGTATCATGGATCCTTGCACGTGGAGAGGCCCACTCCCCATACAGTATTAGTAAAAAGACAAGACTTTTAGAACAAAGAGGGAGGAAAGGAGGGAGGAAAGAAGGGAGAGGATAAGTCAACTTAAGTCATCCCCACATTTGGCTGCTATAGGGGTGGGGCACTCAGTTCAAAGAAAATTCCCTCTCCATACGAACAACAACAAAGATTCCTGGACTCCAACTTCTCCATGCAGAGCTGCTTCTTTGTCCTTGAGCCTCTGGGAGGACTCCTCATGTGATTGGGAAACTGGGTGGAATTCATCATACTGGATACACTGCACCATGAGATTTAATTCACGTAATAAACAGCCCCAAGTTCTGACAGGGCACAGATACAACAGACTTAAAAGATGGACCTTTGTTTCTATAAACCCCCAAAGTGCCCTCAGAATTTGAAAGGAGCAACCATGTTGAAGGGTTTTCTCTTTTTTTTAACTCACCCATCTTTTACTAATGGACTTCCAATATGCTAAAGTCTAACTAATCTTTGTTGTCCTTAAACTTTTTATTTCTTTTTATAGGGCAGCCAAAAGCTGGATCGCCTTTATTAAGTTGAAGAAAGTAATGCATGTGGAAAATGTGTTGTTCAATGTGAAACATGCTATAAATGTTAGTCATTGATATTGTCACTTACGAACCAGTGCTGATTCTCATTAGGAGGAGTTCAGTGAACCTGTCTCCCACTTAGCCACCCTCAGCATGTTATTTTATGATGAGAAATAAGTCGGGAAGAGAAAAGAAGCAATAAACTGTCCATGTGCCACATGCTATCAGAAGAGGGGAGGGAACCCTCTATTTAAAGGTTTCTTCATTCAGCAAATATTTATTGAGTCACTATTTGTGGGAGCGATACAGAGGGGCGCTAACTAGTCTCCCCTCAAAGACCTTAGTGCTTTCTAAGTGCTTTCTTAGTGTTTTTTATTTTTTTTAAGTAAACAATAAATGTATTATAAAAAATCGTGTTAAGTACGACGAAGAAATAGAACAAGGTGCCAGGAGAGAATATAAAGAAGATACCAGGAGACCTTAACTATACAGGGAGAGAGGCTCAAAGATGAGTAGAGTGCCTCGCCGTGGAACAAGTGCTAGATTTGTATTCATCGAGTGAATGAACCAGTAGTAAATGCATTAATTAATGGTCTCTCTGCCTAAGTGATATTTAAGCTGAGAACAGAAGGATGACTAGGAACGAAGCAAGAAAAAGAGCTTGGACTTTTAAAGAACTGAAAAGACCCTAGCATGATGAGAGGAAGAAGGTGGTGTGAAGGGCAGAGGGAGGCAGGCGGGGATAGTGCAGAACCCCGCAGCCCCCTGGCAGGAGTTTGTTTGTTCTAACTGGCATGGGAGGAACATAATCTGATTTAATCTCTAAAAGGATCACTCTCTGCTGTTGCCTGAAGAATGGAGGGAGGGTTGGGACCCAGGGACACAAGCAGGGAGACCACTTAAGTTTTGTAGGAGTGTAGTGACTGACAGCCATGGTGAGAGCTAGGGTGGAGGCAGGATGGATGGAAATGAGCAGACAGACTGACGAGGTCCCTTGAATGTAGAGTTAAGAGGCCTTTGATGATTGGTCAGGAGGCATTAGAGATGTTAGAGATCGCCTTGAGGTTTCCGGCTTGGGCAACTGGGTGGGTGAACTTGGGCACACCGAAGGCCTTTGGAGCGGGAGGGGAACATAATTTTAATTTGAGAATGAAAAACAAACAAACAAACAAACACTTGGTCAGCTGAGAGCAGCGTGATCTGTCTGGAGACATGGGGAAGAACTACAACAACAACTTCCTTTTTCTATGTGATGGGGTTTGTGAATACATCCTTCAAAAGCACCTTGTGTGGAAGGTTCTATCAACTCTGATTAGACAGTGCAACACGACACAGAGCTTTTCTCCTGGCTCAGAGACCAGAAAGGAGGAAGCACCCTTTTCATGTGTCAGGGGTTTCAAGATTCCCCCAAAAGGCAACACTGTAAAATTAACTAAGCTATGATCAGTTTCTCCCCTTTCCTTACCCTGGCCCTCCCTTCTCTGCAAGACATTCTCCTTTCCGTAATTTTTTACTTCTGATAACATTTCAGAGAATACCTCGATTATGTGATAATAGTCCTTTTTTCTAATTGTGTTAAAAGTTCATAACATATAATTCACCCTTTTAACCTCCGTCAAGTATACATTTCAGTGGTACGAGGTGAGACCCATACCACTGTCCATCTCCAGAACTCTTTTCATCTTGCAAAACAGAAACACTGTCCCCGTTAAACAATAACTCCCCATTCCCCGCTCCATGATAGTAGTGGTTTTAACTTAGTTATAACAATTTTAATTGCCTTATAAAGAAAGAGCTCTTTCTTTCTTTAGGCAGAGGAGGGGTGAGTCAGCCAGCAGGGCTCTGTCCAGGCGAGCATCAGTTTTCTCTGGGGATGGCAGCTGGAAGAGAATGACAGAACCCCAAATGGGTACTCAAACCGGGAGGGGTCGGAGCCCAGCACTTGGCAAAGCATTCTCTCACCAGCAAAAGGCGACTTTCTGTGCCTTCTGGGATGAAACCTTGGCATTACAGTGTTTCTGTTAACAGCTTTATTGAGATACGATTCACCAAATAGTTCAAATAGCTTTCAGCCTATTTACGGAGTTGGCAGCCATCACCCCAATCAATTTTAGAACACTTTTATCACCCCAGAAAGAAGCCCTAAACCCATTAGCTGCCACACCCCATCCTCTCCCACTACCCACCAGGTTCGCTGCCCAGGCCCTAGGCAACTATTCATCTACTCTCTTTCTTTCTGGCTTTGCTTCTTCCGGACACTTCTCATAAATGGAGGCACACCATATGTGGTCTTTATGTCAAACATTTGTTTTGTTTTAACAGAGGAATGTGCTGCTCTTTTGCTAGGATTTCCCTTAGTAAGCAGTGAAAAACAACAGCCTTAACCCCCAAATCATAGCCAGACAAGCCTGGAGAGCTGCAGTGTTCCAGAAGCTGCCAGAAATCCCCTCTCCTTCTGGGTCCCTAAGGAGGCAGGGGATCAGGATTTCAGAGCTCCCTGTGTCATCACTTTCGAAAGGCATAAGGTCCTTCCTTCCGGCCCTGGGGGATCCCCTGGGGCTCCCTGCTCCCGGTGATGGGAAAGCATTTCAGGTCACAATGCTCTGCCCTTTATCATCGAGGGCTACACTAGAAGCAGGAAAGACTCAGGCTGACTTGCTCTGGAACAGGGACCAAACACCCTCCCAATGTCTCATGGCAGAGCCGCTGGGAAGATTTTCCCCTAAAAATCTGTCTCTGCTGGCACGGGAATTCCTTAGATAGCAGTTCTCTTCTTTGGCTAAATCATAAACTCCCCACTCCACGTGTTCAGCGCTTTCGTTTCCCGAGCACTCGGGCACATATTGCCTTTGCAATATCTTTCATTCTATTAGTTCTGATAGAGCACTATCCATCTGTTTCCTTGTAACCAGATTGTTGAAGATGCGGTGCTTGGCCTCATTGGTGCTCCCAGAACGCTCTGCACTTACCTCTATTAGAGCACTTAGCACCTTTTATTACAGCTCTTTGTTTACACAGTCTACTTGCCCCTTCAGACCTTCAGTGCATGGCGGGACACATAGTAGGCGGACAGTACAAAATGGCGGCGCTCACGACCCATTTTACAGGAAGGCCAGACCTTCAGCCTGTAGACATAGAAAGTGATTTCCTGAAGGACACGATCCAATAAAACGCTCGAACCCAAGTCTTGTTATCTTCAGACCCAGGGCTTTTCACTTGGCAGAGGGTGTTTATGAACACGTGTAGAGTTTACAGTTTACAAAGGGCGTTCATATAGATTGTCTCAGGTGGCCTCCGTAATAGCCTGCTGAGGGAGGGACACCATCTTTGAACTCAACAAACAAGGGAACAGTCTCAGAGATGTCAGGCAATTTGCCGGGCCTACCAGCCCCAAACAGGGGCTTTGCAGAGCTGGATTATTTAAATGCTAGTGCCGCCCCTTCCTGCTCCTGATTTAACTGAGGTAGGGTTACTTCATTTTGAAAATGGGAATTGTAAACCCTGCTTTGCTGAAGTTGCTGAGATGGATAGATAATGTAAATACGTTGCTTGGCTCGTGGTAACCATTGAATGGATGGTAACCATACCTGCTGCTAGTTGGAAATTGGAAGCTGAACGTTACACCTGCATTTTCGGAGAAGCCCTTCTGCTCTTGTAGTCAATGCCTGGGGAGGGATAATACTTTAAGACTGGAATATCAGAGCAGAAGGGATTAGAGTCCAGTACTGGGGAGTTAACACCAGAATACAGAAGGGAACTGAAATTTGGGCTGGAGGGGAAGGGACAAAGATAAATGTTACTGACCTAGCATTTTTTTTTTTCAGTGTGGTCTTAGAGAGTGCAGGAAGGGGCAGGTGGGCCAGCGGACATATTTTCATGCTCTCTCCTGCAGCCCACTACCCCCTTTAAATTCTCTAGGAGAGTGTCATAGAACCCGGACCCAGAGACCCTGCAGCCCTCACATGCTTCATGCCCCAACACCTTCCTTTCTCTGTTCCCTCTGTTCATGCTGTTCCTTGGGGGAGAACATTTTGCAAATTCTCATGCTCCCTCCAGGCAGGGTAAGTGGGTTTCCAGACTGGTTGTGGATCAGAGAAGCATGTGCCTCTGTTTGACTTTGATGTGTCAACACTTGTCTGCATGAGTCTCCTTTTGCAGTGTTTGGGAAACGAGGGTCTAGAAGATGAAGTGTTACCTCTTGCCTTGGCCACACTTGGAATGAATAGCCTAGTCGCTCTGAATTCATTCGGTGTTTATGGGAATATCATGTGTAGTTCTGTCGACATTCCCTAACCATTATAACGCAGTTACTGTGGATAATACTCTCCTAGTGCAATATGTTATCGCCATTTTAACAACCTGACATACGATCGGCTCATATTATCACTTAAATGAACCCATTAAGCAGCTAGAGGCTTCCAGGAGTCGGATATGAGAACATCAAATGGCCAAACCTGCGCCACTTCCAACACGACCGACCTCATCAGCTAGAGGAAAGACTCATTCTACCTGAGGGTCATCCAGTCAGCCTGTCCAAGGACTCGGGAAACTGTTCCCTTCGGAAGCTAAGTTAGACCCTAGGCCCTGCTCTAGGAGAGAAACTCCCACCTTATTACAGCCTTCTTTAATGTACAAAAGAAATGTTGATGCCTAAGAGCAAAGCAATGAGATGTAATCAAATTCGCACTCTGGCTACAGAGCTGAGTAGTTTAAGTCTGAGGGAGGCAGCAAATTATGCTGAGATGGAAAATTGTGCCTGAAATTACTGCTTGCCTGCGGGGTTGGATTTGAAGGATTGACTAACATTTGTAAAATGTATGAGGTTTACAGACTCTTATCACATACACTGTATTTTATTTGCTCCTCAAAAGTACCCAATACTGTAAAACCGATTATCCCCATTTTACAGATGAGGAAAGGGAGTTTTTCCTCCATTCAGCCTCACAGGTTTCTGTGAGGAGTAAACAAAGTAACACACGTGACTACCTAGCATTTAGTAAGCACTCCCCACGTATCACTTCTCTTCCTCTGAGATCTTCCTCAATGGGAAGGAGCTTCCATCCCAAATTCTCTCTCCATCTACCCTGAGCTCAATTCCAAATTCCCACCGTCAAATCAGCAGTCTGGTTGGTATTGGATCCAGGAGATGGGTACCTTGCAGGAGTCTGGCCCCTTGAGTCCATTTTTATAAACTGACTAGTGATGGGAAGAACCAATAACTTGGGAATCAAAAGAACACGATGTAATTAAATAATTAAATGTCATGATTAGTGGAGTCTCAGTTACTAGGAACCAGCCAATTAATTCTACAGAAGGTGCCCTTTAGACCAGGAAACAGTGAGAAGTCCCAGAACGCTGAGAAGTTTGGATCAGGAGAGAGTTTGAATTTTAAAGTTTAAAGTCCAACAATGAAAAGTTTGTCCTCTGTTAGGATAGCATAGACTTTTTTTTTTTTTTGGAGAGAGAGAGAGAGGATACGAGCAGGAGAAGGAGGGTGAGAGGAAGAGGAAGAGAGAAAATCTTAAGCAGGCTCTATTCTCAGCACGGAGCCTGACCCTGGGCTTGATCTCATGACCCTGAAATCATGACCTGAGCCAGATGCTTAACCGACTGAGCCAGCCAGGCACCCCCTAGACATTTTTTTTAAGACAATTTTTTTTTTAGAACAGTTTTAGGTTCACAGCAAAATTGAGAGCAAGGTTCAGAGATTTCCTGCTGCCCCCACACACAGCATGGACTTTAAGAGCCAGCTTCTAGGACTCAGGGGATAAGACAGAGTGTGAAGCTCTCATGGCTAAGACAGGAGGAAGAAAAGATGGAGCCCAATGACACAGAGGTGGTACTGGCTGGCGAGGGCTTAGAGCAGATCAGCCCAAGACAGGGGAGCCGCAGAGCCTGGAGCACACCCGGGCTCGTATGGGAGCACAAATCCACTCTCTGTACACTGGCTGGGTCTGTGCCAGCTGGGGCTCCAGGCTCCTCAAAGCTTTGGGTGAACCCTTCTCTTGCAAGGTCTAATTCCTCCCCCTAGCCCTCTGCTTTCGGGGCCACCATTCTCGGTTTTGTCTCTTGGTTGGAGGTCAAAGTCATCCTCTTCATTTTCTTTCTTTCTTTTTTTTACTTTCTTTGGGGGTTTGTGAGATCATAGAGGGGGTGGAGGGGTGGGGTCACAGAGCCACAGAATTGCTCTTCCTCTACTTTCTCTATTGACACCTTCACGCCCTTTTTCCTACTTCTTTTAGAATCAATGTGTGGCCCTTCCTTTGCTTCCCTCCTGGGAGCAGCCCTGGCCAGCCGGTTTACCTTCCGTAGCCCTGAACTGTTCTCAGCCTCGGTGTCCCCCCGTCTTGGGAAATCTTGGTGGATTTACATTCTCCATCTCATTTCAACCATTTTTACATGCTTTTTAATTTTTTTTCTGTATCTTCGTATTTCTTACAGGGCCAGAGGGGAGAAAAGAGGACGGCCGAAGGAAGTTAAAGGGCACTCCAGCAAACTAGATCTACTTTACAGTTGTGTCCTGACACTAATAAGCTGTAAATGGCATTCACCTGCAGACAAATAAAGTGACCGCACTAGAGATGCTGACTTAGTTAGCTGCCAGCAGGAGCGATATGCAAACTACTTAGCCAGCAAGGCAGAAAGGAGCTCGCCAGCCATACGACCCTGGAGCTCATGGGGCACAAGTTTCTCCCTCTTCCAGAAACTTCCATCTTCTGTTCATTTTATAGTATGTCTGAATGAAGAAGTAGAGGGGATACAGACAGAGGAAAATGAATTCAGTGCTCAGGCCTGGATTGGTGGAGACGGGAGGCGCCATGGTTAGCCCGGACAAAGGCGAATATTTGGGCAAGGTGAACATTCCCTGCTTACCGGGGCAGGTTTGCCCTAAAGAAAGTGAGAAAGGATATTGCCCCCTCTGTGGCTAATGGGGTAAAAAAGGGTACTTCCTCAGCTCTGCAGCCTGTACCATCACATAAATGGAAACAGACAGAATTACCATTGATACAAATTAAAAACAAATAAAAAGGGTACACAGAGCTGATTCTGAGAGTTCAAACTCCATTACCCGCTGATTTACTGAGCAGTGACCTGTGATTGTGGGGGGAGGGCGGGAGGAGTGAGGAGTCTCTGCGAATCCCATCAACCCCATTGCCATGTGGCACACCAGTCAATAAGCTATTTAATTTAATGGGAAACAGTATTGACGAGCGGGAGAATGCAAGTCACAAAAGATGCAGCTGCAAGGAGCAGATAAAGTCTTCAACCTGGCCTCACTCTCGGGGTACCCACCCCTCAGCATCCTCCCCGCATCAGAATCCATGGGATTTGGGGGGTGAAGGGGTCCCAAGGGGACGGTGCTTAGGAGGGATTACCCACACAGAGAGATGGAGTCAGCGAGAGGTGGGTTGCAGGGAAGATTGGCAAGGAAATGGGAAACAGATCTTTGGAACTGAGGACAATGTTATCAATGACCTTTCAGAGTGAAGGCAGCCAGAAAGGGGGAGGCCAGCAATTCTACAGGGAAACCCAGCCACCGAATCCCAGGCGAATGAGCCCATCTGCTTGTTTTACTCTTTCCTATGGGGTCAGATCAGGAGTGAAACGCTCCCGGAACCAGAAGCACTCTTTGTCCACCACGAAATGGAAGCTGAGAAAACCAAGCAGGTCACACTCATGTTTGGGAGATTTTTAGAAAGAAGTTAGATAAGTAGAAAATTAGAAATGGAAAAGGTCTAGGATAGACTCCAGCTCAATCCCCCACCACCCCAGCCGCCACCCCATCCTGCCCCTCTCCCCTGCTGAGAAGAGGAGAGAAAAAGAGAAGGTAAGGAAGGCAAGTGTGGTGGAGGGGGTCAGTTCGCCCCAAGTTCCGTGCACGTCCCACTGCTTTGAAGAGTGTAACAGCCTCAGGGACGCCTGGGAGGCTCAGTTGGTTAAGTGAAGAGTGTAACAGCCTCAAGTGAATGCACGGACTTGGACCACCCCCAGCCTAGCACACCCTGAGTTTCCAGAGACGAGTTTTAAGGAATAAACATAAAAGAGGGAGTTGGTAGTGCTGTCCCACAGATTGATATTTATTTATTAAACAAACACGGAGAGAGTATGTATTTGTATGTATTTGCAGTTGGTATTGTTCTAAGGGTTTTGTAAACATCAGTTCCTTTCATCTTCAAAATAACCCTGTAGGAGAGGGACTATTTTTATCTGTGTTGTTACAGATGAAGAAGCTGGGGTGTGGAGAAGCAGCTTTCTCAAGGTTCATCCAGCTGAGACTGGAATGCAGGCAGCCTGACTGTGCAGTCCTTAGAAAGTGCTGTGCTACTTCCAATAATAATAATAATAATAGTGATAATAATAATAATGTTAACCATCATTGGTTGATTGCTTACCAGGTGCCAAGTGTGCTGTGAAACACTGTATTATTGAACTTCAGAACAATTCCATGAGGTAGATTTTATTATTCTCATGTGACAAGTGAGTAAACTCACTTGTCTCAGATTAGGAAAGAGAATTACGTAAATCCCACAGCGAAGAAGTGCCAGTGCCAGACCTCAGACCCAGGTCGGTCCTACTACAAAGCCCATTCTCTGAACTACTGTCAGAGCATGTCCTCCCCCCACGCCCAGCGGAAGAACCAGGTCCCAGCAGTGGCTCTCGCCCTGCTCCATGATGCCACCTCCAAGGTCAGCTTCTCATTGTCGAGTAAACTCCTGACCCGAGCATGGCTCCATACACTCAATCTGTTCAGTGGAGGGAAACTACGTCTTAGGACTGTTCGTGAAGATCGAATGATATAAATATATTCATGATTAAAGATGATCACGGTTATCATGATTAATACATTGTCATGTATTGAATGATATAATGATTCAACCACTATGCACGAGGCAGTGTTCCAGGCTCTGGGGACGTAGCAGCAGGGCTGGCTTCATGAGGAGACCACCTGTGCCGGTGCATGGAGTCCTGTGTTAAGAAAACCCTCACACGTGGGGTTCAGTGTTCAGGTGTTGCTCACTTAAAATTCTCTGTCCCTGTAGTTTTGAATTTGCATTTTGTAAGCGAAATCTAATAGAACGATGGAACATAAATGAGGGCTTAGAACCTCAGCTGCAGGTGCGGGCCTCTCTCCCTGGAGCAGATGATGACCACCTGCTCCCCTGCTCCCTGAGGCTCTGACCCCACCTGGCCTCCTCTTCCCAATTCCCATCCAGCAACCAGCGCTGCTGTCTGCTCCCGGTGGGGGTCTGAACACATACCTGGAAAGAGTGAGGAACGTCTGCCCCGTAGCATCTTGGCTCAGAGTGTGACAGTGACCATTCCCACTCTGCTCGAGTGGTGCCAATGTGTAAGTTGGCAGGTGGCCTTCATTCACCCCCACCCGAGCCAGGGAACTAGAGCTTTCCAGGACAAAGGTTATAATACCGTTAGGGGTTGCCCATCCATCATGGGTTGGAGTAGTGGGCCTGTGGGAAAGGGAGCTCCCTGGCTTGACTTTTCCGCCTCTGTGCAGCACAGTGCCTCAGTCCAGCAACTGGGACCTGGCAGTCCGTGGATCTCAACTGCCTCGAGTCACTGGGTGGTCATGTGGGCAGCTGTGAGGGTCTGCACTGGCTCAGCGACTATGCCCATGCCCGATGGAGTGCGACTTTATACCGCCAATAAAAACCACCATGACAGTCCTGGAGAGACCGGAAAAAAAGAAAAAGGCTTTATATCTAAGTACCTTGAACAGCACTTTTTTCCTGCTTTTTTAATAAAGCACTTGCATTTTCATTTACTGGGCCCTTATATGAATTTGCAAAAGCTTCAAAATAAAATACAAAGTTAATGTTTTAAATGACAGAAATGTATTTCTGGAGGCTAGAAGTTCAAGATCAAGGTGCTGGCTGGTCTGGTTTCTTCTGAGGCTTCTCTCCTTGTGGACATGTCACCATCTGGCTGTGTCCTCACACGGACACACTTCTCTGAGTGTGCACATTCCTGGTGTCTCTTCATGTGTCCAAATTTTCTCCTCTTATAAGGACACCAGTCCTATTGGATTATGCCTCAACCTAATGGCCTCATTCTAACTTAATTACTTCTTTAAAGGCCCTGTCTCCAAATATAGTCATATTCCGAAGTACTAGAGGGTAGGGCTTCAGCATATAAATTTTGAGGAGAACACAATTCAGCCCATAATAGTCCCTTAAATGACATTACTAGTGTTGCACAGAAGCAGGAAAAAGATAGCGTCCCTATAGAGCTCACTTTCATGAGTGAGGAGATAGGTAATTAAAAAGCAAATATGCAATATGTCAGATGGCAATAGGCGCGCTGAGGAACCAGCACACAGGGTAAAAGGGATTGAGAGTAATAGGGAAGACACTTGCTATTTTACATAAAATGACCAGGGAAAGCTGCTCTGATATGCTAACATTTAAACAGAGACCCGAAGGAGGTCAGGAAATGAACTGGACGTCTATCTAGATGAGGGAACGAAAAGGACAAAGTTATTAGAACAATGTGTGGTGCATAGCTTCATATAAATATTACCATCCCCATCCCGTAGTGCTTGTGATTATTTTCCTTGGGTTCATTCTGCTGGAGGTAATAGAGACCTAAGTGCACGCCTCCGCCTCGAATCATTCTGACCGAGTTCAAGGATTCTATACCCTGCAACAGGTCAAATCTTGAATTCATCTTGTTAATGGGCTCAGTACCTAATGTGCCCAGAGTGACCGAGCCCTACGAGCCCCATGTGCCCACTGGGCCCCAAGCTAGAGTCCAACTGATCGCTGGTGAATGGCTTTTATGTTTGTGACTCAGCTGCAAAAGTCCTAAGACTCCTTTCTGACTCTTCATTTCCCAGTCATGACTGGGGTGCAGGCTGCAACCCCAGGCTTTTGGCTTGGGACTTTACTCTGGTAACTACTTCCTTCTAAAGCCCCTGATGTCGTGGTTCTTAATTTGGAGTGCAGGTGGAGGGGGTGATTTTTCCTCACAGGGAACATGTGGCAATGTCTGGAGACGGTTTTTGGTGGACGCGATCAGGGGCCTGCTCCTGGCACGTGGCACATGATGGCCTAAGACGCCACTAAGCACCCTTGGATGTAGGCAGCAGCTCCCCCAGCGAAGAATTACCCAGTCCAAAATAGCAGTATTGCCGAGGTTGGAAGAACTGCCCTAGAGGGTAATATGGAAGGAAAATAATACACCAGCCGTCAGAAACAACCAGAACAGGGGAAACAGGAGGAAACAGGAGGAGAAGCTTGGGCGAAATGTTTCCTTAGTGCAGTGTGTCTACCTTCCCTAATCACCCCCAGCCCTTTCCCAGGAACCCCAGACAGTGCCTGGAGGGGTCCCTGTAGCGGATGGCTACCCTGGGAGCTGCCGCCCAGACCCTGAACCTTGCTCCCGCATGCCCACATGGCTGGACACCCTTCCGGTGGCTCTGATGGGCTTTACAGACACCTTTGGAGACTGGTTTTTGCAGCACTTGCACACCCCCGGGGGTGAGCCGCCAGCTGGGAGTCTCACCACATGAAATCGGCCCAGCTCCTTATCCCTTCCCAGGATGGCTTACTGCTGACTCCGCCCCAGGGATGACACTGAGGTTATTACACCAAAAAAGTCACCATGTCAGATCACCCCAGTCTGTCACATAAGCTCCGCTTTCACTCCCTGTGTGCTTGGGAATTGTCCCCCTAGCACCTCAAGTAATAGAGTGTCCATAGATGTTCTTTAAATTGAACGAAACTTCCTCCTTACATGTGGAGTGACTGTCCCTCGCGCTGTCTTTGGGCGGCCGGTTGTGGGCAAGGTGGTGGAGCCCTGGACTATTTCCCATTCAGAGCTCGGGTGATAATGGCACAGGGACCAGCTGGTCCCAACAGTGTCTGAAAGCTTTTGTGATCCCCACAAGGCATGTTCCAGCAACCCGAAGACTCCCTTCAGACAAATTTCTATGGCAACAGACAACATCTAAGAGATGAAAGGGATGTTCTGAATGTCACTAGCGTCTCAGGAACCGATGATGTAGGGTCACTTAAAGATGTGGGAGGGAGAAGGGTGCGGAGAGGGAAAGAGGACATTGGACTAGGGAGAATGTGTGGTGAGTTTGAAGCCAGGTTATACACAAAACCTACGGAAGTTCTCCCCAAAGGGCAGAGGTAAAAGAGAGGAAGAGAGCTAACTATAAAACAAAAGTAAGGGAGAGGAGGAGGTAGGCAACATGAAGCAGGGTGTTCCGGATGCTTGTTCCCTATTGTCTGCTTTGTCCTTCTTCCCCTCACCCAGAGATAGATGTGCTACTTCTCAGAAAAGGTCACAGAATTGTCTTGAATTCAAGGGTGGTAGCAAAGAAAGAGACAGGGAGAGATTATGTAACAGGATGCTTACTCTTGAGAAATTTACTGCCAGGCCAAAAAAAAAAAAAAAACAAAAACAAAAAACCAAACAAACAGAAAAACCCAAAACCAAAAACACTGGGCTGAGACTCAAGGGCAGAGACTCGAGAATATTCTCACCGCTGGTTCTGGCCACCCAGTCCTGGCGAATGATTGGACCTCTACAAGTGGTGGCTTTTCCACAGTAGAACCCTAATAACCACTCTGCCTCCACCAGAGGCTGTTTTGAGAACCAAATGAGATAATAACTATGACTATGTTTTGTAAACGGTAAAACATTAAACTAGCGTTTCCCACAATGTTCTCTGTAGAACATTAATTCCATGGGATGTTAGTGAGATTCTTGAGTCAAAAAAACAACAATAAAGTTAAAGGGTTGTGGCAGTTGTTTTCATTGTGGGATTTGTGAATATCTTTCCGATATTAAATCGACTATGGAATCTTTTATTGCAGAGTATCTTGCATGACTAAAGTTGCAGAGCACACTTTGGGAAATGTTTCCCTGAAGAATATAAGAAATTATTCATACTGTTCTCGGCTGTGGTAGGAATGGTAGCCATGTGCAGAAGAGCAAAGGGTTGGGTTATCCTGGAAGCAAGAGGAAGGGGCCCTGAATGTGTTGCTCCACAGGCAAGGCTAACACATAAGAAAAGCAAAGTGTGAGAAGCCCACACTTCCTAAGAAAGTGAAATAGGTTGAACTGTGTCCCGACACAAAGATGTGTTGAATCTCTACCTCCTAGCACTTCAAACGTGTCCTTGTTTGGAAAGAGGGGCCTTTAAATAAATAATCGAGTTATAAATGAGTTCCTGAAGGTGAGCCCTAATCCAATATGACTGGTTCCTTATAAGAGGGGGACATCTGGGCTCAGGGAGAGGTAGGCCCTCAGTAACCAGCTGTGGGAAGACAGAGATCGAGCTACAAACCAAAGATTGTGAGCAAACCACTGGAAGCTAGCGGAGAGCCACCGACCAGATTCTCCTCATGGCCCTCAGAAGGAACCAACCCAGGGAGCCTGGGTGGCTCAGTCTTCCACTCAGGTCATGATCCTGGAGTTCTGGAATCGAGCCCCACATCGGGATCCCTGCTCAGCTTGTTTTTCCCTCTCCCTCTGCCTGCCACCCCCACCCCCGTTTGTGCTTGTTGGCTTGCTCTCACTTGTCAAATCAGTCAATCAATCAACCAATCAATCTTAAGAAGAAGAAGGAGGAGGAGGAGGGGGAGGACCCAACCCCGCCCACACCTGGGTCTGGGATTTCTGGCCTCCAGCACTGTGAGACCAATACAGTGCTGGCTCCTAGTTCAAGGGGCTTTACTATAGCAGCTGGGGAAGTGAATCCACCATCGCTCCTCTAAAGAACCTGCAGTCTCATACACCCACTTTTGCAAGGTCCTGACATGTTCTTGCAACTGAAGACACAAGTGACATAAAGCTGAGCTCTATTTAATAAGGTCATAATAAAACTGGCTAACTTTCCTGATGACCAGGCAACTCTAAAGACAAGTTGTCTTCGCTGGGGAGAAACACATCCCCACCCAGAGGAGGATAAAGGGAATGGCATACATTGGCAGTGGTTGAGATATTCCAATCCCTTCCAAAAAATATACCCAACCAAGCCATGGTGGAGGTATGGGCCAGGGGTCTCAGCTTCACATGTAATTATGGTATCCAGCATCTGGCACGAAGGGATGTCTGCAAATGGGAAGAAGAACACAATAGTCGGGCTCGAGTGGCTACTCAGAGGGTTCTGGATAAAACTCCAGTCAGCTTTAAGCAATCAGTCTTTGGAGAATCACAAGGGTTATTCGAATTTCTTTTTAAAGAAATTGCTTTTTTTTTTTCTAAGATACCCAATTCTTACAAATATTTAAACAACATATTGATGCATTTCTCTATGACTTCTGACAGGGTCAAGTATTTGTTCTCTAGCGGGAAGTGTTTTCAGGGCGGCAGTGTGAATGCACAGTCCTCAAATCGCATTCTCCAGCCTTTCTTTGCAGGGACTGTCATTAGCACTATGCCATTTCCCCAAATTTCCTGATGTATTGCATTGGGCAAACTCACTTTTTCCACAAGCTCTGACAAATAGAGACACAATGTGAACAGAATATCAGCTTCCATTTTGTCCAGACTTCCAGGAAGTTCCAAATGACATTAAATGTTCAACCTCAATAATTACTAGAATTCTCACTTCCTCTATTTTTTTCTATAGTGGATGATTTCTGTTTTCTACTTCTACTTCTAAAGCCCTATTTTATCATCTTCTATCTGATGTCTTAGATTATCTTACCTGAGCTCCAAACTCCAAATATCCAGGCATCTACTATCTATGAGTCTCTGCCCGGATACTCTACAGTGACTCAAGCACAGATCAAATTCAAAATCATGCTTTTATTTTTCCTTCTAAAACAGACAAATCCTCCTGCCTTTCTGTCTTAGTGATATCACCACCATTCACTAATTTTCTGAAGCCACATATTCAGGACAACTTACATGTCTTTCTTTTTAACCACCCACACTCAATCCATTGTCATTCTGCTGACCTTGACTCTAAGTTTCTCAGATTAAGTTTCCCACTATCTCTGTGCCATATCCACTTTTACTTGGGTCTTCCTGGATTCCTGCAACACCTTCTAAGAATAAAATTCCCTTCCTCCAATCTCTTCTTCCAAAGAAATTAATCCAATAATGGCATTTGGCTTTTAAGGCCTTTCTTAAGCTTGTTCTCCTTGTGAGGATGGATTCAGGTCCCCATAGCATGGTACACATGGTTACCCCTCCAGCTTTAGGTCCCTTAGTGTGTTTTCTCAAGTTTACCTCCTCAGACTCAGCCATAGCAGAAAGGATGTCCATGTTCACTTCCTCAAACTCAGGACTCTATGCACAGGACCTATGCTCAGCTTTCCAGCTTCAAGCCTCAATATGGCATTCATGAATACCTTCACATTTTCAGTAGATTTAGATTGTTATTTATGCTCCAGACATTTTGAATTACCTTCAGTTTCACAATGAGAATCGATCTTAAATGTATACATCTCTGAGCCTCCTTCTTCTGGGTCAGTAGCACTACCATTAAATATCTCAACAGCTCTTACTCAACCAGAAATAACAGTTGTCTCCCCAAAATAAAGTGTCAGAGGAAAAGAAATGCCAACCCTTTGAACCTGCTGTTTTCTTTTCCTTGAATGGCATTTTCAAACCCAATTCACTTGGATAATTCCTCATCATTCTGAGACTCAGCTCAAACATCGCTTCTTCCTCTGGAAAGGTTTCGTTGTTTTCTTGCTTCTTTTTAAAATGGTCTTGCCTGTGTGTTTCTCATGTGTCTTATACTAGTTAAGTAGTTCTACTTAATAGTTCTACTATCTTATCACACTGCATGGCAATTACACATCACCTTGTCTGTGCTCACCACTACCATGATCACTAAATTAAAGTTCCTTGAAAGCAAATAAGGGTACTACTTATAAACCTGGAATCTAGAATAGTGACTATCACAGAATGTAAATTCAATAATAAGCTAGTCCAGGAAATGAACAAATGAGAGTTTCCTGGAGTTATATGAATTATAATAGGTAAATAAAATATAACGACCTTTAAAATTTAAAGCAATACTAAGCACATCTAGTTGTAATTACTACTGATCTACTTCAGGGCAACGTAGTTTGGGTCTATGAATATGTCTATAGCTAATGTGATGATGTTCCCGAGGTAAGTCACATGCAATTAACTGAAATTTACATTTTTTACTTTTTATGAGACTGACGCGCTGCCCACTGCGCTAAGAGGGCCATCATTTTTTACTTTTTATATAGCAAAGCCTTAGGATATCATGGGCACCAAGGACATGATCTCTAACTATAAGAATATAAGATGAAGTTCTATATAAGGATAATGAAAAGGAGGCACTAAGAGAATAAGTAACTTTCACCGGGTCACTCAGGGAGGAAGTGGCCTGATGAACATTCACATTGGGGCATGCTGCCTCCAGATTCAAAATTCTTTCCATTTCTACTGACTGTGCCATACTAGAGAGAAATCTAAAGAATAACATCCTTTTTAGCTCAAACTTTGTGCAAAAGCTGTAAGAGGTCAGAGAAATAGATGGAAAAGATGTGATGGGAGAACTAGGATTTGAGATGACTCGAGAATTGTTCACAAATACAAAGAAAACAGAAAGATATTCCCAGAAAGGAGAGTATCATAAACTAAGTCGCATGTTTCTACAAGTCATGGAAAACATAACAAGAATAGAAGGAAGAAAAGTATTAATTATTTACAGACAAGTTGTTAAAATAGTCTTAATCTATTTTTCTCTTCCCCATCTTCCCCATCTAATGCATCAGTTTCTGTTTTTCAAAATTGAGACCGTATTATAACAACAATTTTGAATCCTACTTTTTAAAACTTGTGTATGTACTGACGCAAGCATTTTGTCGTTTTTATAAACTATTTGCAAACATTATTTTTAATGGCTCCCTGATCATCAAACAGATGGATGATGGTTTAATTAAACATTTCCCTATTGTTGAACACTTAAATTTAAGTATAAATTTGTTCTTCGGATTAGAAATAATGCTGCTAAGAACATCTTTGTCCATAACACTTATATATTTACTTATAATTCTTCATGATAAATTACAACAGCGGAATTCCTAGGGATAATATTACTAACATTTTTACTGTTTCCCCCCAGATAATTAAACTAATACTTGCAGGAACTAGGACCTCAGTGATAAATAACTTAAAGTCTCTGTCCTCAGGTGTTCATTTTCTAGAGCAAAAGTAAGGAGGCATAGGCAAATAACAAAATACTGCAGAACAAGTGTTTTAATTGAAAGGTGTAAGAGCAAAACTAGAGGACCATGTGCAGGAAAGAACCATTTCTGCTGGGAGAGCGAGGGACATCTCAGAGAAAGTGACTTCTGAACTATGTTTTTATTAGTGTAATTTGACACTTCATTTCGGAGAGACGTTATGTCCGATCGAGTCTGAGCTGTTGAGATATTAGACCTGGTGTTTCTAACACAGAAGAAGGAGCCCGGAGATTATATATATTTTAAGATGCACTCGCCTGTACTATTAACTAATTTAATAATCATTACTAACATATACAACCCACTTACCAAAAACAAACACACTCAGTCACTGAACCTCAGTTCGAAGAAACAGCTCAGGGCCCGACAGGCATCATTGGACTTTGTAGTGTTCGAAGTGGGAAAGAAGCTCCTTCTATTTTGGAAGATTTGGGTATCAGAGGCATGTTGTCCTAAACCACTGAGAAGAGAGTGGAGACAGCCCCAGAGTTTCTAAGACTATTTCCCTCTCACTCCCCCTCCAGCTCAGAGGTTTCTAGACTTTCTCAGTTAATAGCCATTCTCAGAGTCTCAGTAATTGTTTTTGTGTGTGTCCCTATGCCAAAGGAAACACCTGTTTCATTTATTATTAAATAATTAGCTTAAATACATACCTAGCTCAAGTTAGGTTAAATATATAATATTTCTTATGTCCCAACAAGATAGTAGCCATTTGAAAGAAATGCACATTAATTAAAAGGAAAAAATGCATTTTATCCTCAAATAACCACAATTTCTGACAATTGGGACATGTGCAGAACTCTCGACCTTGGAGTCAGATTAAATACCGTCACTCTTATTTCCGGTTCCACACTGGTTTTAATGTAATACTTGCTTATTCTCATAGCAGCTCTATAAACACAACTTCATAACAGTGTCACCGGGTATTGCTGGTAGGAACATAAAATGGCACAACTGCCACAAAAAATGATATGATGGTTCTTCAACAAGTTATGCATAGAATCACATGATCCAATGATTCCATTTCTGGGAATATCCTTGAAAGGACTGAAAGCAGGGATTTGAATAGACACTTGTACACCAAAGTTCATAGCAACAAGATTCACAATAGCCAAAAGGTGGAGCCAAGTCATAGTTCTATCTACAGATGAATCGATAAACAAAATGTGGTCTATACATTTAATGGGATGTTTCACCATTAAAAAGGAAGGGAATTCTGACACCTGCTGCTACAGGGATGAACCTTAAAGACATTGTACTAAATAAACCAGGCAAAAAAGGACAGCTATTGCATAATTTTGCTTACATGGGGTACCTAGAATAGCCAAATTCATGGAGACAGAAGGCAGAATGGTAATTAGCAGGGCTGAAGGGAGGGGAGAATGGGAGTTGTTGTTTAACAGATATAGTCAACCTAGAATTGTCAGGAGGCAACAATGAAGCAAAAGCGTTTGTTTGGGATCAAAGAATTGTAATTAAGGGGGGGTCTACAGATTTGGGCAGCAACCCAAATAATGTTCCACTAGGAAGCAAAAGTCAGGGATTTTTAAAGACAAAAAGGGAATGCGTGTATACATTGTTTACAAAGAATTTTGATTGGTGTTGGTGGCAGAAAACTAAACTTGGCTAAATATAATCTGTTGCTAAAGTGATAGCAAAACGAATGTCTGTTCCCATAGTGAGTTGCAGGTATTCTTGTGAAGTCCTTGGGGTATTTCATTCAGAACCATTCAGAATGTCATGGTTCTGCTCAGTGAGGAAATGCATGAAGGCTGCCTCCTCTATGGTCTCCCATCTGCATTTTAAGACGCCTTAACATAAGTGACTCCATTTGATTCCATCTTCTATAGTACAGAGTTTCAGTTTGGGATGATGAGAAAGTTCACAAGATGAGAGCGGAGATGGCTGCCCAGAATGTAAATATACTTAATTCCACTGAACTGTACTCATAAAAATGGTTAAAATAGTAAGTTTTGTTACCACAATAATTTTTAAAAAGATGCAATGACATTAAGGGACATGTAGTACAATCTAATGTTGAAGCATGAACTAGCCTGAGCTGATAATTTGTATGGTATCTGACAGATGTTGAGTCTTACTATATTTCCCTTAAAAATCTGAAATCTACAGGGGTGCCGGGGTGGCTGAGTTTGTTAAGCATCCAACTCGTTTCAGCTCTGGTTATGTTCTCAAGGTCATGAGATCCAGCCCAGCTGGACTCTGCACTCAATGGAGTGTCTGCTTGAGATTCTCTCTCCCTCTACCCCTTCCCCTCTTTCCACTCAATCTCTCTCGTAAATAAATAAATAAATCTTCAAAAAATATTTTTTGAAATATCCAGCAACATGCCTGTGAGTTTGCCACATTACTGTGGGGTGCCTTGGCAGATAGTTTGGAAACCATAGCTGTTCTCTAACTTAAAGCCTACTCCTTCCCTTTCTGGGTATGTATGGACAAGCTTGGAAAAAGCTATACATAGCTGTTCTGCCACTAACCAGCTCCGTGATCTCAGAAAGTGACTAACCCCCCTCATCCCCAGTTCAAAAGGACAAGCTAGATCCTGTCCAGTCCAGTGAGGTCCACCTCCATAACCACTGCTCACTGCCCCCATTTCCCTAATTCACTCTACCCCGGTCATCTGTAAATTTTCTCTCTTCTTAACCTGTCCCCAACTCCACTCTCCAGGTCATTCTCCATGATGTACGTCTACCTAGAAAACTTACTCATTCTGGGATGCCTGGGTGGCTCAGTTGGTTGGACGGCTGCCTTCGGCTCGGGTCATGATCCCGGAGACCCAGGATCGAGTCCTGCATCAGGCTCCCGGCTCCGCGGGGAGTCTGCTTCTCCCTCTAACCTTCTCCTCGCTCATACTCTTTCACTGCCTCTCTCTAAAATAAATAAATAAAATCTTAAAAAAAAAAAAACCCTTACTCATTCTACTCTCTTTACCTAGAAATCCCTGCTTGTCCTTTAATCCCCAGCCTGTCACTGCACCTGTCATCTTCCTTGTTGTCCCAGATTAACCAGCTGGGATCACTCCTTTGTGGCCATTGGATAAGTCTTCCTTTCTAGCCTGGAAGCTCTTTGAGGACAGGCTACCACTGCCCTTCCCATCACTGGGTCTGTGGGGCCTACTGATCCGGTTCCGGGAATGTAATTGCTTGCTCAATATGCAGACATCCTCACTCACAGGAAATGTTGGTGTTGGTACAACTGAAGCCGAGAGAAAAGAAGGAGACTGACTGCATTGTTGGGAGCTCACTTGATCTCTTCATTCATCTCAAGGTTGGTTTGTTTTCCCTCCTCCCTTCCTCTTTGTTAATATCTTCTTCTTTCTTCTAAAGCATTGTGTGGCCTCATGCCAGGGACAAGAAAATACTGTTCTGTTCTGTTGATCTGGGCGGGAGGGGAGGGGAAGAGTGAAAGTTTTTCTGTCTTAGGCATGAAAAGATGAGAATTTATATATTTGAAAAGTATCTTTGGACAAGTAAACAATTCTGCCCTCACACCCCTCTTCCCCCAAGGTATAAACAAGCTTCTGCCTCTTCTCTATTAAAAAGATCTTCACCAGCAACTGAGGGGTGGGAGGAGGGAGTCTATTCTTAGTTTTCCGCTGGCAATAAAGCACTGCCTGGGCAAATCCCACCACTCCCTCCCTTATTACTGAAAACCTTAAATGTGCAGGGATTGGGTAAATCATTTTACTCCCCACTGTCTACTCCTAGTTAATGAACAAGAACCCTGAAACAAGGGTCTCATTATCCCCATTTTACTGGTAGGGATGTTGACTCTCAGAGTGGTTAAGTGATATTTCTGAGGACACACAGCTAACTTTAAACACTCTTGCTATTCTCCTTCTTCCCCAGCCCCACCCCGGACTCACTCTATTTCAGCTTCCGCCAAAAGAAACATTGCAAAGATTTTCCCTTAGGAGCCCACTCATTTTCTTGGGCACTGGGGCTTACAGAGTGCTGAGAGTGCCTATGATTTCGTCTGCCACTTAACTGAGATTAGCTGGAAGCAATCTGCTTAAAGTTTAAGCATCAACTTATCACTTTGTTAACTGTGCATTCATTTTCAAGGGGATGGTTAACTTTAATGGGAATGGGGGATTGAATCATGCAGCAACAGGTTCTGTGACATGTGGGAACCAGAAGGGAAGTGAGAGGCCTTCCCTGTCAGATGTTGTAGGGTGGGAGATCTGGTGTAAAGATCTGGATTAATTTTCTGCCTGCAATTTCCTGCAGGGGACAGGCAGGAAGACTCCAATTCTGTTACCCTGTGATTGACATCAAGAATTCACTCTGTTCAAAGCAGGACAGTGTCCAGTGCCTGAAAGAACGATGGGAGGGGGGAGACAGGTGGAAGTCTTCCCAGCCACAAGAAACACAGAGGATGCACACACTATCAGAACTGCCCAGTAGAAGGGGCCTTCATGCCCCTTCTATCCCACTACTTCACTTTAGAGAGGAGGAAACTGAGGCCTAGGGAGGAATCATGGCTTGTCCTGGCTACAACACAAGGCTACAACCATGGCTACAATACAAGGCAGGTTGCAGCTTGACTAGAATATGGCAGACTTCTTTCCCCATCTCTCAGCTTCTAAGAG
The DNA here is from genome assembly GCA_004024625.1 of Mellivora capensis. Lineage (NCBI taxonomy): Eukaryota > Metazoa > Chordata > Mammalia > Carnivora > Mustelidae > Mellivora > Mellivora capensis. The sequence goes on along the minus strand of PISX010000225.1, from coordinate 153,679 downwards.
TCTCTTGACTTCTCGATGGCAGCAAAGTACAGCTCACTTAATTCCATGAGCTCAAAGCCAACTTTTCCGGACTTTTAGTAAAAAGTATTCATTGATTCATGCCCATATGGTTTCATGTTTTCTCCAAAAGAAGTAAAACTTTTTTTTTTTGAGAAAATTAACAGGCTTACAACTTCTTGAGTGTCAATGATTTTTTTTTCTCCCATTTTAATCACTGTAGTATAAAACATCCTTTTTTTAAATGTATATCATATGTATCACATTTCCTTATTAGGTAGGGAAGGCCTAGGGATTTTAACCTAATCAATAATGAATGAAACAACTAGTTGGGAAGGGTAGTTATGAGAGAGCCTACAAAATCCAGAGAAGTCAGTCTGGTTAAGAATCTGGTAGCTTCGGTCTCCATACTGCTAGCTGCATTAATGATATTACCCTGCTTGGCATTTTAGAAGTGACAGCCCCTTGATCCACTTTAATGAGCCAACTTTCTCTCACAGAGTTGGGCAAGTTTCTTTACCAGCATCTCTAATTTCTAAAGCCATTCATAAAATAAGTAATGAACACCTATTATGCATATGACATTGTCCAATATTCTGAAAATAAAAACAAAAAAGAAAAATCCCATTGGATAACTTGTCAAGGATCTAATATAAAGTAGGATCTCTCAGTCTGTATAGGTAGTGATCCATTTGTAAGATAAGATAACTTATGATCAGTAAGTAGGTCATGACCAGCATTTTCTTTTAATGAAATTGTGGCAAATTGCTAGAGTCATGGCCCTCAGTTTCTTCTTGCCTCCATGTGATTCACTGACCAATGAAACAATGACAAGCATGACGCAGGCAAGGACTTCCAAATGCTTGAGCATTGGAACTTGCCCTTTCTTGCAGTTGTTGAAAACTCTGATGCCATCATTATATGGATGAACCTGGACAACCTTGTGGAAGAAGAAAGATAGCTCAATCACCTGCACCCTGGACTGCCACCAGATATGTGACTGAAGCCCATCCAGACCCAACCAGCCTCTCCTACCCCCCACAACTGACCCACCGCCTGACCACAGATTCATGAGCAAGCCCAACCAAGATCAGCTGAACCCAGTCTAGTCAGAAATAGGTTTATGCAATTTTGGCATTATTGACATTGGGGCACAATAATTCTTGGGGGCAGACTGTTCTATACATGCTTAGCGGCATGCCCAACCTCTCCTGACTAGATGCCAGTAGCACCACTACCCCGGTTACAAAAAGCAAAAATATCTCCAGCCATGGCCACATGTCCTAGTTGATTACTACTGGTCTAGAAAAATCACCCAACAAAATCATGAGAAAAATACATGATTCTTGGTTTATATCAATTACGTTTTGTGGTGGTCTTCATGTAACCCAAACTATCTGATATAGGATGGCCTAGAATAGGATAGATCAGAAAACATTCCTCAGTAAAGGCAAGCACTATTTTGTGAAGCAATATCATGTATGTACTAGGTCATGATGTCAAATGTATTTCTTGCTCTGGGCTGTCATCAATAAAGGTTTAAAAGTCTTCTGGATTATTAAAGGAAAAGGCATGGAACTGGATTTTCCCCCCCCGGCTCTGATACCTATTGACTGAGTAATATTAAGTCTCTTTTTCTAAATTCCCTAAGCCTTAGACTTCTCATCTAATAAGATCAGCCTATTGTAAATTTATGAGGGCTAACTACATAAAAGTGCATCATAAACTATGAGAAGTCATAGTGCTATGTATTGATGTCATCATTGGGTTGCCTTCTGTTTGTCTTCTGCTTGTGTCTTCCTGTCTCCTGGAGGCTCTCCATTTGCCAGCTCCTAGTCACCCTACATCCATAATTTAATGTGAACAGGGCAGGCCACATCTTGCCATGAAGCATTCCTTCTCTGACCACTCACTGACTCATTTTGGCACTTGCTAGATATGCCAAATATCCACTTATCAAATATCACTTTGACACTTATCACTAATTCAATTCAGTGTTCAGTTCCATTCTATTTTGTTCATATATCGTACATATTTTAGTTTCTTTCCCCACCTAGTTGCAAGCTCCCTGAGGCCGGCGGCCATGCTTCCTCTTCTTTGACTGCCCCGCAGTGTATGGCACATTTTCCTGGACACATCATAGGTCTTCACAAGGACTTAACTTTATGATTCTCATTCAAAAGACTTGGTCTTTACTTCCTTTCCACTTTCTCGATTTTGCCTTCAGAAGCCCATGGTCTCCTCCGTAAATTAGTCTGCCCCCCTCCTGGACCCCCACAAGTCCCTTCTGGGGCTTGAGCCATCACCCAGGTCCCCTGCCTGATTAATACTGGAGACCAGAAGTGGAATAACAGCACCATGCTGATTGTTTGGGGTATCACCTGATAAACCGTTTCCTAAAAGGGAGATCACCCACTGGAAAAGCAGCAGCTGCCTGCGGTAACTATGCTTTTCAGCTAAAGAAGGCCCCGGGCACCTGACCTCCTCCTTGGCCACAAGCCCTCAGTCAGGCAATTACAGCACCACAGCCTCATACCCAGCAGGGCCGGGATGGAGCCCGGGCTCCTCTCCTGGTTAATTCGCTCTACCCACAGGAAGCACACCAGGCTGGAAGGGCATCCCTGGCTGGGAGGCATCCTTGTTGCCCTTGGGTCCTCCGAGTCTGGGCTGGGATTTCTCAGCAACACTGCTCCCTGCCTCACCATCTCCCTGCAGGACACAACCCTGTGGGGCCAGCATGGTGAGTCGAGGCTGAAAGGAGGATTTACTGTTTGTTGTTAGACTATTAACAAGCACAGTCTGTTAATGGACTCTGATTGATTTCTGGATGCTTGCTTCCTTCTGGACTGTTGGAACTCAGATGCAGAAGCTAGTGTGAGGAGACAAAATGTTGACTTGGTTTCTCTTCCCAAGGGCAGCTAGAAAAATGCATAGGTATCCATTAGATGAGTGCCCAGGTAGGAAATGGAAAGCTTATTCCACCTTCCCGGGAAATCACGTTCTCCAGCAGAGGCAGTGTGGAAAGAAAGCACACTGGACTCAGGGCCTGACTGTCTGAGTTTGAAGACTATTTCTCCCTACTAACTGGTTGTTTCCCAGTTGCCAAGTGTCTAGGACCTTGGATAGCTGGTTTAAGCCCTCCAAGTCTGCCTCAATAAATAAGGATAGTAATGGTCCCTCTGTTAGGGCTGCTGAGGAGCTCACATGAAATCCTTCCTGAGAAATTCTGAGTAAATAGGATCATCAGTTATATACAAATGGAATTAGACCATTTCCATGATCTGTAATTCCGGGAATGTTAGGGGAAACATGGCTCCCCTGGCCCTCCCTCATCCTGAGAAGCATGCTACCAAATACGCCAGCTGTCATAAAATGAGTGTTTGCTTTGATTTTCTTTGAAGGAGGCAGCTAACTTCCACTTGAAGTTTCCCTTAAGAAAAAAAAAGAAACTAATTTGCAGTGAAAGATTTTAAGTTAAAGGTGAATACTTTTCAATATAGAGGGTATAAAACTAGAGATGAATACATTACCACTAATAAACATCTGTAGGACACTTTACAGGTTAGAAAGGCAGGGTCTTCTCTGGAGGCTTCCAAGAGGATCGCTGACCCCAATAGCTCTAGAGTTCATTCACTCAACAAATCTTTAAGGAGCACCAGCCCTATGCAAATCATGATGAGGCCCTCAGGGTATAGGGTAGAAAAAGGCAAGCAAACCCCTTTACTATGGAGCTTACATACCCCTAAGAGATAGTCCAGAAAGAATTAAAAAACATGAAAACAGAAATGGAATATTGGGTACTATGAGGAAAATAGAATGTGTAATAGAATAGGAGAGAGTAACCATGGGATGCTGCTTTAGGAAAGATAGTGTGGGAAAACTTTCTGCGGCACTGACATTTGAACAGAAAGTTTAATGGAGGGAGGGAGAAATATATATATATATATATATATATATATATATATATATATATATATGGATTTCTGAGGGAAGAAAATATTCCATAAAGAAAGTAAGTGTAAAGGCCCTTAGGCAAGAATTTGCTCGGTGTGTTTGAAAAACAAGACAATTCAGACCCATCCCCTCCAGATGAAATGCTTTCTCAAGATTCTCTTCAGCGTGTTTTTGTCTCCCTAGAAGAGATTTAGTCTTTTAATTATTATTTATTCACTCTTTAGGGGTAATAGAGCAGCAACATAAACTTAGCATTCAAGTGGGATGGAATTGCCAGTCAAAGTTGGCTGAGTTCAGCCTGTCAGCTGTTTTAAATAAGGGCCTTGAACTCTGAAAGAGCATTTGGGAATGTTTATCTCCTTCAGAGCTCCGAGGCCTCCACTCCCTGTTTATCTTCAGAGTTCAGTTTGAAGTGCCTGGTCGTGTACCCGCTGCGGTGACAGAAGCCATGGAAGGCCTCATCACCACCCTGAAAAATCCCCAGCAGAGAGAGTGGGCTGTGCAACAGAGAACGTTGGAAGGGAACAAAATGGACCATCTCGGCTGGATGGGGAGAAGCACACACACTTGCTTTAGCATCGTATTTATAGGAAGACCCCCATCCAAACCCGACGATGGAAACCCACTTGCCCGATTCATTCCTCTCTCTCATATGGTGGCAAGCGCCTCACAGGTAGCCAGCTCTGCTTCCCAGAACAAACGCACAGAAAGCTCAAACTCTCCTTGCTCTTCTCTGCCACCTAGGTCACAGCGAGGAGACAGCTGGCACCACAGGATCAGAAAACAGGACCGTTGTGACCGTATCGGGGTTAAACTAGTTGATGACGGCCCTTCTCTTGCCTTCATGTTCCCTCTTAGAGGGAAGACTGTCAGGCGTGAGATTTTACTTCATTTTCCTCATAGGAACCCAGAAGGCAACTATCTGAATGTGCTTACTCAGGATCCCTGGGCTTGCCATGAAGGAAGGAGAAGCAGACCAGAGCAGAAAGAGGACATAGATCAACAGAATTCACCTCTTGGCTGGCTTCTGTGGAATTACTGGGGTTCTGTCCTTAGCCCTTTCGCCACTCCTAACCAGTCATCCCAACGACCTACATTTCCACATAGGAAGATTTGAAAAGCAGACTGACTTGTCATTTTCTATTTGTTAGAATCTCTCCAACTTCTATCGAATTTGGAGAATTTGGAGTCCAATTTCTATCGAATATGGCTATGTGCTCCGTGTCTGACAACCTTTTGTTTCCTAGGCTATGCCTAGGCCTACCAATCCCTCTTCACTCTTCTCTTGGGTTATCCCCTTTTACCATAGTCTATCTGGAGGTCAGTCATAGGCAGTGTGGTCATACACTTTTTTTTCTTTTTAAACATTTATTTTGTTTATTTGAGAGAGAAAGCATGTGCACAGGAGGAGGGGGAGAGGCAGGAGGAGAGGAAGACAAGCAGACTCCCTACTGAGTGGGGTGGCCAAAATGGGGCTCAATTCCAGGACCCCAAGATCATGACCTGAGCTTAAACCAAGACACAAACACTTAACTGAGTGAGCCACCCAGGCACCCCTGGACATACATATTGTTGAAATTGAATGAATTTCTACAGCCAGGTCACTTGAAAAAGCCTTCAGAAACTCCAGCGCTGAATGCCCTTTCTTCCATCCATTAAGTGGGAATATACAGATTTTTCCACAAGTGATAACTAGATGGGTTTTCCCCTAAAAGGTAACTCCACCCACCATCACCATGTCCACCAGGAGTGGTCACTCATCCCTCAGATGTAGTAGCTGCTCTGGGAGATAGGGACATGAGTCTTTTCTTCTCCTGCAGTCTTGGTTGCCTCGTTTGTAGCCTAAGGGCATTTGGAGCAGACCGTGTCCCACCCCAGTGTTGCTGAGTCAAAACCCTAGAGGCTACCCCATCACTTTCGCCCTATGTTTTCAAGGCCACAACAGACACACACTGCCAACTCCTGAAAGCGCAGCACGTCAGCTTCCAAAGGGAAAGCGGGAGCATCCAGAACACTGGCCTACAGCGATGATGAGGCTCAGGGAAGGTCTGTGTAATTGCATCCGACCAAAGGGCTGGTTCCTTTTCACAAGTCCTCCAGCTGATCTGGAAGATAGTCAAGTCTGGAAACCGCTGCAGAGGAATGGACTCAACCCAGTTTTGCCAAATTCTCTTACAACTCCCCATCCCATCACTTTCGCCCTATGTTTTCAAGGCCACAACAGACACACACTGCCAACTCCTGAAAGCGCAGCACGTCAGCTTCCAAAGGGAAAGCGGGAGCATCCAGAACACTGGCCTACAGCGATGATGAGGCTCAGGGAAGGTCTGTGTAATTGCATCCGACCAAAGGGCTGGTTCCTTTCTGCAGCTGCTTTCAGGACACCAGAGCTTTCCCGAAGGAGGAGCCTCACTTATTAACATCATAACTCAAGCAAGTTGCTTGGAGTCGCCACACATGGCAAATTGCATTCTGCAAAGTGTTGAAGCTGCAAAGTCACCGGCTGCGTCGATAGACTTTTATTTTAACGATGTTTGTGATCAATATTTAAACAGGATTGACCCAGCCTGCTGCTAGTGCACCTCTCTCCTTCCAGCTGCTTGTGAAAGATAAAATATTTACTTGGGGGGATGGTGGTGGTTATGATGGTCTGAGGCCAAGGCAGGAGATGATGGGGGTATGGTAGAGGGCAAGAATGCCATAGGATATATTAGCATCAAGCTCTAATGGGTCTGAGGTCTCTTGGCTTTGGTTCAGACATTCTGAGCCGATTATGAGGAAATGAGAAGAGTATTTATGGAACGATTTGGTCACTAATAGTATAAACTTTAGAGTATTAAGAGATTTTTCTGGAAAACAATCACCACATATTTAAGTTTGCCTTCACTGAAATCCAACAAGAGTTAATAGCTGAGAGCATGGTTTTGGGTTCACACAGCTCAGGTGTGACCCTGTCCCCCACATCTCCACGGACACTTATTTTATACTTTGGAGTCACGTTTTACTCATCTATAACATGATTCCTCATAACGTTGTAAAGGTCTAAATGAAACACAACGAAAAGCAGTTGAAATATTGGCCTTCCATTGGTACATGCTCAGTAAGTGTTAGGGAATCACTGGTCGATCTGGGCCTTAAAACTCAGTTCTATTTGTCTCTCACACCTTACTTTCAAAGACTTATATGATCTACGTACAAAATTAGATAACATATTAGGATGCGGTGTTATTAGAGTGCAGTCTCCGTGAAAGGAAGTTGAAATAAAAAGAAACCAGAAGTGGCTTGAGAAATCAGGAAAATCCACATGGAACAGGCCACACTAGAGTTAGACATGAAAGGCCAGCAGGATGATTGAGAGCGACATTGGGAGAAGAGCATACATGAATGGACAGGGCCTCTGAGAGGGACCTGTTGAATCTGAGGTACTTCTTGCATCTCAGAGCAGAGAAAGAGTTAAACGCCCAGTGAACAGGAAACACCAGAAAATGTGTTGTCTGAGGGGAGGCTAGAACTGTGCTTCCAAAGGATGGGCAGCACAGAGGAGCCCGTGTTGGGGGCTGGGCAGGGAAGATTTGTGAGGTGTGCCCGGGTGACCAACCTGAAAGTGCCAGACACTTTCTCATCTTAGCACAGAAAGTCCTGAGTACCAGAGACCCTTCAGTTCTGGGCACACCAGGACGGTTGGTTTCTATCATGAAGAGGACCGGCTGTGTGTGATCTCCTAAAGCCAAGGGAAGCAAACTTCCAGAGAGACTGATTGACAGCACCAAATGTCAGAGAAAGAAAACCTGAGAACTGCTTATTGGATTTGGCAATTAGGAAGTCACTGGGGACAGATTAAGGAGAGCTGTGATGTCGAGATGTGGGTTCTGGGGCTGACTTTTCAAGCCATGGGAAGTCTTCGCAGTTGCTTTCTTCAGCAGGGGAATGACTAGATGAAAGCCATCTCTGAAGAACGTGATTTGTCTTAGGACTTTTTTAGAGCAGAATAAAAATCACGCCATCCAAAACCAAGCACACAGCCCCCAAAGGGCCATCGATGGAGCCTGTGTGTTCAGCATTCCTTACCTCTGGTCCAAACAGTCAGAGGAGTTCGATACGCTGGCCTCTGGTGTTTGGTTCATAATGATTCCGATGTTACATGGATGGCCAAATGACTGACTTTCCCATTGATCATGGGAGCCTGAGATGTGAATGATGGATTGAGCCACCCGAGCGGCTACTTGTGGGAAGTCTGATTTTGTTCAGATGAGCTACTTCGTACAACCTCTTCTCCCCATTCCCTGATGACCCTATGTCTCAGGCTCTCAGGTTCCCTCTGACTCTCTCATGAAACCTCTTACCTTCCTGACTTCCTATCCACCCACCCTCCCTTCCATTTTTCTTTCCTCATTCCTGTTCCTCTGTTCCTTCCCTTCCTCTCTTTCTCCTTTTGGTCACATGTCTCCCTTATCTGTTTTTTCTTCTTCTGGCTTATTTCTTAAGGTCTATTGTTATTTAGTTGGGACTTGGCAGGAAGAGGGCACAAGAAGCATTAAGATTCTTTTAAAGCATGGGATGAAATCCAAAAGTCCTCTTAGCATATCCCAGGGTCTCCGAATCATATCTACTCTGGTTTTGGCTGGGGGAATTACCTAAGTCAATGGAAAGCTACATCTCCCTTGAACTGGCCTCCATGAGACAGGCCCCACTGGAGGAGATAAGCAACTCAACCCCTTTAGACCCAGATCGTTTTTTTCCAAGGTTCAGGAAACTGAACCTAATAACTTGAGCTTCACAGACCCTTCTATTGTAGGAGACTAAAGGACTATATTTCAGGGATGCAAAACAAATACATATTACGGAAGATGGGCTGACTTTCCTTCCTATTTGAAGGGTTGAACTGAAGCCAGCATGGATTATTTTAAAAGCACAGATAAATTTCTAAAGTCAAATCAGTCTGGATCTTATTAAACTTGACTGTCTCCATGTGTGTTTGAGTAGGCTGTGGATATGGATGTGTGTCTAGATGTTTTCATCCTTCCACAATTTTGTGAAGTCATTCCTCCACCAATAGAGGGGATCCACGTCTACGCTTTCGCCCACCCACCTCAGAAACCACAGTGCAAACTATGAGGGTCGAAGTTCACACAAACTCAGCCGCTCCTTTGAAGTCTCTGTGGGTGTCTCGGGGGTGTGTTTGAAGAGGGATTGCAGGTTCCTCACTGTGTTTCTTGTGAGATCAGGGAAAAGAAAACTGAAACAAAAATTTGATTTGGTTTGCAACACACTTTGTGCTGCCAATGGCAACCAGCCACACATGCTGTCATTTACGCAGAGTAATTCTGTCTGGATTGTTTTACAGCCTCCCTTTCCCTCTGTTCACCACACAGACTATTCCGACACCCTCCTAATGCATTCGTGTCTGTGTCTATACGAGTCTACAAACTATAACATTATAAGTGTGCGGATACATATATATAAGCTCATTGGGGGAGATGTATTTTAAGTGCCGTGCTCTGTATGATCAAACTGATTTGGGTTTCCTTTCCTGCCTATGTAAATTCCCTCCTGCCCGTATGTGTGGCCCTTTGCCCAAGGAAAGCGTTTTCCACAGAAGTTAGCACATCTCCCTTGCCCTGTTTCTCTCACTTGCATATGTCCCCTTGGTTGTGTAATTACAGTCTGCTTTATCTACACAAAGCCTTCACTGCAACTTTTAGAAATTCTGCAATACTTAATCTTCCTTCCCTGACACTCAAAGCTAGTTACCATTTCCTTTGTCCCTCTTGGGCCCGTCTGCGTGCACCTCTGAGATTCAAGACTCACCTGGGGTTCCTCTCTGCTTATCACCATGTCCTCAGAGGATCTTCCCTTCTGAGGATTTTGGCCAAAGACATCAAAACAAAGATCCTCAGGTCTCCATTCTAATTTTAAGCCTTACCTTTCACCTGCAGATTACTTCTACTTTCTGAGCCACCTACAGGAATTTTTAACTGAAATTTGCCCCCAGATTTCATCTCAAATCAAGCCTGATGTGTTTTCCTTTTGGACAGATTTTCAACCTTCATTTCTCATATCCCATATGTATTAAACCATTGACATTGTCATTTTATTGCCCTCTTCCAGAGTTTCTGGTTGGTTCCCGAGGATGGTCAGGTTTGCTGGGAAGGCTCACATTCTCTCTTGCTCACTCATCCCTCAGCCAACATGTCCTTGTCAATACATCCCTAGATTCCTGCAACACATTCCTTGTTTCCTCCTCTGCCCTGTTTTCTCCCACCTTCCTCTCCAGTGTCTACATTACTGACAGAAGATTCTGCAAAATATCACGAGCCCTCAGCATTCTCATCAGTGACTGGGTCACAGCCACATTCAAGACTTCCTCTTTTCTAGACCTAAATTTCTCCTTTCTCTCTCCAGTCATATTCATCACCATACAGTGCTTTCACCACTCACCACACCATCTACTTCTCAGGTATCCACCAAAGCTGTTTCCTTCAAGTGAGTGGTCTTCTCTGACTCCCTACCCATCCAACCCTCATATTTCCTTATGGGTCAAATTCAGATCTATGATCCAGTTGGAGCTTGCCCAGATCACTCGTACTCTTCAGTAGGTTTTGAGTTGGAGTTCTCTAAGCACATTATCAGGACACTTTATGTATATAAAGACACCTTATGTATATAAATATGTATATAATACCTTTATGCGGTTTTTTCCATATATATTCTGATTGTCTCCTCCCCGTATTTCCCTGAATATGTATTGAATGATTTAACAAACCAATCCTTGTTAAAGTTTCCAAATAGTCAAGGGCAACAAGAGATAAAAGTAATTACTTGTTGAATGGACTGATCACGTTTTGGAAGAGGTCATAGGATTAATAAATGCACATGGCAAAAACTCAACAGACTTAGGCAAAGAGGGATTTACCAAGCCAGATTTAATGGCTAACATCTCAGGAAGGTCCAGACGCAAAATTGGTCCATGGCATGGCTGGACTAGGGGCTTGAGTCTGACCTATTACCCTTAACTCTGCTCTCCTTCATGGTGGCTTCACTCTCAGGCAGGGCTCCTCTGTGAATGGCCCCCATCAATTCCAGGAGTATGACCTATCTGAAAGGAAATTACCTTTCAAATGATTATCCTAGAGTTAATTTTTGTTGAACTAGCCTAGGTATGTGCCCATCCTTACACTCTTCATCATGGCCAACAAAATGAGGATTGTGCTGATTGGCTAGGCTGGTTTACACCTCCATCCCTGAGTCCGTTGATGAAGTGAGGGCATGTGATGCTCTGACCAACCTAGCCTTGGTCACTTGCCTACTCCTGAAGCCATCACTCAAAGGAGAGGAGCTAAGGATGAGGAAGGGGTTTTTCTCAAGTAAATTAGGTTTCTCTTGCCAGAAGAAAGGAAAATGGATGCTGCCACAGTAAAAGCAGCCTTCTAGGAGATAATTCCCCACTTAGGATCTGATAAGACTGAGTACTCTGGAAAGGGGGAAGAGAGTCCAAGGTCAGACGACTGAAGAAAAAAATGTTGGTTAGTAAGTGGTTTTTCCTACTCTCATATAATGAAAGGAAATATGGCTCTGAATAGAATTCCTCTCTTTTCATGTCCTCTGCCTCCCTGTCAGATCTACTACCTTCATTCATTGTCCATGGTAAAAAGAAACTGACTCCAATAGACATTAAAATATAGTCAAATTACAATGTAACCTCAAATTAGAAAGAAAACACAAAACAGATAGAAAGCCAAGTCATTCTACAGGATTTCCTATAACATAAAAAAATGGTCCTTTCATGGCAGACTTAAGAAGGATTCAGGTGTGTTAGATCTGTAAAATGAAGTGGGGTCAGACTTAACATATAATTAATTTTTGTTAAGTTTTTAACACAACAGACATCGTTGAGGTGAAAGCCTAATTATTGGTTCAAATTTTCTTACATAAAAGTTGACCTATCCTTGCCTGGACAATTTCCAACTTTGTGAACAAAAGACAGTGCCATGTAATTCTCATGCTTATGAGGTGGAGAAATTGGTTTTGAAAGACAGAAACTGAAACTACCCTTTTTTCTTTTTCTCCTTAATAGAATGAAAAAATGCATTGATTTATTCTTCCCATCAAGCCCTGCAAGTCTCTTCTTGGTCTGTCATACAAATTCAAGAGAGCTTGGCAGGAGGCAAAATGTCTGGGCTCCCAAATGGGTCACCAAATTGGCCCGTTAACTAAATTTCAGTTTTCTTCTCTCCCGTTGTTGGTGGCCTTAGCTCTCTAAGTGAAAACTAATATCGTTCCTTCACATGGGGGTCCTTAATGACACCGGGAAGCAGACTGGTGACTTCTCATATTAGAGCAATTTGTACAAAGCCCAAAGGAACTCTGCAGCGACTTCATCAAACCATTTCCTTCTTCCCAGCCACGCAGCGTGGCCGTGAGATTCGGACTAGCTGTCCAGGTTAGTCATGCAGTTAGTCTAGCTTCAAGACACTGACGATTAAAAAATCATAAGGAAAAGACTTTCTGAGGGGCCTAGTGGGAGGGATAACACTGGCAAAATGTGTAAAATGAGAAAAGAGTTGATCTCTGATTTTGACAATCTACCTCCAAAATGAATTAGAAGAGCTAGTTGCTATGTATCCATGCAGCAGGGTAAAGAGAAAGAATCATTTCTCTATTCTGAGCCATAATCCCAGCTCAAACAGGGTACCTCACCCTCCCTGTACTGACAATCACCAGCCTTGAGATAAATGGACTCCTCCATTATATTTTTCTTTTCTCCCCCTGAGCTAAGTAGAGACCTAGCCCCAGACTCATCCCCCCCAGGACTGAAACATTTCATTCCATCCACTGCATTTTATTAGCAATATTCAGGATAAGTGGTTAGCATGGAGAGTAGGGACACAGCATCTGGCCCTGGGCCGGGTGCTTAGTGTTGGGGCCCACAATGGGCTCCCAGGGCTCCACCTGCTCTCTGCGGGGCTTCATCCACTGCTGTATTGGGTGGTCTCAGCATCCACTGAATAGCCATTGCATAGATGGGATCTGAGACTCATGGCCCATGACTTCTGGATGCAATGTTTTTCTCCCACTGTCCTTCGTATCTCTTTGGGTACCATCTTTAGTTGCTTTTCAACTCTACTCCTGTGCAGTCTTTACCATTATGACTATTTCCTGCCATCTCACCCAGGATTAGTCATGGGCCCCTTCTGGACCCAACAGACATATATGAAAGGAAGTGAGCTCTGGGGCCTCCGTGTTTCATAAAATCAGAATATTAACATTTCTTCATCAGTAACTCCCCAGCTCATAGGATTGGTTTGGAGATTAAGGAAATAAAAATGTGTAAAGTGCCTAGAAAGTGAGCAGCAAAGAGAGAACACCCAATAATTCTTAACTATTTTTGCCATCGTCACCACAGTATCCCAACCTGAACTCCCCTGGATATTCCTCTCTGTTAGCTACCGGAGAAAAACCGAGCAAACTAATTCTGTCTGAGAAAAATAAATAAAATAAAAGACAAACTTCATCAATTCTGGAAAAGCACTACAATGGGCCAACTGGCAGACACATTAGTGGACTGTCCTCAGCCAAGTAAGTCCCAGTCGCATTCTGCCGCTGCTGCGGACATCGGTTGTCTTTTCAATGGAAGTCTGGTTTATTCTCATCCCTGAGGTACCTCCACAATCTTCCTTTCTTCTCCCTTCCAATGATGCAGTCCCAACCAAAACAGGAGAATAAAAGGCTCTATTTGGCAAGTGGCTATCCAGAGCAACCCTGGAGGGAAGGAAGCAGAAGGAAGCTGCTCCCATCTTTTAATTAGCAGTGTGTGTGCCATCCATCGCTGCTGGTCATTGTAGCAAGGGCTGGAAGAGCAACAGGCTTCTCTTTCCCCACTTGCTTTGATTTTTCCCTCAACTACCCCTCCCTCCACACCCCACCCTTCTACTGTCTAACACCCAACCAAATGTGATTATTTGCATGAAATCAATACCATGTTTCACACACAAAAGCCCAGAAAAACCTGCGATGCCATTGTGTAATTTTTCATGAACCAGACTCCTAAGTGCTTGCCAACAAGCTAAATTATCCTCTTGTTAAGTGTTATATGTTTTTTCTTCCCTCTTTCTTCTCTTCCATGTACTTCTTAATATTGATAAGCTTCTCTTAGTTGAAGAGAACATTTGCATTTTTCTTTAGTTCTCTGTGTAGCAAGCACATCAAAGGACCTGACTCCCCCTGCCTTTTTATTTTTCCTTCTCAGAACCTGAACTGTCTTTAGCCAAACTCTTTGAAAAGATGGTGCTATTTTAGAGGGAAAAGGGAAAGCTGGGGTTTCAGAGTCTGGGTTTTAGATCTAATACCAAAAGTCACATGAAAGCTAGGGTTTAACTTCTGTTAATTTGATCAATTAATCAATTAACCCCTAGGTAGTTACCACCTGGGTTTCCAGCCCTATACTCAGCACTTTGGTAGCAGTAAGAGTAAAAAGAATTTTTAAAAATAGTCTATTAGTGCAGATAAAATGAAAGTGGTTTGTAAACACTAGTATAACTGGGGAGCCCCTGGGTGGTGGAGTTGGCTGAGGGTCTGAGTCTTGGTTTAAGCGCATGTTGGGATCTCAGGTTCCTGGGATAGAACCCTGAGTCCAGGTCCCTGCTCAGGGGGAGACTGCTTTGCCCCCGCCTCAACTCTTACTCTCAAATAAGTAAATAAATAGATCTTTTTAAAAAAAGTACTAGTGTAACTATAAAATTATGTGCCATGGGGCAGTCAGGCGGCAGATGCGAGCAGCGAGAGGAGTCACAAGGGCTAGACAAGGTAAGCACAGGTTCCCAGAGGAGGGGCAGGGATGTAGATGCCTGGGAATTGGGTAGAATTTGGATGGAGGTAGACAAGGCAAGTCATTTTAGATCCATTCATGATCAATGGTGACTGTAGGCCCTCTTCCATACATGCAGGCTTCACAGCCTCCCAGGCTCCAGGTGAGTCAGCCTCGGTGGTCCGGGAGGTGACCTGTTAGAGAAGGGCAGATGGGGGATCCAGCTGAAGATGGATTTCCTCTCAGCGAGGTAGAAGGTGATGGAGTAGACTTGGCAGGATAAAGAAAAGTGACATTTCTTGGGCTCCACTATAGTATAATATAAAAGCATATCAACTAAACATTCACATGCACAATAGTAATTAGAATCATAACGTACATACAGCTTTCTAGTTTTATTCCCTTAATAAATCATGAGCTGTTTTGGCTATGCTGATAATTAAATACTATTTTAAAATATAATTTAATTGTTGAATGATCTATCATGTTGCTTTGCTACGATATATTAAAACTCCCTCCTCTTATTGCCCATTTATATTATTTCCAATTTTTCTCCATTACAAAAAATATGGTGATATTCCTCCTCTCTCTCTGCCTGCTTCTCTGTGATCTCCGTCTGTCAAATAAATAAAATATTTTTTTAAAAATATGGTGATAAATACCCTTAATATTAATCTTTGATAACATTTCTAATGATTTTTAAGACATAGTTTTACAAGTAGTATTATTGGATCACCAAGTATGAACAGTTTAAGACTCTTTATAAATAGCCCTAATCACTTTCCAGAAACATGGTACTCATCTTATTCCCAGAAGAAGCAGTGCCAATAAATAAATAAATAAATAAAAAATAAAAAATTATATATAGGCTTTACAAACATGAGATGCTGCACACACTTTTTCCATTTAAAATTTTAAACTATATCACACATACAATGGAATATACTGTTATTTGCAGGTATCAAATGTGCATACAATTTAAAAATAATTCAAGAGAACTTTAAAGCATGAAGAAACATGTTAAACCTGGGATGCCTGGGTGGCTTAGTCAGTTAAGTGTTTGCCTTCAGCTCAGGTCATAATCCCAGGGTCCTGGAATCGAGTCCCACATGGGGCTGGCTCCTTTCTCAGTGGGGAGCCTGCTTCTCCTTCTGCCTGTTCTGCTGCTGCTCCCCCTGCTTGTGCTCAATCTCTCTTTAATCTTAAAGGGGAAAAAAAAGGAAAAGAAAAAGAAACATGTTAGACCTACCTCACAACTTAATAGAATATAACCAAGTGTTGAAGCTCCATACGTGCTTGTCTCCTACATACCCCTAGCCTCCTACCTACAAGAACTCAACATGACATTGAATTTTCTGTCAGTTACTTCCTTAAAGTTTTGCTATATATGCATATAACTTAAGTGCTACACAACTTAATTCAGCTTGACCTTGAACTTTGCAAACATCATGCTGTATGCATTTTTCAGCAAGATTCTTGTTTTCTACTCATTTATTTCACTGCTACCAAGTATTTCATAAATGCATAATGGCTTATCCTTTCTCCTATTGATGGATATTAGGGTTGTTTCTAGTTTGGGTCTGTTTTCAGACAACGCTGCCATGAAGGTTCTTGAGTAAGAATTTCTCCTAGATCATGATTTACAACCCGGAGTGTGTGTGTGGCCTTGCGGAGACCTGGGGCTTTCCAAAGGCACAAGATCGCTTTCAGGGAACCAAATTACAAACCACAATTTCTGTTCATACATTTTCCTTTAACCAATACCTGCTAACCTCTCATATTTGATGGCTCTTTTTCCACTTTACAAAAGAAAAACATACCTCTCACTCATCAAGATTCCTATTACAGTGCATTAAACTGGAGTATAAAAAATTGCAGAATGATAAACAAAGAGACATTTTAAATTTTTATGATCATGTTGAGAAAGCGAATGATTTTAATGAGTGGTAACAAATCATTTTGCAAGTCAGATGCATCCAGTCCTTTGTTGTCTACAGAAGTGATCTTTCAGCTGCTAGATTATTGAAAATAATTTCCGATGATAAAATCATCAATCGTAAATCACTAGGTGAGATTTAACATATAGCCGGGAATGAATTCAAAGAATTGAGTGACACTACTAAACAAAACTTCCACTCCTCTCTTTATTTACAAGAACAAAGGCTCATTTTAGCTATAAATAATACTTGTCCTTAGATATACGAAACCAATTGGAAAACAAACAAACAAACTATCTCTTTCAATTAAAAAATATATATATCTTCAGTGCACCTGGGTGTCTCAGGGGCACCTGGCTTGCTCAGCAGGGAGCCTGCTTCTTCCTCCGCCCCTCCTTCTTGTGCTCTCTCTCTCAGGTGCTCTCTCTCACATAAATAAATAAATAAATAAAATAAAATAAACATTTTCAATAACATTTTAGTTTTCGTAACTTGTAATTATCTAACAAAACTTTATTCATATTGTTGTAATCAATTTTGTCCTACTAATAACTGTAATGATAACTTAATCCAGAAGAAATTTTCAATACTTAGAACCTCATGGTCTTACAGAATATCTTTGAAAAACTCAATTTATGCATATATATTTGCTCTACAGATATATGGCAGGATAATCAATTAAAGGTTTTCAGACAAAAACAATTGTTAAATTTAGATAAAATTACTTAGGGAGATGTGGAATAAAAAATATAGGTCGAAAGAGTAAAAGAAATGATGAACCATTTAAGAACTTGACCTTGATTTCTTTTTTTTTAATTTAAAGTTAGTACACAGGAAATTATATGTGTTGCCTGCATTAAAATCTCCAATGAAAACTGTAGATGACATTTAAAATTGCGTCAGCAGTGCACAGTTTTTCAAAATTCTCTTAGAGGTGTGCAAGTGAAAACATTTGACAACCATCACATGACGGTGAAAACCCCAGGGTGACAATCCATAAAGTGGTGGGCATCCCTTCACAGTTTCTAGGTAATATTACATTGTTTTTCAAGTTGTCTAACCCTATCAGAACTGCAGAGTTCCTAATTGCTGAACATCCTCCCAAACCTTGAGTATTGTCAGAGTTTTCCATTTTTGCCAAGCTAGTGGGTGTAAAATGGCATTTCATTGTGGTTTTAATTTGCATTTTCCTGATTTAATGAGGTTGAGCATATTTTCATGTTTATTGGCATTCATGTTACTATTATTTATTTTTAAGCTTTGCTAATTTGATTTACAAAAAGTGATGCCTCATTTACATTTCTTTGATAACTAACAGGGTTAATACTTTTTCATATGCTTATTAGCCATTTTTATTTTTTATGTGAGTTGTCCATTCATATCCTGCCCATTTTTCTATTGGGATTTTAGGAGCTTTCTTATGAATTCAAATGAGTTCTATTAAGGCTAAGCCCTTTACTTGTCATATCTATTGTGTTGCAATCTTGGGATAAACTGTACTTTTTTATATGATACCATAGTTCTTTTAATATACTTATGAATGTGATTTGCTGATCTTTTGTTTTGGGTTTCGGCATCAATATTTATAACTCAGATTGTCCTGCCAGTGTTCTGCTGTTTTGTTTGGTTTTGTTTTGTTCTGTGGGGGTGGCACTGTGTCAAGTTTTAGCATCATGTTAATGCTTGCTTCTTAAAATGAATTAGAAGATTTTTATTTTTTTCTAGGCAGATTAATCAATCGTACTCTCTGGAAACTGTTGCTTGAAAAATTGACAAAAGACAACTATAAAATAATCTACAACTGATTTTTGTGGAGAAAGAGTGATTCTTAAGGCAAGTTATTAGGTTTTCTTTTAAAAAAAGCCAAATTTAGTATATATACTTTGTCCAGCATATCATCGATTTCATTAAGAATTTCAAATTTATTACTATTGATAAGCATAGTTTGGCTTATGAATTTTTAATGTCCTTTATACTGATCGTATATCCCTCTTCTCATTGCAAATTTTGTGTTCTTGAACTTTTTATTTCTTACATTGAAATGTCAAGAGTTTTAAAATTTGTTTTTCTTGAAGAACTTTTCTTAAATGTTTATAAATTTACTATTCATCTTATTGATGATTTGTTGATTTCTCCTTTTATTTTTCATTTTTCCTCTTAATTAGGTTTGTTTCTAATCTGCTGAGTTCACTGCTTAATTTATTTCTTCTTTTTTATTGACTTTCTATTTAATCACGAAAACATTTAAAGCTATTTCTTGTTCTTATTATGTCTTTAGTCAAGGAACAACTTTCAAAAGTCAACTAGAATATACTGTCTATATCTTCTTCTTGTGATTAATCCTCCAAAGATGTAACTCTCGTCTTTGCCCTCCTTAAAATACCTTCACTGGTTTTTTGCCAAGTACTGAAATAAGTTTCAAGTTCTTACCTTCCATTCAAGGTCCTCCATACTCCAGCCATCATAGACACTTCCAAAGTCCACCCCTAGCACTTCTTAATCTAGAACCCATTCTAGAGTAAAATTGGACCCTAATTTTTCCAAATGTTCTAACCACCATGCATTTACCTAGGCTTTTTTTTTTTTTTTTTTTTTTTTTTTACTACTGGGAATGCCTTCCTTTTCACTTCTCACCCCCTAGAACCATAACCATCTTTTACAATTTTATTCAACCCTGCAGGTACTTGTGCCTTCCTGGGTTCTGGAGTCACACAGAGTTAGAGCCATCAGGTTCTCTCTTGTTGGTCATTTGGGTTCATTTCGGACCAGTGCCACACACAGGCTTGATGATGGGGTCTTGTGTACTCAACAGTACCCTTGTTTTAAAACTGATGTACCGGGGCACCTGGGTGGCTCAGTGGGTTAAAGCCTCTGCCTTCGGCTCAGGTCGTGATCCCAGGGTCCTGGGATAGAGCCCCGCATCGGGCTCTCTGCTTGGCGGGGACCCTGCTTCCTCCTCTCTCTCTGCCTGCCTCTCTGCCTACTTGTGAGCTCTCTCTCTGTCAAATAAATAAATACAATCTTTAAAAAAAATAATAAAGCTGATGTACCAAGCCTTCCTGCCGTAACATCAGCTTAATCGACAATAACCAAATATCATCCAAATCAGAACACTTGTTTTGCTGCAAGGAGTAATTCAATAATTATACCATCACAATAGATATAAACCAAGCCTTTTCTGGCAAGCCAGGACATATGGTCATCACCCAACTAGATCTCATGATCTGTATGTACTTTTATAGATAGATGATAGATAGATAGATAGATATACATATACATATACATATGTATATGCATATATATTTTTTTCTAACCTCTTTGTAGGAGGTAGATGGGATGATGGAAGGGGATGGAAGAGCTCATTGCATAAAATTGCAGAAACAAAAGATGCATTGATACAGACGCCTGACCTAGGATTCTTCAGTGTGCCTATTTGGGTTTTCTAGATATGTGTATAGATTTTGGGTCTTGCCAATAACAAGTATCAGAATCCTTTGCCCTCACTCTAGCCTCTTAGGGTCCAAAGTAACTGAGAGGAGGCAGAGACCCATCTGGTTCAAATAATCTTCAGATATTACATTGACCTCCTAACATCTGAGACATGTCATGGGAGAGAGTGATGTGACGTCCCAAGCTTATCACAAGAGACACACTGTCACAAAAATTTTATAGCTCCCAGTGTTACAATATTTTCTCAAGTCTTCTCCCAATTCCATTTGCTCTCCTATCGCCATGACAACACACATTTCATTAATAATGGAGACCTGAGGGAAAGCTTCTGGTGTCAGTCCCCTCTCAGGACTCTCCTCCTGCTTTGGCATTCTATGAAACCATTCTGATTCTAGATGTCATGCTTCGAAGAGTCCAAGTTATCTCAATTTTGCATATCAGAGAGGAAGCTGATGAAATACTGCGGATGGTGACAGGACAGGAGTTTGCCAAGATTTCCTGAAGCGATTAGTGGAACAACAGACGGAACCGAGAAAGCCATTACAGAAAAAGCTAAGCCTTTCAATTTGAAGATCAATGTCTGACTCCTGGTTCTGACACAGAGAAATGGGGAGAGACGAATTCCAGAGTTTCCCACCTCTTTTTCATGGTGCCTCTCAAATCCAGGCCTTAGGAATGGGAAGAACAGAACTTGCAAGAGGGACCAGTTCCAGCTGCTTAGCTAAGTTGCTGACATTCAGTTGGTCCCTGGTGCTTCTTCCTGTATATATTCAGTCAACTTAAAAAAGCCTTGCAATGTAATTTAGAAGAAGGAGGAGGAGGAGGAGAAAGAGAAGGAAAGGAGAAGTAGCCACAGAGACCTTGTGACCCGACAGATTTACTGTTAAATCCCGGGTCGAACACTTACCAGTTGGGAGACATTGGGTAAACACATATCACTCTTCTAAATCACTGTCTCCTTCCAGGAAAATGGAAACAGTAAATACTAACACTGAAGAGGAAAATTAATACATCTGAGCCTGTAATGTGAACTCATCTCAATAAAGTTAGAAATCATCATACTAAAATCGGCAACAGCAGCAGCAGACCCACCTATGGGCTTTGGGAGGACCAGGTCTGAGCCCTTCCTCTGGAAGTGCTGTGGGCAGACTGGGCCCACCCCAACCATAGTTCTGGTTCAGGAACTCCAGGCATCCTGTAGATGAAAGAAATATGTAGTGGAAGAAATCAGACGTGATTCCAGGGCCCAGTAGACCAACATAAGTTAAGGTCAGCAACATGAGCAGTCAGAGTCAACAACAACAAAATCCTGAGTTCCGACTCTCTGTTCTCGGAAGGGCAGACAGGCAAGTCAGAATAAGCACGTGCGCCTGAGGATGGTCAAGATGGGGCAAACCCCACGAGGGATTCTTTCCCCAGTCCCTCATGCTGCCTTGCATGGCCATTCTGCCTTCTCCCTCATAGGGCCATGGTGGCCTGAAGATACTGGGGGAGTCTGAGCAGCAGAAAGCAGAGGCAAATGAATGAGCCTTCTCACCTCGCCATCTTCTCTGGGGCTCTGGCCCCAGAGTCCAACCCAGTGGAGCCCATTTTAAGTTTTCTTTCTTACACTTCCCATTACCTCATCTGTCCTTTCCACCCTGAGCCTTCTCTTCTGCTCCAATGTTTCTCTTGCCTTCCTTTTCTGTTTTAGTTTCACTGTTACCTCTCTACCTCCGCCCTGTCAGCTCATGCCTGATTTAATTCAGCACCTTCCATGCAGATGTCCTTGTCTCCAGGGTCTGCCCACTCCAATACATTCAGCACAGCTGCCAGGAAAATCCTCCTTAGGCAATGTTGGCGTCACACCATCCCCCATCTCCAGGGCCACCTGAGTCTCCGGTTCCCCTCCCCACTCCTCCCCCCTCCCGGGTCCCCTTCCTCAGTCCTCATGGCTCCCCTCCACTCTCCCCTGCCACTGAGCTCAGTGGCTTCTCCAGGTGGACTCAGGATTTTCTTTCATAACCTTTGCATGTCATTCCCCCGATCTGCAAAGTTCTTCCCTTCCTCTCTGCTCACCGTGCCCCTGATTGCCCTTCAAAGTTAACTGAAAATTATACCTTCCTGTACACATCCTCTGCTGCAGTCTATCATCCCTTGGCTTGTGCTGGACCTGGAGATTTGTGGGATAAACCGTGATCCCTAAAATCCCTCCTCGATGCCCAAGTTAGCCACTAAGTTTGATCTTGATCCTTCCCCAGGTGCCAGCTTTATAAGATGGCTCCACGGCACAGTAATTCTTACTTGATGATAGGTTAGTTTATAAATGTGACTTCATTTCAATCTCTCTCCCAAACTGGCGGAAAAGCCCCCAAAGGTGGATTCTGCTTTCTAGTTGCACCCCCCACTGATCACAGATGCATTGCTGGATGCATGGAACCAGCTCAAGAAATGTGTGTCGCTGCCATGAGTAGGACACTCAGATGGTCCTGGGAACACTGACCTTTCAGTAAGAAAAAGAAATTGGAAATAATCTCAGTAGTCAACCTTATAAATACATTATGGGATAGCCTTGTGAGGTAATATCACTCCCACCTTAAAAACATTTTGAAGAGGTTTTTAAATGACATGAGAAAATCTCACTACATACACTTGTGTTATATATATACACACACACTTTTTCATATAAATATTTCTATGTTATAGTATAAAGATGAAAGATGATGAGAAAAAAGAAGGAGGGAGGGAGGGAAGGACAGATGGGCCAATGGGGAAAAAAAATGTAACAACATGTAAATGATGGTGATCCTGAGTAGTTCTGGGTATTTTTACATTTATTTCCTTCTTTTGGACCTTCTACTTCTTTAAACCAACTAAAATAACACCACAGTGCTTATAATATAAACAGAAAATATAAGCCTTGTTAAGATACAATTGCTTATCAAAATGTCGCATTTTCAAATAGTACTTTTTAAAATATAACACCCTAGAATGAAAGAGTAGGCCAGTGACAGGGTGGAGAAATGGATTGGTCATTGAGAATAAAATTTTGATATTTAAGAAATTTCTAGCTGCTATAAAAAAAGGCAGCTACCTGGGTGGCCCAGTTGGTTAAGTGTCTGCCTTCAGCTCAGGTCACGATCCTGGGGTCCTGGGATGGAGCCCTATGTCTGGCTCCCTGCTCAGTGGAGTCTGCTTCTTCCTCTCTCTCCACCCTTGCCCTGTCCCTGTGCTTGTTCTCTCTCTTCCAAATAAATAAATAAGATCTTTAAAAATTAAGTAAAAAGGGCAGCCAGTTTTCAATGAGTAATATCCAGGTAGGAGACTATTTTTGGTGTTTCCATTTTGAAATGCTGCCACTTCCATCCCTTGAATGAAAAATTCACCACGTCCACTTCCACCACCTCTACAACCACTATCAACTCCCCACTAACATCACCTTCACCTCCACCATCACCTCTAGCTCCGTCTTCATTTCCATCACCCCCTCCACCTCTTACCACCTCCACCACCATCAATCTAAAAGAATAGACAAGTCCTCTATGGCAAATTGGATTAGGGGAGAGTGTAGAAATATAGAAAATTATAACACATTCCTCAGAGTTCTATACTTTAAATATTAAAAATAAGTAGATCTTTCTTGTTGAGTCCACACATCCATGGCTCAGAATAGATGGGATTTGGGAGTCGTTGGCCAATGGAATGGGAAGAAACCTTGTCCTAGTCCTTTTGAGTGGCTACAACAATATAACCATAGGTGGGGTAGCTTATAAACAACGAAAATTTATTTCTCATAGTTCTAGAGCCGGGAAGTCTAAGATAAGGTGCCAGCATGGTTGGGTGAGGGCCCTCTTCCAAAGTCATACCCAGTGCCTTCTGGCAGTGTCTTCAAATGGTGGGAAAGGATGGGGATCTCTCTGGAGCCTCTTTAGAAGGGCACCAATGTCATTCCAGATGGTGAAGCCCTCATGACCTAGTCATCTCCCAAAGGCCACACCTCTTTGGTGGTTAGGATTTCACACCACATCATCTTTGGTGGTTAGGGTTTCAACATATGATTTGGGCACAAACATTCAGACTATAGCATCCACTCAGTACCTGAGCCAAAAGGGGAAGAATGACTTTGGAATGAATTTTGCCTCCTGTGGGTCAAGAGTTTACATCAACTCTCTAATAACTGGACCCCTCCATAATGCAGTATCATATCATCCAACAGCTCATGGAATGTTTGCTTAAAAAGCTCTATTATACTGAAGTACACAGGTGGCTTAGTTGGTCATGCTTCTGACTCTTGATTTTGGCTCAAGTCATGGTCTCAGGCATGAGATTGAGCCCGTGTTGGGCTCTGTGCTCAGCATAGCATCTGCCTGAGATTCTCTCTCCCTCTTCTTCTGCCCCTCCCTCTGCTCTCTAAATAAATAGACAGATAACAAAATCTTTAAACAAAAACAAAAAACTCTTGTATATTGACAAACAATAGAGGACAAGGACAAAATGGTAGGTAGGGGATGAGCACAGCTGAGGTTGAGGAGAGCTGAGCAAGTGTGTACGCAAGAGCATGTGCACACGTACCAATGCTTGTCCAGCCACTGGAGTGCACGTGAGCATCACAGAACATCAGGACATCTATAATGCCATTTGGTTTTGCTTAGGTTATTACATATTTTCATATCCAAATTGAATAATAGTCACTTTTGCCCAGCAGCATGAAGGAATGTACTGTTTCAAATTAATCTTGTCTCTGAAGGAAAACCTGTATGTGTGACACAGAAAGACGGAAAGTGGCTTCTCTTCTGTGACACCTGTTACAATTCAACCAAATCTGCTGAAAGATTCTGTAGCTCTTCAGGAGCACAGTGCAGCAGAGAAGGGGAGGCAGTCTGTCAGGGCAGAGTCTGGAGTGGGGGATAGAGGGCAAGTATCCGTGGAGCTGGGCCATGAGACCAGTCATTTGTTCATGTGCCCATATCCAAAGGGGAATGCGGCGGTGGTACTGTTTCTGCTTCACTCATTCATTTCTTCATCTCAGTAACAAATGTTCATCAAGCACTTACAAAGCCAGCACACATTGTCTGGGCATTGGAAATAGAGAATGCTGTGAACAAAATGAACAAAGTTCCTTCACAGACAGAGCTTATATTCTAAAAGGGGATATAGATAATGAACATATAAGGAGCTTATAATATTAGGAGTAGTAAATGGGATGAGGGGTGTGGTGAAGAGACAGTGTGACCACAGTGCTAAGGGCAGTGGTCAGGGAATGACTTGATATTTGTGCAGAACTTTGAACAGGGGGAGGGGGAAGCTGTGCAAACATCTGAGGAGGAATGTTCTAAACCAAGGCAATCCAAAAGTGCAAAGGTCCTGAGGCCAAAACAAGCTTAGGGTGTTTTACTTTTTGGTGTGCATGGTGGTGTGTGGCCCAGCCTTCAGGGTGTTGCTGGAGAGGGATGAGCCAAGGGAAGAGTGTAGGAAATGAAGTCTCCTGGGCAGCCCGGGTCCAGATCATGCAGAGCCATGGTGGCCAAGGTCAGGGACTTTGCATTTTATTCTAATCTGATGTAAAGCACTGGGGAGCTTTTTCAGTCAGGACATGTTCATAATTTTTTTTAAAAAGACTTTATTTAAAGTCTTTTTAATTAAATTAAAATTAATTAAAAGAGTCAGGCAGAGAGAGACGAAGGGAAGCAGGCTCCCTGCCCAGCAGAGAGCCCGATGCGGGCCTCGATCCCAGGACCCTGAGATCATGACCTGAGGCTTTAACCCACTGAGCTACCCAGGCGCCCTGTTCATAATTTTATATAAATATATATATAATTTATATATTTATATTTATATAAATATATCATATTTATATAAATAAACATATGTAAACATAATATATAACTATATATAATTTTTATATATTAATAATTATTTACTATAATATATGTAAATTATATTTATAGTTTATATATTCCTTTCTTCTACACAGGGTCCTCCCCTGACTGTCTATCAAATGCACTACATTTGAAACCCCTCTCCTTCCTTCCGTGTCTCTCTCTGTCTCTCCCGCAGCATCTCCAGGCTCTATCTCTTACTTCTGCCTCTTCAGCAGGGCCATGGCCCAAGGGTTTCCACCAGCTTTGCTCAGGCACATCCTGACAGCACTGCATCTCTGCCTCTCCATGCACCCCTCACTCCCTGCCCTAGAGCTTCTCTCATTTCCAACTTGGCACTCACAAGTCTAATCTGGAAGTGCCAGTTGGTAGCACCCAGTGGGGGTCCCTTGACCAAAGGGTAACAGGAAATGATGGATATGTGCTTCTCCGTTTGTTCTCATTTTCATGTCACTTCCCCCCGGAAACCCCAGGGGGATTAAGCACCCATCTCTTGCTCAGTATTCAACTCCATAACTACTTGTATCACCCTGCCTGTCCCCTCCTCCCTGCCTTCACTCTGTGTGTCTTGTGTTCCTTCTATCTGGGATCAGATTCCTAAATAAACTTCCTGTATATTTCACCTTATGGCAAGGAGGATACAAGATAAGACAATATAACCATCCCCATTTTACAGATGAGGAAGTAAGAGGTTAGATAAATTGTCCAGGGTCACACTGGAATCAGAAATGGAACTGAGGTTTATCTGGTTTCCACAACCATGACCTTAAACACCCCATTAGATGCTGCCTCACACTCGGAATTTGACAGATGGCATTGTATCTTGTCTGGATGGTCCTTCCTTTTGGGAGCAGACAGAACTCTGGGCCCATGATAGAGCTATAGCAGACTGACAAGAATGAGAGGGGTTTCAAGTGCAGTCCATCTGACGGAGTGTCAGAAGAGGGCCCGGTATAGAAGAAAGGATCAAAACTAACTAGGGCTGAAGAAGAAGCCTGAACCCATGGCTCAGGAAACAGAGGGCTGGTTCTAGGCCAGTGATACAACTATGCTGGATACCAGGCCTTGCTGATAGAATGAATTTCAGAGCTCACTCTGCAATAGGCAAGTGAGGAATCTCACCTGTGGGCACATAGGTAAGCAGAGAGGAATTAATTTCAGCTATTTTTTTTAAGACAGATATAGTCAGATGAATAAGAAGCAAAGAAAAAAAATCATACTTTCTAGTAATAATAGCTCCCTTATTCAGCACTTACTTGTGCCAGGCCCTGTGCTAAGTGCTTTGTGTAAATTACCTTTTCAACAATGCCATGATGCAAATACAATTATTATTCCTCTTTTAATGATCAGCGTTAGAGTGGGTTGACTCAGTGAATGTCACACAGGTAATAAATGATAGAACTGGGGCTCAAACTATGTCTGTGTGACAACAAAGCCCTTTCTTCTTAAGCACTTTTCTGGAACGGCTGAGTGAAGTCTTTTTTGGGAGACAGTGAAAAGCTGCTGGAGATATTGGGGCAAAACATGGCAGATAACATTACTCTGATGCCGGCATGGCTGTTGAAATAATTCTAAGAGGAAACCATTAGAATATTTTAATGAGCCAGAAGAAGGTGACATGAGATGAAATCGAGGGAGTTAAGAGAGAATTTGACCCAAGTGACACTGAAGAAAGAATTCTTGAGGACCACAGTTCCAAATAACCAGAGCACAAGGGAAAGAAGAGAGTCTTGGGAGATTCAGAAGCTTTGATTCTGATGGAACAGTGATGGTGCCATTAATAGTTATAGGGGCACCAGTGAGAGAGGGAGGGGAATAGTAGGGTCAGAATCAGGGGATAGAATTTGAAGGCTCTTTTGAAATGCATATCTCCCAGGTTGATTGAAATGGATGTGGGGGCTTAAAAATGAGAAGACCTGGAGATCAAGATTTAGAAATCGTCACTTAGACTGTCTTAGTCTTGCACCCTTGGAGGAGGTCAGCTGGAGAAAAACGTTCAGGCACTGCACCCACTCCTACAGAAGAGCCTGGTGTCCCTCCCTTCTCTTGCCACCTGCCTTTTGCCCTTTATCAAGCCTACCTGATTTCCGACTCTGGTTTCTGACAACAGATTCACTCATGAGCTGTCTTGCTGGTTTAGATTCCAAGCTATTTGATGGTAGGGACCGTACCTTAAACTTCTTTTTCTTTTATACCAAATGATATTCTTATGGGTTGTTAATGCAATCTTCTATTGGGCTTTTATTTTTTATAGGAGGAAATCTGAAATGCAACACATATCATCATTCACTTCGGGTCTGGGGCCACTCGGAGCAGAAACGTAGACATCCAAAACATTCATCTAAAGTGCCTCATTTTAACCTCAGTCCTCCGCAGGCCTTCCCATGCACATCTTCAGCTCTTGGTTCCTGCTTCTCATCCATGCTCCAGTCTCCCAGTCTTCCCGGTCCGATTTCTAGCCTCAGGCAGCTGAGACAGAGGAGCTTTGCAATTAAATTCTCCCCTCCAGCCAAACTGACCCCAAACCTTCCTTACAAAATTGTTCAAGTTTATTTATGGTGTTGATTTTGTTTCTGCATTTTCTGGGGGCACACAGAGCCCTCCTCCCGGGCAGGGCTGCTTTGCTGTGCCCTGAAAGGCCCTCTCCTTCAGGGCACTGGCCCCACGTCTGCTGAGCCTTTCCTCCCGCTGGATCCACAGGGGGACCATGGGCAGAGGCAGGCCAGGCCCTCTGCAAATGTAGAGCCAGCAAGGCAAAGCCATAAAACCATCCTGCCCACTCGCCCCATAAGCTCCATGTCTGCTGCCTTGTTGGCTGTGGCTGCACCCTCTGGACACCATCTCACAAGCTTGGTCTTCCTTAACTACCCAGCTCATGAAGAATGGAGTGGCTGCCTGTGGGGTAGGCCCCAGGTAAGGCACAGGAGCCCACACTGAGTAAAGTCCACTCCTCTCTCCTTAGGAAGCTCCCCGTTTAGTTGTGTGGCATGTGCAGAAGGAGGGGATGTTTACAGAAACAACCCAGAAGGTCTGCCTAACTGACTCAGGAGGGAGGAAAGCCTCTTAGATGAACGGCCGACTTAGCCACTGGGGCCAGGATGCTTGTGCCCAGGGGTCATGACTCTTTTTGGAACCCATGACCATTTTTAAATTTTAAGTACTTTTAAAATCAGAAAAAAAAGGGATGAATATCATTATAGAATTATAATGAATATATAACAATAAATTCGGCCTCTAATCCAATGCAGTTGTAAAATACACTTCTATTTATTTAGTTAGTTAGTTATTGGGAGAAGGGTCCATAGAGGTAACATGGCCTAAGGCCAACGAGAGTCACAACATGGTCCTTCCTGGACGAGGTGACTTCAGGGCAGAGGAGAAGACATGTAGGAACTGTGGGAAGAGTGGAGTAGACTTGCTAGTTGAGGGACCAGTGGAAGCATGGGTCGAGAATCCCAGCAACCTAGAGATGTGGGGGAACCACTCGCCTCCAGGGCGTTGTAAGGCATTAGGGCAAGACGAAGGCAGGGATGTGGCAGAGAGAGACTTCCCACCATAGTCACAGCCTGCGATTCGCCCATAACCTGTGGACTCGCTCCCACTGAATGTGCTGCATTAAATCAACGCTTGCCAACCCTGTGCCCCACCCTCTGCCCGCGAATATTTCCCTGCCACTCTCATCTGGGTATCGAATGTGTGACAAGGTGTCACCACCCGGGAGCAGCTTCCTCTGTCACCTCCTCTGTGGAGGGAGCCATGCCTCAGATGGCAGGTGAGGGCTGAGATTTGGGAACAGGAAGGCTCTGGGCCACCCACCCTTCTCTCTGTGTTAGGGCCTCAGCTTGAGCCCCTCTGGAAGGCCAGGGATGGGCCATTGGCTGCCATGTTCCTTCTGTTTACAAAGTGCCCAGAGGTCTGCTCGCTCAGTGACCATTTTCAAAGCATGAAGTGAGAGCAGATGAAAGACCAGGAAAAAATGTTCATTATGCAGGCGTATCATTGCCCCCTCCCCATCCTAAATGCATGTGTCATTTAAACACACATGTGAGAGGTGTTCATTAGTTCCCCCATTATTTAGAAATGTGCTTCAAAGACCCCTCAAACAGCAGTGTGCCGACACATTGTTTAAACCTATGATCTGTTAAATCACCACCCTTACCGCCCTGAAGCTCCGGGGTTATATCATCTCGGAGCAGACACAACTCAGGGGCTGCTGAGGGCTGTCTCAGCTACTTCCCACCTCATCCTGATGGTTAATAAGGATCAGCTTTTGAAAGGCAAGGTCAAAAGAACGAAGTGACTTCTGATGCTGGCTGATGTGTGAGTTCATTGTTACCAGGGGCTGTTGAACATCCGGTGAGGAGGGCCCGTTATTGTCAAGAAGCTATGGAGACAAAGCCTCGACCCGCCATCCACCTGCACCTGGCACTGAATGGGGGCTTCCAGAAGGATCCAATCCTTGACTTTAAGAATAGCTCCCTTTCGGAAGACTTGTTTCCATGAAAATGGAAACCTGTGAAAAGATGTAGTAAGTGCTGACCATGTGCTCATCGAAGCACACCTCCAAGCACCCTTTCCCCCGGGGGCACTACAATGTTTAGAGGTTTTAAACTGTAGGATAGAGATGCTTATGGCAAGCCGCTGATTATAGAAAATCAAACTGAGATGCATTCATTGATTTGAGGGGAAAATAAGAATAATGGGGAGAAAGGTTTCCAACTTGAAAAAAATCAATTTATGTAAATTTATCAAGAAGATGTCTGCTCCATAAAGAGAAGTCCGTCTCTTCCTTTCTCTTGTTTGTGGCAGTGCAGCAGGCAGCTCTCATCTTCTCGCTGCAGGCTTTCTCCCTATACCAGTCTCTGCCTGGCTACTTTACAACACACATTTTTTTAGGTGAACCTACAGTAAAATACATAAGGGTCCTGTGGCAGCATATCCGTTAAGACTTACCTTTTGTGGAAGGGGGCGGACATCTACTGGGGTGGCTAGTCGCGTCGTTGGGGTGAGAGTTTCTACCCCTCTGAAAGCAGAGGCAGACCTATACTAGTTGTATAGATCAAGCGGGCTTGAACTCTTGGAGATAGTGTCAATCAGTACTTTTGCTTAATCCCGAGATGCTGTCGGCCACCAAATCCACGCCATCCTTCCCTGGTCCTTGTCCCTCGTGGTGAGTCCTGACTGTCCCAGGCTTTCCTCACCTAAGGCCTGAGAATCTATCATAGCCTTTTACCCCTTTCCCCTGCTACTTTCCACTCTGGACGTTTCTTAAAGTTTACTTTGTTCAGTTGCCTGCCATGCTATGGTGGGCAAATCCCGAAAGCATGCAGGCTGTTTTCTGATTGCTGATGGTTTCCTCTGGTTGGTCTTTTCTCTAGCATGAGGTGAAGAGTATGCCCGCAGCTCCTTCCCGTCGTTTCCGGGGCCTGGCTTCTCCATCTCCTGTGAGCGTCACTTCAAACAAGGAGTCACGCATCTACAGAACAAGCCATGGTCTGTGGGCATGAAAAGAAACCTTCCTTCCGTGGAAGGAGTGTGAAGATCTGTGGCGCAGCTCACCACACAGACAGACTTCTTACCAGGTCACAGAGGACGGGTCAGCCCCTTGCAGCAAGCGCCCCTCCCCATGGCAGTCTGCTCCATGACAGACTGGTGCTTGGGTTTCAAAGTTCTGTACCACGCACAGGATTTCCTGGAACACTGTGTGAAAAGTGTATGCAGGTGTCCACTTCTCACAGGACTGGAAAAGGAAAAATTCAGACCTGGGGCCAACGTTCAAATGAGGTTTTCCAGCTTCACTATTTCAGTCAAGGTTTTGAAAGCCTCAGGACCAAGTTTCATTTAGGAAGAGAGTTAAAAAAAAATGGTTTTTCCCGCTCTCTCTTCAGACCATTTGAAGAGACGCAAAGTGAATTTTTTGCAGAAAGTATTAGCTTGTCCAAGAGATAGTCGATGTTCTTTCCTAATGTGACATTATTAAACTATGACAGGCTTAAAGGAAAATTCTGAGTCTTCATATAAAATTTTATTAAGAAGCCACCCTTATTACCTTTCCTCTAGAAAAAAATTAAAAATTCCTTAGTGTACAACATGGAATCTGTGTCCTTCCCTGAAAAAACATTGAACAAGACATGAGTTCAGTTCCCAGTTTTTCTACTAACTAGTCCTTGACTAGCCCCTTCTCATCTCTGGCCAGTGAGTGTGTTCCTCTCCCAGATGAACGAAGGCAAAATGTAAGATGCCCGAGGCTTTCTGTCCTGGTACAGGGCTGTGACCTTGTGGAGGTTGCTAGAACATGCACCAAGTACAGTCCACCGGGGAGCTCTGAGACTAGACAAAGAAGCCCATCTCTAGAAAGTTCCCACATTAACCAACTGCAGTGACACCCAAGTTAGGCGAGCATATTTTTGATTTCTGATTTTAGATCTTGCAAGGGAATTGGAGAAAAACAGTATTTTCTCCCCCAATCAAAGAAGAAAGGTTTTGTTCCCTAGTTCATCATCAATCCTAGCATGTTTTATATAAATGCCCCTAGAAAGCTCATACTTGCACTCCTTGCCAAAACTGGCTGAGCTCCTGGCTCGGGCTGGGGAACAGAGGAAGAATTACGAGTGTGGTTGAACACACTGGCACTCATGAGGCTGAAGCAGTTCTGTGTATCAGTAACGTGTAATGACAACCGCCCATCTGTTCTCTGAAACTCTTCCTCTGAGCCTTCATCAAGCTGGAAATCTGGAAGGAGATAAATGCAAGGGGACTATTCAACAGCCATACATGAACTCAGAAGGACCCGCAGAAAAAGATCCACTGTGAGCCGGCAGTGGAGAGGCTGGCCGATTGCAGAGTTCAGGGTAGTGGGACAGGGGTCTGTGAGGTCAAAATGAAAGTCAAGGACTCCAGCCCCATTGTCTCTGCTTCTGAATAAGGTCTTGAGCATTTCATGCAATGAAGCATCAGCCCAGGAAGCAGCAACCATTCTTCAAACCTTTGCTTCAGGATCACAAGACCCCAGATTTTCCCATTGTCCATTGCAGCACAGACCTTGGGGCCAACACTGGAACTGAAAGTCTGACAAACACTCAGAAAGTCCCCCATTCCTGCGGACACCCTGGCCTCTACTCTTGGGGAAAGACAAATGGGCAGGAGAGAAAAGGAGAAAGTTGAAGACAGCCTATACCCCAAAATGGTGGCGTCTTTGAAAACAAAATGAAATAGAAGAAGGTCTGGGTTTCTTCCAGGGGTATAGAGCTGGAGCTACCTAAGCTCTGGGAGTCCTGGAGAAATGCTGCCCGGGGAAAGCGAGCAAACAGAATGCAATTTGCCCGCTGCATTCTGAGCACCAGCTCTGCTGTGAGCAGCTTTGTGGTGGCGGCCAGCATCTATCACCAGCTATCTGGGAGCCCAGGGCTGCTGGTGTTTGCCGCAGGCAACTGATTAGATGGCAAGAGAGCTTATTAGATCCCCAGTTTCCCCCAGTGAAGCCTCCCCCTCAGGGGACAGGAGGGGGACATTTTCATGGATTTGATGAATACTGTTGGGGATCCGAGATCACAGGCTAGGAAAAAAAAAAGGGGAATGTGAGCAGGAGATTATGGAATTTGTTGAGGCTGAAATATGACCCGTGAGAAGCCATGGGGAGTGCAAAATGCCTGCCCTGGTCTGGGCTGAGGACCGCTGCCTGGCTGCAGGCTTCAGACTTTCCAGCCTCCCGATTAATGGAGCAAATTCCCAAGCCTGCTTCGCGGCTCTCAGTGCCCCATGAAGCTTCCTCCAGCCAGCCCTCTCCGCTTTCTTTCCCCAAAATTTGGGCTGCTGAGAAAACCTCTGAAACATGAAGCAGACAGGAAATGTTTACTGAACACCTGGAGCTTTTGTTAAACATCCCTCCCAGGGAGTGTCAGTAGAAAGAAAAGTTTTGAAAGAGGTCTGGCTTCATTCATTAATTCATTGACTTAACATGTCGGAGGGCATCCCAGATACCAGGCAATGTGGATAAGGAGCTATTTAGTTGGAGGCGGAGCACATGCGTAGAGAGAAGGCTATTACAGAACCAATCTAAGGCAATTGTCAGGGAGGATAGATAGTGAGAGATAACAAGCCAAGTGTTGCTATGGAGAGAGATGCTCGGGGCTTGACCTGGTCAGAGAGGGCTCAGAGCAGGGGAGTGTAAGGCGAGCCTGGCAGGGCATAGAGGCTTTGAATGGAGCACAAGGGCAAAGGTGTCCTGGAAAATTGGCAGAGGAAAGCCTTTTGCTTCTTCTCAGACAGAATCCTGGCCCTTCCTCCCCATCCTCCCGGAATGAGTAGGAGCTCACACCAATCGAGATCTCTGTAAACCACAACCACTTACCACAAACACACGCCTGAAACTCACAGACAATACATCCCCAGGAGACAGGGTCAATGTGGTCCCCAGATCAGTGACACCAACAGCATCTGTGAGCTTGTTGGAAATGCACAAGCTCGGGCCCCACTCCAGACCTACCATCAGAATTTGCTTTTAATGGAGTCAGGAGACCAAAAAGCATATTGAAGTTTGAGCAAAAAATAGGCTCCCAGGTTCTCTCCTCCAGGCTCATCTAGCAGGGTACGGAGAGCTGTCCCAACCAGAGCCCTGATAGGAGTTCTCAGTGCCTATCAGGAAATCTCAGCATCCTGACTCCTAAGCTGGCCTCCTGTGTCTGCCTCCACTTACCCATTCTGCCTAGCTTGGGAAGTGCACTTCCATTCTGCAAGTGTAAAGTGGAAATAATAATAGTAACACTTCAAGCATTGTAAGGAGGTTGAGTTAATTAATATTTGAAAAGTTTTGAGAATAGTTTTTGACATACTGTAAATGCTACATAAGCATTTATTAAATAAATAAAATAGAGCATCTGGCAAAGTGACTGGTCTAAAGCAAGTGCTCAGTAAGTGTTTGTTGTTTTTGAATTTGAAAGTCAATAAGATAAAAGCAGAGAGAGAAAGAGAGAATATGCATGAGCTCCAGGGAAAAAGGATACCCACCTCTGCCTCGCTGGTGGCTAGAGTATGGGGTGAATGAGACTAGTTTTGTGTGCAGCCTCCTGAATGGGGAAGGAGCTGGAAGTAGAAAGGGGGTGGGGGAGGCATGGCAGGGCATGACGAGATGCGCAGACATGCATGCCCTTTAGTCCCTGTCAATCGCTCCCCGAGCTGATGATGTGCTGATGCGTGTGAGAGTCCAGACAGTGCCCGCCTGTGCTGGATCTTCACACATCAGTCCCTGGGGAGCTGGGGCTCTCACCATGTCCGAGTCACGGAAGAGGAGGTGCGCCTTCCCAGCCCCACGTTGTCAGGCTCAGCCTACAACATCATTGTCCACCGGGCCCTCAGCCCCTTCTGCTTCCACTTCAGAAAAACCAGCACTCTGGCTTGCTTCATCCCATCACCTCTACCTGTAGCACCGAGTCCCCAGCTGGTCCATTTGGCTGGGGACCCTGCTGCAAAGGAGTAAAGAGTGTGCCAGGGAAGGAGATGCTTTTAGAAATGAGGACCAACCTCAAGGAGCTTTCTCTCCCAGACCCCCACCCTCCTGCCACTCCTTCCAGACACATCTGTCAACAGCTGCTTCATTGTGTGGCCCCCTAGTTAAGACTCTTCTTTTCTACCTTTTCAAGTTGAAGCCGCCCTACCCGTCCTGGCAGCCCTCAGCAGCACGGAGCTGCCGGTCTCTCGTCGGTGCTGACTCTCGAGCAAGACCCCTGTCTTACTCTACATTCTACCCCCATGACCATCTGTGGGACCGTTGTCATCAGTGAATAAAAGCCAAGGTGGCAACAGAGGCAATCTGAACTCAAAGCCCAAGATGCTGGTTTTCTTGCTTGTGTTTCCTGTGTGTGAGTCATAGAACGCTAGTTCTGAGGCTTGGTGATAGATACTAAATATATATATATATATATATATATATATATATATATATATATATATACACACACACACACACACACACATCCATAAAATAGATGTGTGAATATATATGTATACCTGTAGCAACATACATTTGAAAAATTCTAGATTAAATTAACTGAAAGGATTTCTTTATTGCAGGACTACTCAGAGCCTTAAAAATACAGATACGAATAACTAGTCTCAGAAAGACGGTTAAAGCTTATTGACCTGTAGGATCCTGTCTCCCTCACAGTGCCACTTGCCGGCTGGGGCTCTCTGCAACTGTGCATGGCTGTCTGCCATGTTACCCCTCAGCATTGGTTCCCCTACTGTATAACCCCAGCCACCCCCACAGCCTTCAGGCAGCCTGGTCTTCTTGCCTCATGAATTATTCCCGAAAATACAACCTCATCACAGGTTGCTCCTTTCCTCTGTGGTAGTTTCTTGATCCTCTGAATTCTCTCTTTTTTCAAGATTTTATTTATTTATTTATTTATTTATTTGGGAGAGAGAGAAAGAGAGTGAGAGAGAGCAAGCATGAGCAGGGGGAGGAGGAGAGGGCAAGGCAAACTCCCCATTGAGCAGGGACCCTGATGTGGGTCTCAATTCCAGGACCCTGGGATCATGACTTGAGCCAGAGGCAGGTGCTTAACCCACCGAGCCACTCAGGTGTCCCTCTTGGTCCTCTAAATTCTGTCTACCCGTCAAGGCCCCAAGCAAGCCCTACTCTCCCTTAGGAAGCCTTTCTTGCACACTCCAGCCTTCCTCTTACCTGCTTCTCTCAACTTCTGCCACATTTGTCATCTTATTTAAACACTGGTTGGTGTACTAATGTGTACTGATGTACTACTGGCCATATAACTCCCTTAAAATAAGAAACAAAGCTTAACACTTCCCTGTTGCTTACAGGGTCCTTGACAAAGAGTGGAAAATACTTAATCGGGACTTGCTGATGGCTTGGATTATTTAAAACAGGAATGGGGTCCCCCACTCCTTGAGCGCCAGCCAGCTTAAGGAACACTAGCTGGGGTGAAGAGCAGCGCCATTTGCATTGTGACCTGGTTCCGGGTCAGTTCCCCTGCTGGGTCCCCTGCCTGGGTCCCCAGGGAACAGCTTCAGAGCACCGGTCACAGTGGCACCGGACTTTGGGATCCTTCCTGCCGGGTCCAGTAACTCTACTGGTTAAAGAAAGGGAACTGGGCCCTGGGACACTGGTCCAGCTGCAGCCAGCCCCACTTCCCACCCCCACCCTCTAGTGCATGTGCTAGACTGCAGACTCCCTACGACAAGGCAAAAAAAAAAAAAAAGTTTCTGCAGCCTCTGGGATCATTGCCTATTTGTAATCTTTTTCTCTTCCTGAGCTTCAAGTCTCCTTCTGCGTCTCGTTGTATCTGTCTCTGCCTGTCTGTCAGTTTGCCTTCCTTTTCAAAAAACCTGAATAAAACACAGAGCAAACTGTCTCCCTTTCCTATCTGAGAGCAGAGAATAAAGCAGTCACATGTCAGGGGCACATTTTCAGGTTTTATTTTCATCGGCAATATCCTGCAAGCACCCCCGCCCCCATAATTGCTGTAGAGACACCAAATCCCCCTCCGTCCCTTTGTGCGTGCTGACCGACTTCACGTTAGCAGACCCTCAGACGAACCTCACCAGGCTCCGTGCCAGCCCTGGCACCCGTCAGCACTCAGGGGTGTGCCAGAGTCGGCTGAGGCGCACCTGTCCCGTGGACTCTGGACCTGCTCTCCCTTCCCAGGCTCTGACTCTCTCTCCTCTAACTTAAGGTGCAGCACAGAACATCAGAGCCAGACAGGATGCTGTCTGTGTGGTAGCATCAACAACAGAGGCAGGCAGCGCTTTGGGAAGACAGAAAGCCAGCCAGGAAAGAGGGCCAGTGGGATGCTGCCGGGGCGGGGGCCCGGGGGGGCTTCTGGATGTGAACCAGTCTGTGCACCAGGAGGCTGGCCTTGCAGAGGGGTCCACCTCAGACTCAGAGGTCCTAACGCTCTGCATGGCCTGAAGGAGAGAGGAAAACTCTCTCGTTGAGGCTAGAACCCAGTCTCCTCACGCACTGGCCCATCTGGCTGCGTGGATGCTGTTTGCAGATGGAGGGAAATGGAAACTGGTCCCTGCAGGTCCAGCTTCCCCAGGTCTGGCACAAATGCATGCGCTCCTGGAAGGAAGCAGGGCCAGAGGAGGCTGTGCACGTCTTGTCTTAGCGAAGGGCCTGTTGTGACTCCTTTTCAGGGACTCCAACAGTTGGGAAGCAGCTTTGGACAAAGACGGGGGTGGGGAGCGGTTGGTTGTTCCCAGCCACAATGAGAGAATCTGGAGGCTCGCCGTGCAGAGGGGTCAAAGACTCCCATAAACGCCTCTGCCTGGGGATCTGATCAAACAGAGCCCTGTTGGACCTGGGAAAACCCTGACCCCCTCCACCCTGGAAGGATTTAGCTTGAGGCAATGCAGCCTGCCTGGACACATGGAGCTTGAGTTATGCATTCTACAAAATGATCTCATAAATCCTGAAATTAGTTTTTTTAAAAAAGAAAAACAAAGCAAATCAAGATAAATAAATATTAATGAATCGCCTCCTCTCTGTGGCAAGAGGAACGAGAGGCGGAGCTAATGATTCTGTCAGCAGATCACAGACACTCTGAATATTTCATGGAGCAGTGGAGGTGGACCTCAGACAGGGGTCCCTCACCCCATGTGCACTTAGAGACCGACAAAAGCTGCGTGCGAGGGACACATCTCGGAGCAGAAGGCTGGATTTCCTAGCCAACTTGCTGGGGTTAGCTGGCGCCCGACACACAGTAACAGCCCTCCATTTGCCAATCACTGGCTCTTTGCTGATGCTTTCCATCTATTACCTCGACCCAGGAGCTATTACTAAGCCCACTTCCTAGGAGAGGAGACCCGGGCTGAGAGGAAATAATGTGCCACACGATACGTGTCTGGTAAGTGGCAAAGCTGGCATCCAGACACAGAGCTCTCTTGACTCCCAAATCCAGCCCTACCCACCACGGTGGCTCAACATATCGCTCCCCTTCCTTCCTTCCCACGCATCTTCTCGGCCTTGGGCCATGACTCCGTGGCTCGACATGAGCCTTTCATTGACTCAGCGTGGGGGACAGACTCTCGCACAGTAGGTGCTCAATAAATCAATACATGTTTGTTGAATGGGATCGAATTTCCTGCCAGGGGAAGAAAATGACTTTGCCCTCTTCTTCTCATAGCTAGATGGGAATTCACAAAAGAAGTCCTTCCTCCAGGGGTGGCTAACCCATGCATCTGGCCCTCCTCAGAGGCAGACACGAGGAATATCAACCTCGCAGACATCACTGCTGTTATCATAGGGCCTATGAGGGCTTGAACAGGTGAGGCAGACATGAAAGAACTGACAGACAATTAGGTGGTGGTTGAGAGAGAGCCCCCCTTCAGTGCCATGGCTTTCAAGGGGGACCCCCAGGGGCTGCCAATCACAACCCTTTCCCCTGGTACCAAATTCACTTAAAACAGTTTCCCCCCCCCCCAAAATTAACAAATGGAAGAACAGGAGCAGACTTTCTCCAGCCTCTCTGCCACATCCCCACCCAGCGACAGCTAAAACGTTTCACTTGTCAGTCAGCAGTAAATACCAAGTCTCAGCTTTGTACTGAACATCCCCAGAATAGACGTTGCTAATGGCCTTGATGACAGTCTCTGATTTCTGAAGCATATGTGAGAAAGTGAAAGAAGGGGGGTGGCCAGTGGGAGGGGGCAGGAAGGCAGGAGGGAGACTGCAGGAGGGAGTCAGGGCTGGTGTGTAGCTTGATTCCTTCTCCTTCTGATGTTTCCACTTTTTTTGGTCATTTTCCCTGAAAGCTTTTTCAAGTGTCCACAATGCTCACAGTGCTGAGCAGCTCTAGCCCTAAAGGCCAAGAAGAAAAGGGCAGAAGGAGAAAGAAATAGCCTTACCTTCTATGGTCCACTTGACTTGGGTTCGGGAGGACCACCTCCAGCCTTCTTATGGACCCCAAGGGGACCACATGCTCTGGGACATGCTCACTCTCTCCTCTGGTGAAAGTGGGGGCCACCCAGCCAGCCTTTCCTGGGGCTGGGGTGCTCATGCCTAGGATGCAGGGAGCAGAGGAGGGACAAGGCCTCCAGATCATGGCCCACAGGGATGCTCAGTCAATTTGTCTAAATACCTGATGGCCACTCATTAGGCAATGGCTAGAGTGGTTCTTCCTTTCAGTGAAAAGAAAGCGGGAATAAAACCAGAGAGGGATGGTCAGCTTGGAAGATTGATTCACACAAACAAAAGTCACTGATATCATGCTGTGTCACCCCCACCGGTTAAGTGAGTCAGACCCAGCCTCTGTTCTCAGAAGCTCCGCAGTCTCCCCTTGCCCTTGTCAGATGCACTGACTTAACGCAAGGTAGAGGGACTTGAGGGTTAATGACATGACTCTGAACCAGGGGAAATGGGCACTGATTTCCTTGCTTTCTCTAAATGAATCCCTACCCCCACACACTTACTACCCACTCCACCTCCCCACAAAAATATGTTGCTCTCCCTGCCACCCATCCTGAGTTCCTCAACTGGAAATAGTCCATAGAAATCCTCCGGGATCAGGTCTCTTTAACCTGCCTAACATTTGTTAAGCCTGACTGTGTGTCACTTGTTGTTTCTAAGCGCCATAAGGGTCTTACCTCCAGCATCAGCACAACAAAAGCTCCATTTTACAGGTGGGAGCATGGAGCCTCCTCTTTGTTAAGTAACTTAATCCTGTGGTTCATGAACTCAGGCCATCTACCTGCAGAGTGTACTTGCTTGTTTCCTGTCTCACGAGCCTGCACTGGCTTTGATCCTGTCCTCTCTTATTGACAAATCTTTGCCCTCTTCCTTCCACAAAGAAAAATAGTATCAGCTTCTTGGCTCCTGTGTGCCATAGGATCCTGGACTGAAGATCAGCGGTGTGGGGTCATTTAGCTTCCTCCTTTCTGTTCTTTACAGATAACTGCAACTGGATTGTCTGAAACACTCAGGCTGAAAGAAGAGGCCACAAGGCTCAGGGGACAATTGGTACCAGGCCATGTTCTGTGGCACCTGTTGACTCATTTGAAGGCTTTTTCTTGACCTCTATCATGAGCATGGTGGTAGTGATTTCAAACACCTTACAGAGGGCTGACGGGTCTCCCAAAGGTCCTGTAACTTGTGGTATAGAGTGTCTGCAGACAAATTGGGATGCCATAGCCAGTCAACTCATGAAAAGCTTATTTTTAAAGATAATGATTAAATTGCTGTTTCTAAGGCCTTTAACGCTAGCCCTGAATTGACTTCATATTCTCGAAACGCCTGCATCCCCATTCTCTCCAGAACGTCAGCTTTAATTTAAAGCCCCATCAGAGATCTTTGAAAGCCTAAATCTTTCCCTTCCAGCTGGTCAGAGATATTGGCATATTAATCTATTTAGTAATTATGCGAACAAGCACTGACCATGTGTTATTGAAAATTAAACTATCAAAATGTGTCCAATCAAATTGCTCAATTCCTCAATCCCATCCTGTCATTAGATTCAACACTAAGATTAATTACGAAGCAATGGGCCAGGTTCGCCAGATGTTGCGCTGACTTCAGTCAAGGAACATCTGTTCGTCCACCCACCATCACTGCAGATTCAGCCGCTGATTCCACAGTTTCGGGTCTGGTTCAGGGATACGTTAGCCCAAACATGTCTGGTATTGACTTTGTCTAATACTCCTGAGTCTCCTGCTCCTTGCCACTGCCGTCCAAGGCCACTGTCGGCCAATGGTCTGTCCCAAGGAAGTCCCAAGTAGGTGAGAACTGCCAGCCAGCTTTGAGGTAAAGGAAAGAGGCTGCTGCTTTGAAGGGAATTACAATTACAGAGATAAGGAAGCTGCAGAGGTGGGTTCTGGCCCAGAACCTCTGATCTTTGCCCTCATGGTACAATTTCTTGGTAAACTGCTTGGCCTTCCGGCTAGGTGGTATCACCACGTGTTATATAAACCCACCCAGCTGGATGCCAAGGGCATCATCTGAAGAACAGAACCTTCAGGGTTACACACAGTCAGTCTTACCCTGGCTCTCTGCTATTTGCTGGATGTGTGACCAAGGGCAAATAAGTTCTTACCCTCTCTGAGCTTTCTTAGTTGTAAAATGCAGAGGTAAAATTACCTGCCTTCTAAGGTTATGAGAATTGTAGAGTATATAAAAAGTGCTTGGCATTTTAGGAGTGATT
The DNA here is from genome assembly GCA_004024625.1 of Mellivora capensis. Taxonomy (NCBI): domain Eukaryota; kingdom Metazoa; phylum Chordata; class Mammalia; order Carnivora; family Mustelidae; genus Mellivora; species Mellivora capensis. The sequence continues at coordinate 111,528 of PISX010000225.1, read as the reverse complement.
AAGCCCTTAGGCTCTTGAGTCAGCCCAGCTGAGGTTTAGTTCCTGCTCCACACCCTGCTAATCACCAGACAGGGGATTTTGAGTGAGGAACCTCACCTTCCTAAGACTTGATTTCCTCATCTATAAGATGGGATGATAATAGGACATCAAAGGTAGGATGAAATTCCATAATTCATAGAAGTGCTAAGCAGAGTACCTGAGAAATAAACATTAAATAACATTCAGGAATGTTACTAGTATTATTATCCTGGAATTTGTAGTAGACATGCAGAAAACGTTGCTTTCATTTTCAACTCTCTCTTTTCTTCCTCTACCTATATGTTTCTCTATGGCCTCCAGACTTGAAGGAGTCTTAGGAGTCATATATCCAATCTTATAACACACAGACATCCATTCCTTCCATAACATTACAGGAAGAAGAGTTTGCAATTATAAACCCAACTCTTTCCTTAAGTAAGAGGATATATTTTATTATGGGGAACATATATTGTTTTACCAAACTCCTTATGATACAAGTATGGAAATGTAAGTTAAGATTTAATGCTCAGTCTAATAAAGAAAGAAAATAAGGGTATCTCAACAGTGAGGTCAGGAGGGAATGGGTGAAGAATAGAGAAAAGCAAAAAGGAGAATGGAGAAGGAAAGATGACAGCAGGACAAAGTTCTATAAAATAACCCCTTCCCAATGACCACTTAAAATATTAGTTAAATCCTACTAAAAGTGCGAAGTGAGCTGATTTATTCTGGAAGCCAGTAAAAGAACTGATTTTTGTTGACATGATGTAAAAAAGAAATTAGATTTATGGATAAAGGAGTTAGAGGTATAGATGACCAAAAAGGGCAAACTTCCAATGCTTCAATCAAGATATTCTAGGTAATTCTGTGTCAGAAAATTCAGAACCTTAAAATAACAAAATCTGACTTCAACTTCTATAAAAGTCATAGAAAATCATAAGAACATGTTGCTATAATTCTAACACTAAGAACAAGATGAATAACCTACAATATCATAATTCTTAAGCCAATCAAAGAGCCAAAGATGAACACAAAAAGCTAATAAACTAAAATTCAGAAAATCTCATGGCCCTCCTAGGAAAGAAGAGACTCATATAAATGATATTTTTAATGATTTATTTATATATTTTTAGGGTGTAGGGGCAAAGGGAGAGGGAGAGAGAAATTCAAGCAGACTCCATGTTGAGTGCAGAGCAAGACATGGGGTTTGATCCTGAGCTCACAACCCGAGTGGAAACCAAGAATCTGATACTTAACCAACTGTGCCACCCAGGCACCCCAAAATGATATTTTTATCATTATAAAATAGTGGCAGAAGGAGAAAGCCATCATAGATGTGTAAGAATAAAACAGCTAAAATTTTAATGAATTTCTAAGGGTTGAAATTAGATAGGAATGATGGTTAGAACCTGTAGGGCCCTAGAAATAAAGACTGAATCCACTCACATACTTTTCCACTGACTTTCCTTAAGTGCTCACAAAGAATATTGGGGGTATGAATAAGAGAGCTGTCAATGTCTTGAAATACAAACATGTGTAAGCTGTTAAAACCCAAAGAGCAGGAGAACTGAGACAAACCCTCTAGGAATTCAGACCCCAGTCCCTGGTAAAGGTAAGATTCTAACCCTGCCTTCAAATCAGTTTAAGCCTGTGATAAACTACAGTCAAGCCCTGATTCAACTCAACAATAAACTAGATCAACTCAAACTCACAAACCAGAAGGCTGACAGAGAAAAAGAGGATATCCTATTTCTGGAGTAAGCATTATTTACTTCAGTTTCTGCTGTATTTTTATCCATGATGTCTGAGAGTCATTCAAAAGCCATGAGACAAAATGTCAAGGCTGTGAAAGACAAGGAAAGACTTAGGAACTTTCACAGATTGGAAGAGACTAGAAGACATGACAAATCAATGCAATGTGGTATCTGTATTGGATCCTGGAACAGAAAAAGGGCATATGTAGAAAAACTAGGGAAATCTGAATAAAAATTGTAGTATAATAAATAGTATTGGATTAATGTTAATTTCTTAGTTTTGATCATTGTACTGTGTGGTTATATAACATATTAACATTAGGGGAATCTTGAGGAAGGGTATCTTTCAATTTTCTACACTATCATTGGAACCCTTCCATAAGTTTTAAATTCTTTCTAAATTAAAAAAAAAACTTTATGAGCTGTTTAGAAAGCAAAAAGATATGAATTATTATCAAGAGAATAAAGAGTCAGTAGAAACAGTCACAGGGGGGTGCCTGGGTGGCTCAGTGGGTTAAGCCTCTGCCTTTGGCACAGGTCATGATCTCAGAGTCCTGGGATTGAGCCCTGCATCAGGCTTTCTGCTCAGCAGGGAGCCTGCTTCACCCCTATCTCTGCCTGCTCTGCTTACTTGTGATCTCTCTCCCGCTGTCAAATACATAAATAAATAAATAATCTTTAAAAAAAATGAAAAAGTCACAGAGATGATCTATATATTAAAATTAGGAAAGGAGCTTTAAAATAATTATGATTAATATGCTACACAATTTTGTGGACAACGTAAGAATATAGAGAGGGAAATTCAGCAGAGGCATTTTTATTTTCTATGGGAAAAAAAAAAGCCCAAATAAAAATGCTAGTAATGAAAAATATAGTGGATGAAAAGAAGAATTCTTTCTTTCAATGGATTATCAGCAAAAAGACCAAAGAAAAGAATCAATGAACCTAATGTCAGGTGAATAGAAATTAAAGACAAACCTAAACAGAAAAAAAAAGAGTTTTTTTGTTGTTGTTTTTTGTTTGTTTAAAGAACAGAGGCTCTCAGCTATGTGATACATTATTAAGTAAACTAACATTTCTAAAATTGGAGCCCCAGGAAAAAGAGAGAAGAAGAATGAAGCAAAAGAAATGGATGAAAGAAAAATCCCATAGTTATGAGTTCAGAAAACATAAGCAAAATATGTGCAAAGTAAACCACATTTAGAGACACTTTTGAGAGCAGACAGAAAATAAAAAGATTCATTACATTAGAAGAAAAAATAAGAATCACAGGTGCTCTCTCATCTGAAATCATGTAGGTCAGAAGACAATGGAATAATATTTCTAGAGCACTGAAAAACAAGACAAAACAAAACAAACCTAGAGTTCCATACCCAGAGAAAATATCCTTCAAAAATATAGGCAAAATAAAGACAAGTTCCTCCAGACAAATGCTTAATTTGTTTCAGCAGATGTGCACGATGAGATATAATAAATAAAGCTCTTCAAGCTGAAAGGAAATGACACCAGATAAAAACCTTGTTCTGCAGGAAGAAATAAGGAACACTAGATATGGTGAATATGACAGTAAATCATATAGTTAGATGTTCAAAGTAAAAATTATAGCAATATATTTGGGGGATTTTAATCTATGTAAAAGTAAAATATATAACAAAAACAGCCCCAAAGGCAGAGAGTTGGTAATTGGAAACATATTGTTCCAAGGTTTTTAAATGTTTAACAAGTAGTAGAATATTTTTAAAAGTAGAATATTTCTGATACATTAAAAGTACATGTTGTAATCTCTTGTGAAACCACATATACACACACAAATGATACAAAGGGGCATCATAAAACGTTAATACAGGCATACTTTGAAGATATTGCACGTTCTGTTCCAGACCATTGCAATAAAGCAAATATCAAAGTAGAGAGTCAAATGACTTTTCTGGTTTCCCAGTGCATATGAAAGTTACATTCACATTATACTGTAGTCTATTAAGTGTGAAATAGCATTGTGTCTAGGAAAAATAAACATACATTAATTAAAAAACACTTTATTGCTAAAAAGTTCTAACCATCATCTGAACTTTCAGTGATCATAATGACTGATCACAGATCACCACCACAAATATAATATAATAATAATGACAAAGTTTGAAATATTGTGAGAATTACCAAAATGTGACACAGACACACAAAGTGAGCAAAAGCTGTTGGAAAAATGGCTAATAGACTTGCTCAATGCAGGGTTGCCACAAAGCTTCAATCTGTAAGAAACGCAGTATTTATGAAGTGTGATTAAGTGAAGCCTGATAAAATGAGGTATGCCAATAGAGGAGATAGAATAGATTACTTTAAAATCACTGTATTCACCAAGAAAGCAGGTAGAATACAAAGAACTGAGTAACAAAACACACATGGGACAAATTTTAAAAACACATAAGACTCAAATACAAACATATCAATAACTGTATTAAATTAAAATATTCTAGACTCCCCAATTAAAAGGTAGAGATTGCCATATTGGATAATAACAAGTAAAACATATGCTATTTATTGGTAGTACACTTTAACATGAAGTCATGGGTTGAAAATAAAACGTGGGGAAAATATAAGCCATTTGTGATAAGGACTGAGGGTAGCTTTAAGCCAGCAATCACCTAGGAACTGACAGTGTTCTGTAGTCAGCTACCAGCCCCAAACTGAGTCCCTTAGTCCAACAGGATACCAGTAACTGAGTTCCACCAATATCCACATGAGCTTCAAAGTGGATCCTTCTTCAGTCAAGTCTTCAGGTGAGAACCCAGTTATTGTAACTTTGCAGAGAACTCATCTAAGCCATGTTCAGACTCTTGACCCACAGAACTGTGAATAACCAATGTGCTTTGTTTTCAGTCACTAAGTGTGTGGTAATATTTTTAGGCAGCAATAGAAAGCAGGCCCCGCAATGGGCTCCACACTCAGTGGGGAGTCTGCTTGAGATTCTTTCTCTTCAGTTCCCTCTGCCCCTCCCCCTGCTCACTTACTCACTTGCTCTCTCTCTCTCAAATAATAAATAAATTTAAAAAAAAAGAAAGCAAATACACTATGTAAACACTAAGCATAGGAGAGCTGGTGTGGCCATATTAATATCAAAATTTTCAAAGAGAATTACTAGAGACAAAGAAAAATATTTCCCAAAGATGACAGGGTCAATTTATGGAGTCAGTTCTTTTTTCAAGTTTGTTTGCAGATTTATTGAGATATAAGATTAAGTTAAACGGGATAATGATTTGACATACGTATACTATGAAATCCTTACCACAATAAATTTAATTAACATTCATCACATCATATAGTTAGAACTTTTTTCTTGTGATGAGAACTTTTAAGATCTATTCACCAAATTTCAAGATCTACTCACCAAATTTCAAGTATATACAGGGTCATGACAGAACATCTTAAATGTTATGCACCTAATAACAAATCTTAAAAACACATAAACCCCAAAATTGACAGAAGTAAATAGAAATAGACAAATCCATAATCCTAACTAAAAATTGTTACATTATTCTATCTAGTAATTAATGGCACAGGTAACCAAAATAATCAGTAGAGAATTGTATACCCAGCCAAAACATCTTTCAGATGAATGCTAAGTAGGTTTTTGGGCCAACAAAAACAGAGAGAATGCACTGAAAGCAGCACTACACTACAAGAGGTGTTAACAGAAGCTCTACCACAGAAGGATCATTATACCAAAGGGATTTTTTAAAATTAAAAATTTTTTAAATTTTAAATTAAAGTACAGTTGATATGCAATATCATACTAGTTTCCATGTATAACACAGTGATTTGACAAGTCTCTATGTTATGCTGTGCTCACCCCAAGTGCAGCTACCATCTGCTACCACACAATGCTACTACCATCAGCTTTTTTCCCTATGGAATTATAATAAATACTCAATTCAAAATTAGGCAGAAAAGAGGGGAAAGTAATAAGTAACAGATGCACAGATAGAGGATGACTAGCAGGATTGCATATTTAAATATGATCATATCAATATTTTCATTGGTGATGAAAGGTCTAAAACCTTCACCAAAAGGCAGAAATTGTCAGACTGGATAAAAAGAAAAGGTCCAAATACATACTACTTATAAGATACCCACAGCAAATACAAAGATAAAGATAGGCTAAGGTCCAAAATTCTAGTTATAAAATAAATAAGACACAGGGATGAAAAGTACAACATAAGAAATATAACCAATAACACTGAATAACTTTGCATGGTGACAGATGGTGACTACAGTTATCATGGTGAGCATTTCATAAAGTACAGAATTGTCAAATCACTATGATATATACCTGAAACTAACAGAAAATTATGTCAACTATAGTTCAATTAAAAAAATATATAAAGGTGAAAAATAAAAGGATAGTAACAGATAAACAATGAAAATACTGAATCAGAAGAAACTTGAAGCAGAGTTCTTGATATAGGTGAATATTCAGTATTAGCCTCTACCAGTAGTAATTGTAATGAGATCTTCAACCATCTCAGGTAACTGGGAAAACAACTCACAGTTAATACAAAACAAGGAAAAAACTCAACAGTGGGTTGGGTGCTCCACCAGTCAGCTGGTGCCCATGCACTGGGGAACTGGTGCAATTTGTAGATAAATCCATAACAACCTCCTCTCTCCTACAGCACAGCAGTAATACTTCTTTTCTGATGCTTAACAAAGTATTCAAGTTCTTTCTCACATCCCTACATACATACCTATGTATATTAATATTAATTTTTTTTTGCTATAACTGAAATTCTCAGGGGCCAAAGAGCAATTTACATAGGTGGAAAGAACATGAACCCAGACTATGTTCAAATCCCAGCTCTACCATTATTGAACTATGTGATCTTGGATAAATTACTTAACCCCTCCCTGAACACATTTCCTCCTTTGTAAAATGGGTTAATAATCCTTACTTCACAAGACTGTTGAGATGAATAAATGAGCTAATTTATGTGAAGAGCATAGAGTATGTGCTTAGTATGGACCCTGGTCTCCCAACTTGCTATGAGATAGGAAGATACTGTAGTCATATCAGGGAGTATCATGGAAGCCCAATCTATCTCTGGAGATGGGGAGGTGCACTATGGACCTTTTTTCAGAATTGGATAGAATGTGGCCTGGATGGTGCATATAGCAGAATGGGCAAGATCACCTTCTCCCACTCAAGTGTGGTAGCAGAAAAGTCAAAACCCTGGGGAACTTTCATCTTTCTGTCCTTGAGATTAAAAAACGGAAAGCCCATGCCTTGTGCATTCCAAATACTCAGCCTGATAAGTCAACAGTAGTTACTGAAGGTGTTAGAAAGAGCAATAACCATACTGGCTCCTTACAGGTAAGGAAGTCATCAGCAAACTATCTGCAGTTCTTTAAGAAAGGCCAAGTAGCATTGGCCTTGAGAGCAAATCTAAGTCAGAAAACCCCAGATTTTACTTTTCTTGCAAAAGAAAGTAAAATCTGGGGTGCCTAGTTATCTCAGGTGGTTGAGCATCCAACTCTTGGTTTTGACTCAGGTCATGATCTCAGGGTCATGGGATTGAATCCCAAGTCAGGGGGGGAGTCTGCTAGGAATTCTCTCTCCCTCTTTACCCCTCCTGCCCATAAAAGGAAGGAAGGAAGGAAGGAAAGAAGGAAGGTGGGCGAAATAAAGGAAGAAAATCTTTTAAAAAAGAGTAAAATCACAAGCCCATATTTGTAAAATGTTCATTTGTTTGCTCATTCATCCATCCATCCAACCATCCATCCAACCATCCATCCATCTCTCCTATTCATTTATTTAACAAACCTTTATCAAGGATCAACTAAGTACAAAGTATTACATCATCAAACCAGTGAAATGATATCCTTTTCTATTTCTTGGCAACAAATTATTATTAATGGAAGCAAGTGAGTAAGAAGTTCTTTTACCGATGGTCAACCAAATTCCTCATCCTTGTCCTCCATAATGTATGTTTTTAGTTTTTGATCTAGACTGGCCGCAAAACCTGTAAGCCTTGGTTGGGACAGGAACCAAGGCCGAGGTGAAACCTCCTGCCTTCAGAAGATGATCACAGCTGATGAATGAATTAGTCTTGGAAATGTTTTCAGCAGGTGATCTGCTTGACTCATTAGGGGAACTATCCAGTTCATTAGCCAATATATCTGGTTCAGTGGATAATACATCCAATTAAGCAGGTGAAACATGACTTCCTTTAAAAAACAGACCCCTTTTTACCCCTAACCCTCATCTCCTACAGTAGTGGGAGCTTCAACTGCTCAGAGCAACTTTGATTACTTCTGTTCTCCTCTTCCCTGCCTTAATGCCTGTGAGTGATCTGCCCCAGGTATCCTGAGGGACCACATGCCCGTGTGAGACCCAATCTGTGCTGATACAGGCTAAAATCTGGATTTGGCTATTTCAGTAAATCACTGTCATCCAGAGTGGTTCTGAATTCTGTCAAAAAAAAAAAAAAGGCCTCAATTTGCTATGCAGACAGAATGGGGCTGTTTTTATCCTGCTGAGAGTCACAGCCATGAAATCTTTGTTTGCACATCAGGGCTCTTTTCAACAATGCTGGGTGTGGGGACCAAAATAGCAATTCTAAAGTCACCTCTGTCCCCCTCAGTCTGCTCTCTCTGCTTGGGGAGGATGGGATCCCTGCAGGAGGAACAGCTGTTCCCTGGCCCGCACTCTTATCACAACCAGGAACAAGGAGTCCCTGGAGCCATCCGAGCTCGGGCTCAAGAAATGTGAACAAATCTGAATTGTGGATTTCTTTAGCACTGGGGAGGGAAAACCAGAAGGGATTAAAGTCCCTGGGAGGGCTTGTTAAAACATGTATTTCTGCATCAAATGCTATCCTGGTAAGTATTTAACAAACTTGCTAGCTTTGGAAGAAAAGATGTGAATTGCAAATTGCATTTGCCAATTTCTGTGGTGTAAATACTCCTACAACAGTCAATTTCAAGCTGCGTGGAAATTGGGAAGAGATACACAATCCCCTTGTTCTCGGGAGCTCATCCTAGCCAGCTCCAGCACCACTGAGGAGAGCCCCACTCTCAGGGTTTCTGACTTAGCACGACAGTGGGAGGACTAAATATTCTAGGGAAGCAAAAGCACGGGGAAGGGAAGCATGGCAGGAGATGAGGCTGGAAAAAAGGGATGGGTTCTCAAGTTTATCCTAAGAGCAAGGGGTACCATGGAAGGATCACAGGCAGAGGAGGGCAGATCACATCTGGCCTAAGAAACTGTTGCCTTTGGAAATGGTGCAGCTTGCATGATTGTGTCTTGTTTCTAAATCAGAAACACAGACATATGCCCTGTTATGCAAGGTTATAGCTGAGCTTCTTCTTAATTCTGTTTAGGTCAGCCATACCATTCTCTGTCATCCTCTAATTGTGTTGCTCTTGTCATACAATGAAACGAAACTGTTCAATACCAAGGATGCCGTCTTTATTCCTTCTGTTGTCCCCTTGTGCCCAAAGTGGTGCTGGGTGACCCCTGGGTCACTGGTGAACAGCCACAGGTACTGAAAAGATCATTTAAGTTAATAAAAGGCTATCAAGCTTCCCGTCTACTTCCCATTCATCAACTTTGAGAAATTAAAACCCCTGGGTTGGCCCCTCTGGCCAACTCAGTAGTCTTAAAGTTTTGGCAAGTACCTTTAGCCTGTGTGATTGAGTAACTAAACCTTTCTTTGTATGTTGATAGATCGTGCATTGTTTCCTGGAAAGACTGAGAACCAAACCCTCCCACACAACCTCCCCCAGGGCACCAATACACAGCCTCTGAGCCCTGTGCTACCTCTGCCTGGCATTATTGAGTCTGTACACAGTCAAGAAGTATTACAGACCACAGTGCTCCCCTTTTACTAATTAACTGCCCTAAAACTCCTTTAAAAATCTTTGGGCCAGGCACAAACCTTGGAGTTGGGTTTCAGACAAGAGTCTGCCTTTTCTGCAGGTGGCTGGGCTCCTGAATAAAGCTCATATTCCTTTCCAATCAAAAAGTCATCTCTTGAGTATTGGGTTTATTTATTTATTAGAGAGAGAGAAAGAGAGAGTGAGTGAGCAAGTGGGGGGAGGGCCAGAGGAAGAGAAACTTCAAGCAGACTCCCCCACTGACACGAGGCTCGATCTCATGACCCATAAGATCGTGACCTGAGCTGAAACCAAGAGTCCAAGGTTTAAATGACTGAGCCACCCAAGCACCCCTTGAGTGTTGGCTTTTTGAGTGACAAGCAGCCAACTTGGTTTTTCAGTAACAAAATCAGATGTATTTTTTAAAGGTTTTTTGAAAGAATGTCACAAGCAGAAGTTCTAGAATGCTGCACATGTGTAAGATGGTACAGTTGATGACGGGTAGCGTGGTTAGGGACAGTGGACCAGATCTTCACCCAACACTGTCCTCCTATGTACCTTCCTGCTCCAAATTACCCAACCTCTGCCTCCCGTTTTGGACTTTCCTCACACTTCGCAGGCTTCCAGGGTGACAGGATGGGGCTGCGGCCAGCACCTGGGAGCCCAGAAAAACATGTGTTCCCTGCTCCTCCTCTCATGCATGCATTTGGCGCTCTCTGATATCCAACGTGCCACTCTGTCAACACCTGTCCTCATAGGGACATGTCACTTTATGGTTTCTTGGAGCAGAAGGAAGGCGCTGTGGCTTAGGGAAGTCACTTTTACATTAAAGTCCATGGACCATCCACATCAAAATGACCCAGACTCTTACTAAACCTGCAAATTTGTGCGCCCTACCCCAGCTCTGCAAGATCACATCTGAAAAATGAAGGCTCCTGACTCTGCTGTGGTCTATAGAAGCCCATGCTTCAAACTCACCCACTAAAAGACGACCCATGAGCCCCAACAACCTGATCCCAGCCCCCTCATCAATACTTCGGATTACTGATTATATTTTATATGACTCTCTCCCTTAGACAGGAGCTGTGAGGGGTAAATGCAGTGAAGTATACACAGTGCTTAAAACAGCTCTTGGCACTTAGAAAGCACTGGATAAATGGTCATGTTTATCATGTCACCCTGGCTCCTCAGCAGCCCTGTCTGTGCGTGTGTGGACGGTGAGCTGATATCTCAAAAAGCAAAATGAGATACCAGAGGCCACACAGCTAATTAGGAGCCGGGCAGGAGTCAGCCCTGGAATGCCGAACTCCGAATCCAGCACCGTTTCCGCCACACCAGGCTGCCTTCCTCAAGCCCTGATTTTCCCTAAATGCTTCTCTTCTGCGGACCTGTCTCTAGGTAGTCGAGCAAAGCTCTACATGGCTCCCTTTCATTAGCAATTTATCAGGATGTTGTGTTGTATCTTGCAAACAGATAACCAGCCAAGCTCGGCTGACCTCTAGAATCCCTTCATATATAATTGAGTTTGTACTATCTGACATGTAGCCCATCTTGGAGCATTTAGGTAAATCACAGAGCCTCCCCACCTGGCCCCCCGGGCTCTGAATCCTCGCTTTTCCCTCCACACATCCCCTCCCCACCTTCCCTTTTGAAAGCAGACCCGGACCCCTCTGTTGAGGGATGAGCTTCTCACATTGATGGCGACTTAATGCTAAGCACGCGAGAACACAAAGCTAACCGCTCCCCTCACGGATCCCAGCCCCGCCTTTTGGAGACCGGGGGGAGATTTAATTTAGATAGAGGTGATTTTTTTTTTTTTTTGCGATATGGATGTCCCAGCCTACCCTTGAGGAACAAACAAGGCAGGAGTCAGACACTGGAACACAGCAATGTAGCCTCCATGTGCCAGAATCTAGCTGTTGCCTTTCTCTGTCTGCAACGAAGTAAGGAGTACCTGGGTTGAGGCACCCTTAAGCTTTCTCAAGCTACTCTTGGTGGAGGAGAGGAGACGGTAGGTGGGTGTAACCTTTTCTTGCAGAGTCAGCTATTTGATTTTTAGAGACTGTACCTCTCTGTGACCGCCCCCTTCACACACACCTGCTTCTCCCTTCCTCCCTTCACCTCCCCCTGCAATCCAGACATAAAAAAATATGATTGGGCAAGTCACCTCAAGGTCTCAGGGTGCCTACTTGCAAATGACGATGCTAATCCTGATGATTTAAAGATCTCTTCCCCCTCTAACTTCCCGAGCTTACACATTCTTAGCTATCCCCAGGCACTGGGCCAGGTACAGCTATCTGCCAATGATTCTTACAGCATAGGTGTTCCATTTTTTTTTCATTCATGACACCCTCAAAGTTCTTGGTCAGTTTTTCACAGTATCCAGAGGCCAAAAGCAATACCTAACAGATCTATTTATTGCGTGGTTAGGTCCAAAGAACTTAATGAGTATTTATGTCCTAGCCATTAGTAGCTATTAAAAAAAAACACCTAAATAGAAAGAAAAAACATTTTTACTTTATTCTGGGAAAATAACAATCAGTTACTAAGGGAACGTATGTGCCTAATGGACACTGCGCGAATTCTCAACTGTAAAAGCACATGGGACCCCGTCTGCCTCGTTTCCCGCTTCACCTCGATCCTTGGCATGGTACTTGTTTTTTTCCCCAGCAACTGCCAATAATCTAGCTTTGTAAAACTGTGAAAGGAAGGTCGCACAATCCAATGTTGTGACTGTACCCAAGCTAATATTTTACAGTATCTATGGATACAGAGCAGCACTGTATTTCCCTAGAAAATTAGAAATAGACTGTGGTATCTCTGTGAGTTTACTGCAGTCCCTCAGGGTGCCTGGGGTACGGAGTTTGGGAACTGGGGTTCTCCAAGAAAAAAGAAAATCTCAGTGTGCATCTCATTGTATTCCTCTTAACTCTGACCTCTCAGAAGACTCTGAGGAGCTAGTCACTCTTGTCTTTAGAAAAGGCTCTTGGGGCAGTCTGGTTTGAGAAACTAGAAGAACATTCTACACCTTCTTCAATAGCCCAGCCTCAGAAACAAAACCAGCAGATCACTTACACTCTGGTAGTTTGAATGCTGTTTGTGTTTTCCAAAGACGCACACAGCGAGGCTACATCCTAAACACGCTAGTGGCAGAGAAAGAGACGAGAGAGAAGGCTGCCATGGAAGGTGATCAGGTCAGCAGCACACAAGATCTGGACCGCCTGCGTCATTCTGTAGCCCCATATTTTGTGTGCGGAATGGACACAACCAGGATAAAATTAGACATAACAAATACTTGAAATGACTGTTGAGCCTGGCCATGGGCCTGGCGCTGTGCTGAAATCTTTACACTCATGGATTTTCCTTTGAGAATGTACAGCTCTAGAAGGTACATCTCATTGTATCCCCAACAAACCATGAAGGCACCAGGGCACAGCCTGTCACACAGCGTGAAAAAAACCAGTGGGACCAGGGCTTGAACTCAGACCTTTCTGACTGCACACACCCAACTTTGAGCTCTATGCAGTCTCTTTGGAAGTGTGATTTTTCCCCTCAAGGATGCCAAATGGCCCAACTGGCAGGGACATCCAGGAATTTCACTTCAGAATACTTTACCAAGCTTACAATCCTCAGGCCATGGTTCTCTGGACCTGAGACCACCTCAAACGCAAAAGCAAATGCACCTGTTTTCCGTTTACCAGCCACTATTGCCTCTCATTTCCGTGCAGCCTGTATCTTCTCAGTGCTGTAGATGGATGTTTCCTGATCTTGTTCACCTCCTCTAACAGCAACACTGAGAATTACCTCCTTTCTGGGTGCCCTCCTCACATGGTAACTGGGAGGGATAAAACACCAAGTGTCCTTTAAAGAAAAAAAGTCAAAAGCTATAAAAGAAAAAGAAATGGGATTTGTCTCACATAAAGCATGGATCATTTAGTTATAATCTATTAGGCCAGGCTCATGGACATTTTGTTCTCCCTCTTGCCAAGGCAGGGACCCCGGTTCCATCTATAAAACAAATGTCAGGGAAGCTGTGGCTCTCCCCTCCATGACCTGCCATTAATGCAGGTGCAAAGCACGAATGCCTGGAATTCGTTGCTGGCTTCCACCTGCATTGTCTCCGAAATTCCCTTTATCAACGATCTAAGTGTATTAAGACTCAGGGAATGAGGCAAAAGGAAATCCTGGTGAGAACGAGGAGCCTGTCTCCTACACGGAGGGAATGCTGGCTCAGCCACCTCTCAGATTGCTGCAAAGCAACCCTGTAATTATTGTCCTCCTTTTGCTCAGAGGCCTACTTGGCTTCCTGCTGTCACGCCTGCTCCTGATGCTCTCCTTCCTGCTCCTTGTCTTCTGCTCTTATCGTGGTATAATTCACTTTTTGGTGTAATACTATATCGTTGGACCATTGTGTCACCACCACCATGATCAAGATCAAGAACATTTCTATAACAACAACAAAAAAAATCCTACTACACCCATTTGCCATCAATGCCTATCCTTCATCTCAGGCCCACCAACCACTGATTTGTTTCCTGTCCTTACAGGTTTGCCTTTTCCACAATATCATGTAATTCGGATTATATGGTATGAAGCTTTCTAATTTGACTTGTTTCTTTTAGTGTAATGCATTTGGGAGATTCCCCGGTGTTGTTGCATGCCTTGGTAGTTTCGTCCTTTATTTTATGCCAAAGATTAGCCCATTCCATGGCTCTAGCTCCCTGTATGGACATACCATGGTTTATCTATTCACCAGTTGAAGGATGTTTGGCTTGTTTGAAGTTGGAGGTGAATATGACTAAGTTTTGGTACACATTCCCATGCAGGTTTCCGTGCTAACAGACTTAATGGTCCTCAGGCCATAGTTCTCTAGACCTGAGACCACTTCCTTCTCTAGCTCCAAAGCAAGTGCACCTGTTTTCCATTTACCATCCATTATAGCCTCCCATTTCTGCTAAGCCTATACCTTCCCTGTGGTGTAGATGGCTGTTTCCCCATCTTGTTGACCTCCTCCAACAGCAACACTAAGAATTCTCTCCTTTCTGGGTGCCCTCCTCACATGATAACTGGGAGGGGTAGAACACCAAATGTCCTTTAAAGGAAAAGGCCAAAAGCTATAAAGGAAAAAAAAATGGTATTTGCCTCATAGAGAAGATGGATCATTTAGAGGTTGTTGCTTTAAGGTTAATAAGATTAATATGTTTGTTTGCTTGTTTGTTTATTTGTTTGTTTTTAAGTAGTACCTAAAGAGGGGATTGCTGGGTCAGGTGGTAAGTATATGTTTACTTTTATAAGAACCTGTGAAACTGTTTTCCACAAAAGCTGTGTCAGTCTGCATGCCCACCAGCAGTGCATGTGAGTTCCAGTTGCTCTGTGTCCTGACTGGCACTTAAAATTGTCAGGCCCCCTCCTTTTATATTTCAGTCATTCTATACCTATGGAGCGATAGCTCAACTTGGTTTTTAACTTGCATTTTCTCTAACAACGAATGATGGTAAGCATCTTATTTGCTGATTTGCCATCTGTGCCAATTGTTGCTGAAGTTTCTTTTAAAATCTTTTACCCAGTTTTTTAATTTAATTTAAACTTTTTTCAGTGTTCCAAGATTCATTGTTTAGGCAGCACACCCAGTGCTCCATGCAATACGTGCCCTCCTTAATACCCACCACCAGGCTCACCCAACCTCCCACACCCCACCCCTCCAAAACCTTCAGTTTGTTTCTCAGAGTCCACAGTTTCTCATGGTTTGTCTCCCCCTCCAATTTTCCCCAACTCACTTCTCCTCTCCATCTCCCATACCCATTTTTTTTAATTGGGTAGTTTATCTTCTTATTGAGTCTGGAGACCTTTGATATGTTCTGAATTTTGTGTTTTGCAAATATTTTCTCCTACTATGTGGCTTTTCTTTGCATTCCTTGAACAGTGTCTCTTGGAGAACAGAAATTTTCAATTTTTGTAAGATCCAATTTATCAATTTTTTCATTTAATAGATCATGCTTTTGATGTCATGTCTAAGGAATCTTTGTTTAACCCAAGGTCACAAAGATTTCTCTGATGTTCCCTCTAGATGTTCTGTAGTTTTAAATTATATATTCCTTTTTGAGTTTATGCTTCCTTTTTAATTGGTTGTCTTTTAAAAACAGAGAGGCTAAAGGCAGAAAGTGAGATTTGACTTAACCCCTGTAAAGAGCTGGTCTTATGACAGTCAGCTCATCACTGGTTAGGAAGCCACTGCCGTGGTGGGTGGTAACGTCTTAGGCTCTTCAGCAGATTCCTTGAGTTTCAGTCAGTTTTCCATATCCTAAGTTGTAACATGGAGTGATTATTTACCTTCTCAATTCTCAGTTAAATGAGCTGTTAATCAGCAAGACTGAGATTAGGACCAGGGCTGTAGCACTGAGTTCTATCAAAAAGCCTGGTCCTGTGTGAGGAATACAAGAACTCTTAGCTGGGGAACCTATTCTAAAGAGTCCAGGAGAGGTGGCCAGAGTTGTTTACCACTAAATACCAGAAAATCCAATGAGGCTATAAGATCAAGTCCCTTGTATCCTTCATACTGCGTGTAGCCAAACTTCGAACCCTCACTGCTCCTCCTGGATCAGAGTTCATCTGGACCATTGGCCCCCTTTGGGTTCTTCTGCTTGCTGCTTAAATACACTCAGATGTGCTCCTGCTTTATCTGCTCTTCATCTTCCTAGGTTCCCCTTCTCGGGCCTTTTGTTTGTAAGGAGCAACTATCAGCTCTTGTCTGGACACTTTCTTCCAACAAAGACACCCACATCATAATCCAGAAGGGATTACAAATTCACAGCTCAATATGATTAAAAAAAGAAAAAAGTGTTTACCTTATGTGTCTCCAGCCTCCCGGCAGGGCTTTCCTAAATCTCCTGGGAAACGAAATTATTTAGATGAGAAGCAAAATAACATGGTGGGGGGGGGCACATAGTTCTGGACTTGGACTTGGGTTTGGATCATAATTCTGGCCCTTATTTTGCTATCTTGTGCAAAGCATTTTATTTTAGCCTCAATTTCCTGATCTCAAAGTAAGGAATATGAAAATCTTTATTTTTTTGTGAGCCTTAAATGACATACTATGTGAAATATCTGGTATATTGTGGCACTTTCATAATTATGATGATAAGTCTGCTCAGCCTTCCTCAACCACTGTTTCCAGGATTCATAACCTTCAGTTGGAGGCACTTTTTTTTCTTTTCAAATCAAAATGCACCCTGCTGCAGGCCCAGCTCATTTCTGATGATCACATCCAGTCAATGGCCCTCCAGCTATCAGACAGGAGTTGAGAACATCTTAATGGCTTTTGAATTCTTTGAAAAGTACATATGTATGTAGAGTGCAAAACACTTGTGAAGAACTTGTAGCAGATCAATTCCTGTAAATACCCTAAACAGCTTTAATTGATTGCCATGTGTGATCTGAAGTTCTGATTAATAGAGGCTTTTTTTTTTTTTAAAAGAAAGCATGAAATGCCTAGGAATAAATTTAACCAGGGAGGTGAATGACCTATATTCTGCAAACTCTAAGATGTGGATGAGACATTGAAGACAGCACAAAGTAAATGGAAAGAAATACTGTGCTCATGAGTTGGAAGAATTAATATTGTTAAAATGTCCATACTACCCAAAGCAATCTGTAGACTCAATGTAGTCCTTATCAAAATGCCAATGGCATTTTTCGCAGAACAAGACAAAATAATCCTAAAATTTCTATGGAAGCATAAAACACCCTGAATAACCAAAGCAATCTTGAGAAAGAACAAAGCTGGAGGTGTCACTCTCCCTGATTTCAAACTATGCTACAAAACTATCATAATCAAAACTGTGGCCCTGGCATAAAAGAGAACACATAGATCGATGGAACAGAATCGGAATCTCAGAAGTATATCCATGCTTAGACGGTCAATCAATTTATTGACAAAGGAGGGAAGCACACAACAATGGAGAAAAGACAAACCTATTAAGTGGCATAAACTGTATTGTCATAAATAAATGCTGTTGGGAAAACTGGACAGCATGCACGAGAATGACACTGGACCACTTTCTTACACCACACAGAAAATAAACTCTAAATGGATTAAAGACTTAAATGTAAAACCTGAAACAGTATAACTCCTAGAAGAAAACACAGGCAGTCATCTCTCTGACAATCATCGAAGCAATATTGTTTTGAACGTCTCCTCAGGTAAAGGCAACAAAGCCAAAAATGAACAAATGGGACAATGCCAAAATGAAAAGCTCTACACAGTAAAGGAAAACATCAACAAAACAAAAATTCAGCCAACTGAATGGGAGAAGATACTTGCAACCCCTGGTAAAGGGCTATATACAACATTTATAAATAATTCATAAAACTTCATAACAAACAAACAAAAACCCCAAACAATGTGATTAAAAATTGTGCAGAGGGCTGGAATAGACATTTTTCCACGGAAGACATACATATGGCCAACAACACATGAAAAGATGTTCAATGTCATTAATATCATCAAGGAAATGCAAATCAAAACCACAATGAGATACCACTTCATACCTATCAGAATGGAGTTATCAAAAGACAAGCATTGACAAGGATGTGGAGAAAATGGAAATCTTGTACAGTGTTGGCGGGCACGTAAATTGGCACAGCCATCATGGAAAACATTACAGAGTTTTCTCAAGAAAATTAAAAATAGGACTATCATATGATCCAGCAATCTCACTTCTGGGTATTTATCCGAAGAAAACAAAAACTCAAATTCAAAAAGATATATGTACCCCCATGTTCACTGCAACATTTTTTGTAGTAGTCAAGATATGGTATCAACCTAAGAGACCATCAATAAATGAATGGTTAAAGAAGATGTGTTAGACATATACAGTGGAATACTACACAGCCATAGAAAGAAAGCAGTCTTGTCATTTGCAAAAACATGGATGGAACTGGAGGGTATTATGCTGAGTGAAGTATGTCAGAGAAAGACAGATACTGTATGATTTAACTTATATGTGGAATCTAAAATGAATAAACAAAACAAAACAGAAACAGATTCATAGATACAGAGAACATACTGGTGGTAGCCAGAGAGGAGGTGTTTGGGAGGGGGGTGAAATAGCTGAGGGAGGGGCACCTGGGTGGCTCAGTGGGTTAAAGCCTTTGCCTTCGGCTTGGGTCATGATCCCAGGGTCCTGGGATCGAGCCCCGCATCGGGCTCTCTGCTCAGCAGGGAGCCTGCTTCCCCCTCTCTTCCTGTCGGCCTCTCTGCCTACTTGTGATCTCTTTCTGTCAAATAAATAAAATCTTAAAAGAGAGAGAGAGAGAGATTAGAGATTAAGAAGTACAAACTTCCAGTAATAAAATAAATGTAAAATGAATCTACAGCCTAGGGAATATAGTCAATAATACTGTAATAACTATATGGTGATAGAACAAGGCCCATCAGCGATCATTTCATAATGTGTTAAAAATCACTATCTTGTCCATCTGAAATTAATACAATATTGCATGTCAATTATAATTCAACCAAAAACAAACAACAAAAGAATAAAGAGGGACCACGTGTACCTTCTACAGATCTTCTCTGCATGGTACAATGTTGCAGTCTTAGAGTGCAGCATCACAACCAGGATGTGGACACTGATTCAGTCAAGACACACAGTCTATGACCCTATCATCACCAGCATCCCTTGTCTTATCTCGTCACAGTCATACCACTTCTCTCTGGGCCCCAACCCTTCTACTCTGTCTTCCTGGAAGGGGAAGTCTTCCCTTTTGTTTTTCCTCCAACTGGAGTATTTTAAAGCAAATCTTAGTATACCATTTAATCTGTAACTACTTCACTTTGCTTCTCTAAAAAATAACATTTTAGAAAGCAGCCATGCATCATTATTTCACCGATCAAAATTAATGAATCCTTAAAGAAAAGCATAGCATTTCTAAGAAAGAGAAGGAAAACATCACTGTCTACGCTTGCCAATATTTTGAATTATGAGGTTGTGAAATAGTCTCCTCTGGCAACTCTCTGAGTCCAGCTACCTGCTCCTTCCAGAACAAGTCTCTGCTTGGACGAGTACATCTATTTGTTGGTGTGCTTGGAGAGAATCAGCTGGGATCATCTGGTTCCAGCATACATTGTGCCCAGGTTCTTAGGCTGAAAGTGCTATTACGTATTCCTGGGTGAGGGGCTATCTCATGTATCTTAATCCTGTGCAGCCCTGGTGACTCACCATGGCTCTTTGGGGCTTAGCTTTGAATTCCCTTGACTTTGAGGTTACAAACATCAATGCTTCCACATTGCTTTGCTTTCATTTCTGAAGCACTGGTGTGCATATCTAACCCCTGCGTGCACATGAGTATTCATTTGCCTGGAAGTCTTAAAAATGCTAATGTGAAATTGGGTTAGAATTCTACAGGCCAGACTCTGACCTCAAATATTAATCATGCCCGGGTAGCCGAGGGGAGCCTTGGCCATTGTAGGGAAAAGGCGAACGTTCAGGCGTGCTCCCTCCGAAGCACTGCCAGGCAAACTAATCAAAATCAAACCCCCATTTTAAAACATTTCACTCACCAGCAGACTGTTCATTTTTCTCAGGTGTACATCTTGCTTTTGATTAGACAGAAGCAGTGATCTGATCAACTTTTCGATTGAACAAGAAACAAAACAAGACATGGCCAATTCATATCATGTTTCTAGAACGGCTTTTGATAGAAATTTACTTCTCTGAATTCCATTCTTGTTTATTCAATATCATCTCAAAGGTTCTCATCCTGGCTCCCCCCCTTTCCTCCTTTACCTCCCTTCTCCTACCAACTTTCTCGCCCAAACACTTTCTTCTACACTGAAGAATTATTTAAAAATTGAATCTGATGTTCAATGTTCCAGAGAGTTACCTCTTGCTGACTCTGGACAGTCCCTAACCAGAGGTCTCAGAAGGGTCTCTTGGGAGTGCTCATCACCTGCCAAGGCGATCAGTGTGCATGCTCTGAACCAGGTCAGTGTCAGCCAGTCCCTGAAGTGGGAGCCACGATCCCAGTGTGGTCACTCTGTCCAAGAGGTCTGTGCAGACACAGCTCCCATCTCCTTGATGTTCTGGCCCTTGTCCATTCATTTACCTCCTTCATTATGGTGAGTCCTGTGCTAGGTACTTGATCCCATTTGGTTCTCACAATTATCATGTGACTTAGATATTATTACCATCCCCATTTAGGCATAAAGATGACCTAGCTAGAAAGAGATAGAGTCAGATTTTGAATTCAGATTTTGACCACACACCCCCTTTTTACCCTCTGTGTCTCACTGCCTTTAAGTTAACATCTAATTTCCTTCCAAGAAAATAGAACACAATTATTTCCATGACCTTACCAATTGGTCTAATATCTGAAAGTAACCAATAAGAAAACGGAAGCCCAGAGAGCCCTTATGACTTACCTGAGGTCACACAGCTCTTGAATGGGCAGAACTGAGACTTAGGTTTGTGTCTTATTGATTCAAAGTATTGCACTACTGTTGTATGCACCATACAGCCAGTCAAGGGGATAGAGAAACTAAGGTTCAAAGTCAAAGAAATAAAGTCAAACTCATGCCATCCCCTCCTAGAGGAAGCTGCTGCTTCAAAACAGATACAAAGATTACTGTCCTAGTACATCTCACGCTTATAATATGGCCTCTCCACCATTTCATAAACTCTTTATGTTTTATTTTGATTATTTACTGCCTAATTTGAGATTCATTTGTTAGGAATATGGAGACAGAAATGAAACAACAAAGTACTCACAACTGCCATGTGAAATACAAACAACTCTGAGCTTTTCTTTAAGTTTTCTTAAATTTCTATGAAATATACCCCTACAATTTACATAATATCGTTTTTCATCTTATCTGGACTGACCTGGTCTAGTTGTTTGTCTCAGAACAAGACTGGGGTAATCTCAGAGACACAGCATTCTAGGCTACAGCCAGGTGCATTGTTAACCAAGGGTAAGAAAGAGAGAAGGGAGGAGTAAGAAGGAAAGAAGGTAAGAGTGAACCATATTGGAGGGAGATATTGCCATTGTTAGATGGTTGCGGGGATACCAATGAAAAGGTCTCAACTACAAATCTTATCTTCATTTACTGGGCTATAATTTACTGCATATTTGAGAACATACTCCCTGATAATGCAGTGAATTACAGCCCAGTAAATGAAGATAAGATTTGTAGTTGGGATCTTCTCATTGATCTCTCTACAACTGTCTAATTATTTGTTTTGTCATAGAATCTATTCTTCAAGGGTATTGATCTATCAGAAGACCAAAAAGAAAAAGAAGCATTGTTAGGAATTAAATCAACTTTTCATTCTGGAGAGATATCTCCAAGGAGAATGAACGGATTGTGGGTGCTGGTCTAGTTCCCCAGTTCTGCTTCTATGCAATTCCCGCCTTCCTCTGTAAGAAAATGGATGGAATCTGTACCCCAAATGTATTGAATTAGAATGGCAAGAATTTTTTCAGTGTGAAGTGTTTGATTCACTGGTAGACTAGCCTCTCCCCAGCATAGCTATGGGATATCTCCACTCAGTACGATATATGTTCATTTATCCATTCAACAAATGCCAAGTGTTATCCTTTTAAGTTTTAGGGATATAACAGTAAACAGAATTGACCAACAAAAAAATTCCTGCCCACATTGTTAGAGAAATAAGGAGATAAAAGTAACAGGTCAGGTGATGATGAGTACAATGAAATGAAAGTGGTGGAAGAGAGCCCACAGGGCAGTTAACAGAAGAAGAAGCTACCCAGGCCCTGGGACGCTGGCCTTCTTCTGTCTACCTGTTTGTGCTCCTCCCCATTGGCCACCACCTTCTCCAGAATCCTATTTGCCTTGGCCAGTTGCATCTCAACCCAGGGATCTTCATCTCGAAAAGGAAGTCACTGAACTCAGTTGTGTCCACACTCCCAGACCCAGGTGTCCAACGGCTTCCCAGCTTCCTGCCTTCTTCCTGGTGCCCATTTCCTTGCTCTTGCTTCCAATATCTCTCACTCTGCTTCTGCCCAGGAGCTCTCTTCCATGTTCTCTTTACATGAGCCAACTGTTCTGGCTTTGTCATCTCTTTCCTCCCCCATGCCTAGAACTTGGTGGCCCCCAAACTTCCAGGGAAGGGTCTCCACTTACTTTGTTTCCTCCACATCCCAGCGGTACAATTCCAACAGAATTCTGTGTCTGGTGCTCACACAGAGATTGCTCGGCCTCTGTGCGCAGTATCTAATTGGAGAGGATTATTTCCAAATATCGTAAAGCCAAGAAATAGCCATTTCCTATGCCTACATAGGTGGTGCTTTAAAAAGTTGTCCTCTGAAAAAGCATGACCCTGCCTTGGACACAGCCTCCATGATGTTTCGTGCCCCTCACAAACCAAATTCATTCACAGAGCAATACTCCCCTGGAGATGGGGCTGCCTGGTTTTTTCAGCCATATGCTTAATATGCTCTGAGTTTCTTTAAGCTCTTCCCCCCAACAATATTCTGCCACAGCCAAGGTCCTTCGGTTAATTACACCTTCCTAATTAATACCATTTCATTTCTTAATCCACTTAAAATATGTGTCCTTTAGACCAGAACACTGGTCTCCTCCATCTGGAGATGTCAAATTACTAGATGCCTAAATGGCTTTCAGATGTAATAATTACTTTAGAGCTCTGTCTCCCAGAGAGGCCTCATCCATTCTGTCACCAAAGCCACGGTCCTTGTCGCTCGCCAACACCACTGCCCAGCTGACCTAGCTATGCCTGTCCCTTCTGGCTATGGGACTGCCCTTCTCAGACAAGCCACCTACCTAACTCCATATCCATAGACTTGCAAGGCATCAGCTTTGGATTGTTTTTAAGTCTCTACAAATATCCACGGTACTTCTCTAGGCGAGGAAGCCTACCTTATGACAGTTATTGTTTAAATTTAATAACAAATCATGTAAACGCTAAATTAGCACAGTTTTACTTTTTGTCTTTTAATACACATTACATTTTATGTGAGAGTTAAATTGGAGAACTGTCAATTATGCAGTTGGTCCTAAATACACATGGATTCAGAACCACGTTCCTTTCAAGAGTAGGTTTATGATAGCCTGAATGTTTGCACTGGCTTCTGCACAAACCATCTCTCCAACCCCTGTGGCAGTACATAGTCTCATGTTTAAACAGTAGATTTGGAATAAACAAGGAGAGTGCAGTGATAGAAAAAGCAAGGAAAGAGAATATGAGTAATTTCTGTTTTGTTATTCTATATGATCTCTTGGAGTATTTATTTGTGTTTAATATTTAAAACAATAAAACAGTGTAAAGCATGAAATGTCTTCCTGAGTCTGAACAGTATCTTTAAGATTGAAATTCACTCATTTTAAGTAACTGTTTAAAACTAAAACATGAATTAGGAGGAAAAGTAAATTTAATCATAACTTGTTGGACAGTTATGTACATTAAACATTCTATCAGATTATCATCAAAGGATCAAAGTTCAAACTATTAGGTAGATATAAAAGCACAGAATAAATAGTTGTGGCTTTTTGTTTTTTGTTTTTGTCTGGTGGGAACATGGAGGAACTAGAAGTAATCACAGTATTTGTTCATGATTACTCTGTATTTGGCAAAGAAATCTGAAGTGGGGAACTAACATAAAATGACATTGGCCTAATGAAGCTCAACAAAGAGCAATGAAAAAAAGAAACAAATAAGGGACAGCGAATCAATATCTATATCTATTTTGAAATACGTAGTGCCTTCACCATCACAGAGAGCTTCATTTCATGACTGTCGCTGAAAATGATTATGTTGCATAGAGGAAAGGATGATAAAAAATCATATGTTTCAGGTGTCACATGTGATAGACACACCACAGAGTCACTGTTGCTCTAATTTGCATGCCTCTAATTAATGTGAAACTCAGCACATTTTCACGTTTATTGGTCAATCAGGTTTCTTCTTCAATGAAAAGCCTGCTAAATGCTGTGTCTATTTTCCTATATGTTTTTACTATCGAATTATACAATTTTGTGTATTTTCTCAATTTTAATCCTGTCATCCTCAAACATCTGTCACTTTCCCCAAATTCCCAGATCATGTACCAATATTTTAGGGGTTTATGTGAGGCTATTTTTTTGTTAATAATTTTTAAATCTAGGGACACCTGGGTGGCTCAGTTGGTTAAGCAGCTGCCTTCAGCTCACGTCATGATCCCAGCCTCCTGGGATCGAGTCCCACATCGGGCTCCTTGCTCGGCAGGGAACCTGCTTCTCCCTCTGCCTCTGCCTGCCACTCTGCCTATGCTCGCTCTCTCTCTCTCCCCCTCTCTCTCTGACAAATAAATAAATTTTAAAAAAATTAAAAAAAAATAATAATTTTTAAATCTATTGCATTGTGGAATTTGTGCTCTATGACAGCAATTCCTTGATATTCTGAATTTCATATTTTTTGGTAAATTATTTTTTGTGAAGAACTTACTTATTTGAAATCATATTTATTTTTAATAGAGTCCATTTTTTCTCTTATTAATATTATTCTATCAGGACTTCTACTTCCCACCAAGTTGAGGTAACAATGACTGGATTTTACCATCCTTCTTGAAAAAAAAAACACACAAAACAAACAAAAAAGGTGAAGCAATAATTTTCAAACCACTACACAGCAGGCAATGGAGAATAGCGATCCCTGATAGATGGGAAACAAATGAAGTGAGAAATTGGTCCACCTACTGACTTGAGAATTTCCAGGATGCGATGCAGGAAGAACCCAGGGAGTTTGACAGACTCTCTGGGTAAAAGCAACAGAGCCACAAGTCAGGGGAAAACAAGGTGGCTGTAGTTCACAGGACAGAATACTGAAGAGTTGCACAAAGAAAGAACTGCACAGATCTCCCAGGGGTCCTCCTGACTGTTCAGCTGGACACTGAACAGGAGAGGCATGCAGAAAACACCTGAGGCTGGGGAAAAATCCACCCAGAAATGACTGGAAGGAACAGTGACCAAAAGTCAAAAGGACAGGAAATAGTTCCATTTTCTACCAGCCACACCAGAAAATTTCATAATTATGGGTCTTCAGGGAGAGTAACATGAAGTATTTTTCCTCAGTGGTGGAGAATAATTACTGCTCCTTCCTAACAAAGATTGAAAGTGAGATCCAAAAGGACCAAACTGTTTCAAGGTAACTTCACTGTATTCAAGAACAAAGCTCAAGGCAAAAATCACAGGAATGCAAAAATAGCCAGGACTCGAGGTAAAATTTATAATATTTGGCATCCAAGAAAAAAGAAATCACAAGGCCTGAGAAGTAAAAATAAATAAATAAATAAATAACCCAACTGAAGGGAAGAATGAGTCAGAGCAAAGCAACTGAGAACATTTTGTAATGTTTAGAATTAGCAGTCAAGACATTGTAGCAACCATAATTGTATTCCATGTGTTCAAAAAGTAAAGTAGAACCATGGAAGATATATAAAAGATACACACTGAATGACTACAGATGAAAACTACAATTTGTGAAATGGAAAATACATTGTATGAGATTAATGGCAGATTAGAAATAGCAGAAATGATTAGTAAGTTTGCACTGCTGTCAAGTTAGATAGATCAATGGAACAGAATAGAGTTCAGATATAGATCCACACTTAAATCAACAAGTCATTTTAACAAAGGTGCAAAGGCAATTCAGTGGTCAGAGAACAGTCTTTTCATGAAATGGTGTTGGAAGAATTAAATATCCATATGCAAAGCAAAAACAAACTTTGATCTGTATCTTGCACTCGGTACAAAAAAATGACCTTCAGGTGGAATCTACAACAATAAAACTTCTAGAAGAAAACAGAGAGAGAAAAATTGAGTTAGGCAAAAATGTACTGAATATGATGCCAAAAGCATCTGTAAAAGGAGTGATACCTGAGGAATTGATCTTCATCAAATAGTTGAAAATCTGTTCTGAAAAAAACACCATTAAGAATGAAAAGACAAGGGGCACCTGGGTGGCTCAGATGGTTGGGCATCTGCCTTCCGCTCGGGTCATGGTCCCAGGGTTGTGGGATCGAGCCCCGCATCGGTATCCCTGTTCAGCAGGAACCACTGCTTGTGCTTTCTCACTCTCTCTGTCAAATAAATAAACAAAATCTTAAAAAAAAAAAAAAAAAAGGAATGAAAAGACAAGCCACAGAGTAGAAGGAAAATATTTGCAAAGCATGAAGGACCTGTATCCAAATTACATAAGAACTCCCAAAACTCAATAATAACAAAACAACTTGATTTTTTAAAAGTACAACAAAAGATTTGAACAGAGGCACTTTACCAAAGAAAACACATAGACGGCAAATAAGCACATGAAAAGATGTTCAACCTCATTAGTCCTTGGGGAAATGCAAATTAAAACCACAATAATATACCACTACCTACTTATTAGAATAACTAAAATTAAATAATTGGTTGTTCCAAGTGTTGGCAAGGATAGGGAGGAGCTGAAACAGTCAGTCCTTGCTGTTGGGAATATAAATGGCAAAAAGACAAACACTTTAGAAAATAGTTTCTCGGTTTCTTACAATGTTAAACATTCACCTGTGTTCCAGCCATTCCATTCAGAGGCATTTACCCAAAAGAATGGAAAACCTGTACAGTAGTTTTATTTTTAATAGGAAAACCTGGAAACAACCCAAATATCCATCGACACAATTACTAAACAAATTGTTCTGGAATAATATTCAGCAATAAAAATGAATGAACTATCAATTTTAACAACGGTGGATAAATCTCAAAAATAATTACACTGAGTAAAAGCAGCCATTAAAAAAAAAAGAAAGAATGACAGCACATGTATTTTATAGAAAGTTCTGAAAAAATACAGACTGATCTATAGTGACAGAAAGTGGATTGAAGGTTGCCAGAGGACGGGGGGGCTGAAGGGAGACATTACACTGGGACACATGGAAACTTTTGGGGGTTTGTTATCTGATTATGGCGACAGTCTAATGGGTATATGCATATGTTAAAATCTATCCAATTATACCCTTGGAATATATACAGTTTACTATAGGACAACTACATCTTAATAAAGCTATTTATAGAATTGCTACACCAAAGGAAAGAAACTTTCCTTTGATAAACATTTTACCTAATATTTCTCTTTTTCCTCCTTTGTTTTCAGGTTTTCTTTCTCATGAGTATTTGCTCTGTCTCTTATAAGTGGTATATGCCTGGATTTTTTTTATCTCTGAAAATCTATCTGTAACAGAAGGTTTTAATCCATTTATGTGTGTCATTCTCGCCAATTTGGTATATTTCTTTTTAAAAAAATATATTTTATTTATTTATTTGACAGACAGAGATCACAAGTAGACAGAGAGGCAGGCAGAGAGAGGAAAGGAAGCAGGCTCCCTGCTGAGCAGAGAGCCCAATGTGGGGCTCGATCCCAGGACCCTGAGATCATGACCTGAGCTGAAGGCAGAGGCTTTAACCTACTGAGCCACCCAGGTGCCCTATTTTTTTTAAGGTTTATTTGTTTATTTTATAGTGGAGAGAGGGGCAGAGGGAGATGGAGAGAGAGAAAGAATTTCAAGCAGACTCCACACTCAGCTTGGAGCCCGACAGGGGTCTCCATCTCACAACTCTGAGATCATGACCTGAGCCCAAACCAAGAATCAGATTTTCAACAGAGTGGAAGTCCTCATTGTACACATCTTTAAATAGGGATCAATGCTATTTTTCTTCATATGTGAGCTAGGTTTGCCAACAACTCTACCCTCATAGCCCCCCAGCTGTCTGTCAAGTGGGGCTCTAAGGCTCTATCCTCAGAGAGAGCCTTAGCCTGCCGGAGTGCCATTCCATTCCCATTGACATAGCTTTGTAAGGTGCTCACAAGATATCTTGTAAGGAAAATCGTCTTCTTGCTGTTTTTCTAAGTTGGCTTAGCTATATGTGAAACTCACTTACATACCTTTCCAAGTTTGATCAATTCCTTCCTCTAATATATTTAATACATATTCCTTTAATATATTTCTATTTTCTTCATCAAATCTTAAATGCTCATTATAAATCCCTTGATGCTTTATCGTTTTTGTTACTCGTGAGTGGCATTTTATTTTTAATATTTTCTTGACATACTTTTATGAGCTGATCTTTTATTGCTTTATATTCACCTGAATTACAGAATTTTGTCTATTAATTTGTGTATGTTCTATATAGACAATCATCTTGTTTGTGAATATTGATTGATAGTTTTACCCTGTTCTACTTCTTTAAGTTCTATTTCTTCTCTTTCCCTACAACATCAGCCAGGACCATTAGTAATAACAGTCATCTGTGAATTCCAGGTCCCCCCAAAAATGTGTCTAAAATATCACCACTAAATATAATGCTGTCTTGACACTTTTGTCAAGTTAGAATGTTCACTTATACTCTTAGTTTGCTAGATTTTTATTACACATTTGGGTGATTTTCTATATCTGATAAGATAATCAACACTTTGAAGAGACTATTTCATTGTCTTTGGCCATCTTTCATTGTTGAAAAAATATTACTATCAATATTGTTATCATTTCTTTGTAGGTAATCTGATTTTCTTTCTAGTTGATTTTAAGAGTTTTTCATTTATGATCTGAAATTCCCCTACAGTGGCTCTAGATATAGAATGTTTAATTTGTCCTCTTTGATTTCTGAATTTTTCCTCAATCTGCAGACTTCCATATTTATTCAGGTCTCCAAATTTCCCCTTAACTATTACATCTCCACCATTCTTAACTTCTGGAATTTCTTTCTTTCTTTCTTTCTTTCTTTCTTTCTTTCTATCTTTCTTTCTTTTTAAAGGGTGGGAGTTACACAGGTTTTTGTTTGATTGATTGATTGATTGACTTCATTTATTTATTTTTACTTGTTGAAGCCATTTTTTTAAGTTCTTATTTATTTATTTGACAGAGAGAGAGAGATCACAAGTAGGCAGAGAGGCAGGCAGAGAGAGGGGCGGGGAAGCAGGCTCTCTGCCGAGCAGAGCCCAATGTGGGGCTCGATTCTAGGACCCTGAGATCATGAACTGAGCTGAAGGCAGAAGCTTAACCCATTGAGCCACCCAGGTGCCCTGAAGCCATTTTTTAAAGTAATCTCTGTCCCCAATGTAAGGCTCACATTCTTAAGCCCAAGATCAAGAGTCCAACAATCTACTAAGTCAACCAGGTGCCCCATGAAATTTCTATTACACAGATTTTGAATTGCCTCTATAATTTCTCTTTTTATCTCTTATTTGTATTCTTCATCTCTTTACCTCTCTTGGAATCATAGTGCCAATTTCTTTAGCTATATCTTTAAGCTTTTTAACTCAATATTGTTTTAATGCAAGATTAATTTCTATGACCAACTTGTGTACTCAGCACTGGAAGTTCTTTGTGAGTCTTCATATTTGATTTCCTATACACAGAAACAAGACTGTGGAAAGTTGACTTATCTGTGCACAGCCATGGGGGACCTGCTAAATCTGGAAAATGCTTTAGGGGAAATTGAGAATCAATTGAAGGAGCAACACAATGAAAGAGAGCTTTAAGTAAAACAAATGTCAAGTTTCCTCTGATTTGTGACAAGTAGGACACAAATGGCCCCATTAAAATGTACTTGAAGGACAATTTACCTCTGGAAATTTGTACACCTGCTGTAAAAATACATCCAAAAATATTCCCCTAGAAAATAATTTGGTTTTGTCTTTTTTTTAAATCTCAACCTAGATTCAACAGGTCAGCAGATTTTCAAGGCCCTAAGTGATCTGTACTTTTAGTCTATGTCCATCCAACTGAAATGCCATAAATGGACCAACACACATGACCTGCAGTCTGTTCCTCTTTGTCTGCCACACAACATGAGGCAGACTGGACATCTGGTGACATGAGCTTAGGATGAGAATGAACACCTAGAGAAAATTGTACTCTTACCCCACAAATGATAGCAAATTGGGGAGGGCTGGGTTCTTCATCAGCTGCTTATTAGTTACAAAAAGCTATGAAAAATCAGTTCTGTGCAAATTTGGTAAATATTTATTGTGAGAAAAGAACTTTGAAAATTAAAGTTCTTAGGAAATCTAGCTAAAGTCCTTCAATACCTAAAAAATAAAATCAGCACTCAAAGTGTAAAACATTACTCAAAGATTCAAAATAATTTTACCATTCACAAAATTATGCAAATATGATGTGTACTTATCAAAAATATGAAATTAACTTGGAAATACCTTTTTGGAAAATTGGTTTAAATTACCTCAAAAACTACTGTATGTGGCAGAAATATTTTTATAAAATGAGATCCTTAAAAGGGATATAAAGAATCTTCTTAAAAGACTTGAATTTTAGGCCAACTAGACAAATTGATTAGCGAGGGACTGGTTTTAGCCAAATTACTTTCCGGCAAACTGGTCATTAACCCATTTTGTTGTTAACCCACTGGGCCAGAGAGAAGGGGGGTTCCTCTACTAAGCTACATAAGGGCAGAATTGGAAAGATGCAAAATTTTTCATTGATTGAAGTGATGATATAGAGGGAAAAATAAAGGTTAGAACAAAGTACCAAGGAATTTGGGATGAATGTCTCATGAGATAATGAGTCTAAAGGGACAGGAAATCTAAAAGGACCTAAGATATCCCAAGTGTAGAGGCAGAGTCCATAAGGAAACCTGAGGTCAGAGATAGGAGATGGAGGTGCCAAAGGAGCCATGATTGATAGCTCATGTTGGTTAAGCATCAGCCTTTGGCTTTGGTCATGTTCTTGGGGTCCTGGGATCAAGCCCCACATCAGGCTCCCTACTCAGCAAGGAGTCTGCTTCTCCCTCTCCCTCTGCTCCTCCCCATACCCATGCACTCTCTCTCTCTCTCTCTCTTTCTCTCTCTCTCAAATAAATAAAATATTTACTGACAAAGGAGTCATGATTGAGAAAACATACAAAGAAGAGTTACTACAGAGCAAAGAAGAGTAAACCCAGAGATCCTACAGCTAAAACCAGCTTCCCTTAGCTATTTTGGTAGGAAATGTACCTGCAGATTTAGTATGGCTTTGATCAGAAGCCAAACATGGTGATCCATAACCCAAATAGAAAAGGTTCTCTTTTCTCCCTTGAGACTAGAAGAGGCGTCATAAGTGGGAGGAGCTGTGGCCTCCGCCGCCGCTGCTATGGTGAGTGGATTGGCTCACAGTGGGTAGACCAGATGCCTACATGCCTGAGTCGTGGAATATCTTTGAACTAACGGGCAGTGGTAGAGGAGAGCACCTGGAGGAAGCTGTAATAATATTTTGATTATGAAAAATGTCCATAATGATAAAATACGTTTGATTATTTTTATTTGTTGGTGAAGCAGAATTCTATCTGGTAGGGGCAAGGAGTAGGGAGAAGTTTACATTCAAATAGCAAGTGGCCATCAGCGTAGTCTGGGCTGGAGAAACCTCCCCATTTATACTCTTGTGTGATTCAGAAAGGGAGCCTCTGGATGCTGTAAGCAACTGGTGTGTAATCAGCACCCTGCACAAGAACTTTGCCTGTTTCCATACCCTGTCTCTCTCACCTGCCTCACTCCCACCCAGTCTGGCTTTGGTGATCTTCATCTGAGTATCCAACAGCACCCTGCTTTATCTGTCTTATAGCACATGTATGTGTGTTTACCTCTTTTTCTCCTTCACTACACAATGAGCTTCTGGAGGGCAGGAACCTCTTTCATCTTTGTAACCCCAGTACTTAGCCCAATGCCCAGCATACAGAGATGATGCTGACTGAATGAAGAGATGTAAATAGTTGGATAGATTAAAGAGCGGATAGAGGAGCACCTTCCACATCCCCACACATGAACATACACATATGCAAACAGCCAGGCTCACAGGCTCCCTCATCCCGAGGTCAGACCTCTCTATGTTGTTGAAGGTAATCCTAGGAGAGACTGCTTTCAGCTGTCAACAGTTCCAGCTCATCATCTCTCTAACTGTCGTGTTTAATATCAGCTGTGAGATTTTGGAGTGTCATCAGACATTCCATCCCCATCTCTGGTATCCATCTCCAGCCTTCCAATCTCTCCTCTTTGGGTGTTGTTCGGCATTTTCTCTCTGTTAAGAAGAGGGCAGCAGTGATTTGCTTTCTTGCCGTGTTTACTTTATGTCTTTGTCCAATATCTACTTATCATTTTTATTGTATTTTTCTTTCTCTCTGCATTCATCTGTAGGTGAGGCCTCATTTTCAACATTTGCTTTCAGAAATGACAACAGGATACCTTGTGGAGCTAGGAATAAATGTCCCTTGTCCCTCCTGAACCCAGCTATGCAGGAAGTAGAACATTGGCACACCCATCAGAGACTGCAGAAATTTAACACTGTGCAGTGAGTTTACATTCTTTAAAGCAGTTCAAGAAGCATTATTGCAGTTGAGCCTCACCAGGGTAATTTAGGGCAGGTATCATCCTCTAAAAATAGATCAGAGTTTTGAAAAGAACAGTTAGGTCTGATTTGTATTTGAGCTCTTCCTATCTGCTAGTGTGACTATGAGTAAGTCACTTCCTACCCTGAGCCTCTTTTTTCCCACCTTTTTCTGATATCACAGAAAGATATCACTTTCCTATCTTTTAAGTTAGAACAAGTATATATAATAGCATATGCCTAACCACTTCACACAATTTTGATAAGGCTTATTTTTGAAGTCATGAAGCATTATCGAAAAAGATAGGGATTGCCTATCTTACTAAAGCATTATCATTATATATAACATATTGGCAAATTTTGGGGATGCAGACAATTTTTGATAATCAGAACTCAAGTCTCCTAACTCCCATTCCAGGGTTTTTTCCCATGCTATTGTGCTACTTGTGCTGGTACAGATAGAGGGGCCCTAAGACACCTCTTTGCACCAGAGCACAGGTGGTAAAAATGTGATCCTCCTACCCTTACCCAGCATTCCTCTTTCTGGGTGGAGAAGCCTTGTCTCTTCCACCAACAAGAGCCACAATCTAAGATTTTTTTTTTCCATCTTAGTGACTCTTGGAAGAGGGGCTTGGGCTGAGCACCTGTGACTGTCCCCCCAACTAGTCACCATACAGCCAGCTCAATGATCTGCTAAAGGAGTGAGTATGGGAAATCTGATTTGCTTCTTTTGTTTATTTTTGGGTTTTCCATGGTCTCTCAGTCATGGCTGCAAGACCTGGATGGTTTTTTGGTTCACTGAATGATTCGATTGTCTTAAAACCTCTTCCGACTACCAACAGATTTCCTTTTTGGAAAATACTTCAGTGGTTGCCATCTGGGGGCTTTCTCCTATGTGGCATTTGTAATTTTTTTTCACGGGGGCTAACTTTTTAAAGTGCATTTACATATTAGGCCACAACTGGCCTGAGATCCACAGTGAGATGCCATCTGTGGCCAGGTAAATGGATTGCAAAAGGAGAGTGACCTCAGGAGTAACATGAGGTTAAAGACACTCCTGAACAAACAAAATGAAATTATATTTTCTTAATTCAAAAGCAGCTTGATGGAAACATCTTAGCCTCAAATCCAATTGCTTTCAACAGGGTAGTGATGAGACTGGCTCTGTTGATAAAAGCTGGCATATCTCCCCTCCCTAATTGCATCAGCTTGACCCTCTCTTCTGATTAAATGCTTATAATTTTTCTCCCAGCATGTAATTTTTTAATTATAATATGTTTGAAGAACATCAAAATTATTTGGCTGTTTGCAGGGTGATTGTTGACAGCAGAGTCAATTCGTTTCTTCTCTGATGTGCGGAGGACCCAGTGGGTGCCTGTGAAATTGTAATTGATGACGGAGACAGAGATGTCCCTGTGGTGGGTGATGGGCGCATGGACAGTTATGTATGGGGAGGAGAAGTCTCTGGATCCACTGGGTACTGAATTCCTGCCTCTCCATGCCTTTGGGGTTGTACGAAAGAAAAGAAATCCCAGTTTATATAACCTTAACATTACTCACTGTAGAGGTCTTTCTGTTCAAAGGCCTCCAGTTAGTTCAGTTGGTTTTCTTTGGGTTTGGGGATGGGATGCAGTAATCTTTTAAGAGAGAGATTCTGTTTAGGAAATACTTACTTGTCATTTTTAAAGCAATCTTAAACCAAGTAAAATACATTATTTTCTGGCAAAACACATACACACCAAACAAACGAACAAAAAAACCACCCAGAATTCTGCAACAATGGGGTGACAAGAATAGAAAAGAAAAGATATATTTGGGGGAAAAGAGTCTCTGCAAGGGATACAAAAGGAGATCAGGCTTCAGTCTCCCAATTTCAGTAAGAGGTGCGTTAATGGTTGGCTTCAAACGAACTGTCCTGGGATTCTGCCTCGTCACTTACCAGCTGGGAAGCCTTGAGGAATACATTTATCCTCTCTAAGCCTTGCTTTCCTCATCCGTAGTGGTGATTACAGTGCCCCTAACCACATACACAGTGATGCTTCTAGGAAGCACTCTCTGTAATAGTGAAGAGCACACTCTTCCACACAGTGACAGTGCTTGGAAATGGGCAACATTCCATTAAAATATCAAGAAGTTTCTGAACCAGCATCAATGATGTAAACACAGTTTAAATCCAACACTCTCTGGAGTCTGTCCATTCTGGAAGCAGGTAGCTGGACAAGATGCCTTCTAGAGGGTACTCTCTGAAGGAGCTATTGGTCCTTATCTCTGAAGGCATGGCCCTCCGCCTCCCTGTCCTGCTTTTCTGATCTGTGTGGGGGGAGGATGGCAGGAGAGTGTTTGTGTTTTTTGTTTTTCCTGGAGTCAGCTGCATGACCCTCAGACCTGAAAAGGATACTGAATTGCCAATTCAATTTACCTAAAACTGGTGGAGCCTGAAAGCCTAGCCTACATTGACATACAACTAATCTAATACAAATTGATTTTGGTTTTAAATCCAGGCAAGTCAAGAAATTGCTGTGGGTTTTTCCAAAACGCAATGGACCCTGCTTTGCTACACCTGCAGAGCCTCTCTTAGCATTCTGGGTCCTAGTCTTCGAAATCCTATTCATGCATCCCATAGCTGGAGCTACTCCCATTTCCTCAAACACCCCCAGCAGCAAATGCCAAGGACTTAAGCAGTGATAGAACTTCTCACACCTTTCCTGCCCTGAGTAGCAGTTTGAGTCCATCCTTGAACCTGAAATCTGATTACTGACTCCATAACCATGCACTATTGTTCTGGAAGCTATATCCTTGGGTGTGAGCCCTTATCCAGAGTAATTGACTAATTAGGGTCCTCCAGAACTGAGAATCTGCACTGTTTGGGGCCTCTATTTCTATCAACAAGGACTGACTTCCTGAATTCTGGGGCAAGGCTCAGAGCCCTATAACTCAGGACCCTTCTCCATTGCCAACTGTCTGCCTGCTTCCTTGGGTTTCCTCCACCTCCGGATGTGCGACTCTCCATTGTCCATCACTCACTTCAGATTTTACAGACATCTGGGATGGTTTTCTCTTGCCCAAACCAGCCATAGTTACTTGTCTACAAAGGACTCTCCAAAAGCATTTTTATTGAGCTAACCAAAAATCAACTTTAGTCTGGATTTCGGGATATGAAGGAAAAGAGGGGATTCAGATGTGACCATCTGGGGGCCCATGGCAAGAAAGATCACTGTATCACATGTTTGTGGCAAATTAGAAATCAAATGTTAACCTTTCCAAGGATGTGTCCAAATGTAGCAAAATATTAATACCCACAGAGTGAAGTTGGGGCAAAGAAATGAGATCATAACACATAATAGTCACTTAACACATGGCGACTATAGTCTTATGGTTTTTGTAGAAGATTTTATTTATTTATTTGAGAGAGACAGAGCACAGGTGGGGGGAGGGGCAGAGGGAGAAGCAGACCCCCACTGAGTGGGGAGCCTGACTTGGCCTCAATCCTAGGACCCTGAGATCATGGCTTGAGCATGTCAGATGCTTAATCAACTGAGCCACCCAGGCACCCCGTCATCTTATGTTTTTTAAAAGCCTGAATCAGCAGGATGGGAAATGGACCAACTGAACAGGGTCAGAACCTAGGAGAACCAGCCAGCTGAGGTGGAACTGGGCCCCAGGGGGAAGGATGCCTCCAGCTGCGGGTTTCAGAAAGATGGATGGTCCAGTAGATGCCACTCTTTTTGTGGTACTGTGGCAACCACCAGCCAGGATTAGACTGCATATGGAGATCAAAACAGGCAGTCAGGTAGGCAAAGAGTCAGCAAGGAAACAATGGAAAGGCCTCTGATCTAAGAAGAGGATAAGAAGTTCAGGTCCTAGCTGTATAATCATTCTTAAATTCTAATGTGTGTAAGAATTACATGGAGTACAAATTGGAAATAAGATTCCTGGGGCAGCTGAGTGAATCAGTCAGTTAAGCATCTGACTCTTCATTTCAGCTCAGGTCATCTCAGGGTCCTGAGACTCAGCCCTGTGTCTGGCTTTTCATTGGGCAAGGAACAGATTCTCCCTCTGTGTCTGCCCAGCTCTCTCTTTCTCTCTCCTTCTTGAAGAAGAAGAAGGAGGGGGTGGGGGAGGAGGAGGAGGAGAAGGAGAAGGAGAAGGAGAAGGAGAAGAAGAAGGAGGAGGAGGAGGAAGAGGAGGAGAGGAAGAAGAAGAGGAGGAGGAGGGGGAAGAGGAGGAGGAAGAGGAAGGAGAAGGAGAAGAAGCTGTTTCTCTGTCATCATCTACAGAGTTTTTAAATCATTATGTCCTAGACAGGACACTTCTAATGAGTTCTTTAGATGATTCTGATGTCAGTGGCTTAAAGACCACTCAGACAAAATTCAGAGAGATAGACAATAGCAAACAATCCCAAGGACTAGGGGAACCAAGCCACTCAGAAAGTTGATCAGAGGAAGACTTAGGTCCAGGATTTGGTTAGCATGACAGCAGTGTTAAGAGTCTGAGTCTTAGGAAACAGAGCAAATC
Source organism: Mellivora capensis (assembly GCA_004024625.1). Classification (NCBI taxonomy): domain Eukaryota; kingdom Metazoa; phylum Chordata; class Mammalia; order Carnivora; family Mustelidae; genus Mellivora; species Mellivora capensis. Next base: position 74,014 of record PISX010000225.1, on the reverse strand, counting down.
CCCTTATTATTTTGATGACTAAGGGAGGCAAGTCACTCTGGAGGGGGTAGGGAAGGTTTCAAGAAGAAAATGAGTCAAATATACACAAAAAAAGTGTGTTTTTCTAAGCTCAAGAAAAGTAATGATTATTTTGCCCCCAAATCTGATGCTTTTTCGATCTTCCATTCATTCAGGTAGACATTCATTTATTCATTTATGATTAAGTACATCAAGATTCCTGTCTCTATTGCTCCAACTACGATCTCGCTCCTAAATCTAAGAATTACACCCAAAAATCCTCTTAAGAACTTGATATATACAAAGTCTAATTCATCATATTTCTTTTCATCTCCAAATTAACTTTCTCTCCTAAATTCTTATTCTTCAAAGAATCAAGAGAGAAAATGAGAGTCTCTTGTTATAGCTCTGTGCCATGGACTAGAATACCAAGAAGTTCACCTATCTTCGCTGTGACAAGTGGCAGAGGGGCAAGGGACTTCCGGCCATTTCACACACCTTGAAACAGAGCTCAGAGAGGTGTGTGGAGAGGTAGAGGTATGAACCCTGGCATCCTGATTCCCAGATTGGGGATTGGGGTTCTTTCCATTTGGCCCCCCACTGATGAGCTGAGTGTCCCATGGAAGGAAAGGCTCCATCGTTGTCATCCACAACAACAGCGTGAGGCAAGACCTAAAATTCTACCATCAGAAATTCATTCTTTAGAAACCTTGCTTTTCAATGTAAATAAATGCCATTGCCAGAGGAACTAATGACAGCAAATGTTTTTCAAACCGAGTTCCCAAACCCCTTGGAGGGTCCCCTGACTGCTTTCCCAGGATCACCAGAGGGGCAAGACGCACCAAGCTCTCTAATCTATGGGTCTCATCAGCTTTGCTCAGAAGATTTTTTTCTCCCCTGAGAAATGTAGGAATTTCCATGCGAGAGAATTTACAGAAAAGGTACTTTAATGTTCAGAATGTTAAAAGTCATAAGCCTATTTTGATCTTTGAATAAAAAACTAGTTCTAAAATTTCTGAAAGTGATGGGTATCATTGGTCATCGTTAACATCTTGGCAGTTATTACTTCCTGCTTTCTTTCCACAGGGACCATTATGTCAGAGAAAAGGAGCCCCTGAACAGGTAATTGTCTGAGGAGGAAAGGGCTCCCCTCTGGGGTGTTGCCTCTCAAAGAGTTGGGAAGTGGATAGTTCTGTCCTGTTTGGGGACTGACATTTAACAGGGAAATACTGCCTGATTGGGAGAAAGAATGAATTATTGAGAGAAAAAGACTCTCCTTTCTGTATTTTGGCTTAGTCCTCTTATAATATAATGTAAAGGATTTGCAGCAGAGAAGCCGGGTTCCTAGCGCAGGAAAGTGAGAGTTAGTTATTAAAGGAAAATCATTTTCTTTGAGGATGAAAGGCCGTTATCTGGGTTGGACAATGATTCTGATGAAATCAACCAGACTGTGGCTCAACTCCACGTCCTGAGCCTGGGTAAGAAGCAGCGGACTTGTAGGTCTAAGGGTACTGGAGTCAGAACGCTGGGTTTGTGTTCTAGCTCTACCAATTCATAACTGGCGACCTCTGTGCAATGAAGAAATCAGACCAGATTTTCTCTAAGTTCCTTCAAACTCCGAGCTCTGTTATAATTCATACAGATGCACAAAAACTTCCAAGGGCTTCCCACTCTCTCCTCCACCTCTGATCCCCTCTTCCAAATAGGTTCTAAAAATCAAGTATCTGCCCCCTCTTGCTGTGAACCAGCTTCTCCCTGGCTCATGTGGGCGTGTATCCATGCAAGTGCACCTGCGTGCCGGGCTGAGCCCGTGTCCCTATGCTCCCTCGTGAATGATGGAACCTCTGTTCTTTTACCAGGGCCTGTGGAACAACGCTGTCTGGGCCCTCAGTCACACTCACTCAGATGGAGACCAATTTGAACATCACACCTAATGAAGCCGCATCCTTGAGCGGACTCTCAGGGTCCACTTGGGAGTGTAATTTAGGTGGCCCTGGCCAGGTTGTCATCTGATATGCAAAATCATTCTTACTCTCTGCTGTTGTGGGGGGGAGGGCGCAGATGAGAACAGCAGATGAGGCCCAACTTTCCCCACACCCCCTCCTCCCACCCTGGTGGGAGGGGGAAAGTCAGGGGTGACCCGGGGCTGATGTCGGAGCCGAGCAGGGGCACAGGTCAAATAGTGGGGGGGTACCTGGGATCCAGCCCAGAGCAAGCTCCACTATAAACAAGCTGCTGCCTGGGGATTCTGCATCCTGTTAACTCAGCCTGCCTCCCGTTGCTTGCTCAGCTCTCTCGTGGGTGGTCCTGCTGGAACCTGTGGTTTGGAGAGTGTCAAAGAGCTGGTGTATGTAAACACAGCGTCCAGCCGGCAGTGCTCACAGGCCTGCCCCGCCAGGAGTTCCCGGCTCCCGTTCCTTTTCCCCACTTGCTCAGGCTTTCTGTGAACAGGATGGGTTTCCTTCCAGGTCTCAGGTTATGAGAGCCGCAACTTCTGAAGCATTTGAGAACTGCCCCCGATTTCTCCTCTCCTTCACCCACTATCCAATCAACCACTGAGTGCTGTTGATTCAATTTCCTAAAGTTTCCTCAGATCTACGTACTTCGCTCCATGCTGCCTCCCTCTCTGCTCTTATCACCCCTTTCTGAATACTTGGCCTCTCTGTTGGCTTCCCCGTGCTAGCCTTCCTCTTGAAAATCCATTCTGGGCCTCATTGCACAAGCATGCGAATTATGGAATGCAATCCCGAATCCCGAGACTTCCCAAATGCAATCATGAAACCCATGGGAAAACATCACTTGCCCCTCCCCCCCCTCGAAGGCCAATCTCCCCATGGCCCACAGGGCCTTGGGCAGCCTCACTCTAAGTTCGCCCCATAACAACAGCAGTGGGAGCAGCTGCTGGGGGCGAAGCGACCAGCAGGACCCAGATGACAAACTGGGCATTTCACATAGGCAGCGTATTTTAGAAAATCAGATGCAACTAATTGGTTGCTATTCTCGAACATGTCCAGCTCCCTTAAACCTCATCACTTCCGTACATGCCGTTCCTTCTGCAGGAAGTGCTCTTCTCCTCAATGGTATTCTCTGCCGTTCAGAATCCACCCCAGCAGTCTCCCTAGAGTCCAAGCTCCCCTGCACATGACTAACTGCTCCTTCCTCTGAGTCTCCAGCAGTCCCAGAGCATCCCAGTGCTTGTGGCGACGGTGAGCGCACCTGTCCCCTCCCTGGGTTGGGGCTCTGTGGGAGGCAGAGCCCCATGTTGTGTCTTCCATGGGATTTGGACCTTATTTAACTCAGCTTTCAAGGAACGGGGGAGAGAGGAGGACTACACAGTTGGAAGGCAGGAATCCAAGTTCCTGCAGAGTCAGGTTAGGGCACCCCACTGGGATCTCAGGTTACCCCAGAAGCAGAGAGCTTTCATTCTCCTTCCCTTTCCCCTCATCATAGGGTGGGGCTGAGTGGGGAGCAGAAAGCCCCCCTCCTACAAGACTGGGTAGTTTGCCATTTTAAGTCTTTGCAATTTGGAGCTTGTCTTCCCTAATTCCTGGCTGATGGTGAACAACAGAGCTGGCTTAGTCAGACTGGATGCAAACACTATTTTATTGCAGAGTGACAGAAACCCCGCACTTCCATGACCCGAGCAGGTAAGCTGATGCAAACAACCTTTAGTTGCTAAAAGCCTGATGAACTTGGACTCATTCATCAGGGTCTTTCACTCACCCCCTGGCGTATGTCACTGCCTGCCTGCACCAACCCCCATTCCGGCGTGATGGGGACACATGATTCCTGTCCCCGCCAAAGATAAATTAGTATCTAGGCAGATCATCGAATCCTGGTTAAAGGGTTCTTTTCTATCTGCCACCCACCTCTAATTTTCACTCAGGGAAGCCTAGCGGAGTGCACTGAGGACTGGCCTGGCAATCACTGAGCCTCGCTGTCAGTGAGAATGGTACATATATTCCCCCAACTCAGAGACATACTGTGAGGATTGCTAAAGTTAATCAAGGCCTTAATGCAGATAAATATTGCCGAACAATAGCAACCAGAGACTCCTTCCATGGTACAGGGATGCTGTGGACACTTTTCAAATTATCATCATTTGAATTTCTCTTCTCAGTTCATACAACTGGATTCCCCCAAATCGCCATCCTCTGGAGCAACCACGGTCTTCTGGTCACTTTCCTAAGTGCCTTTATCCAGAACAAATCATTCTGTTGTCTGACCTCTTTCTCTCCCTGTTTCTCCCCTTCCTTTTGAACTCAACTCACGTCCTGGGAGAGACACAGAGAAGCCTCACCCTTCCAGACATCCATCCTGTCTGCATGTCCTAAATGCACAAATGAGTCCAGGACGTTGTACACAATTGTCTTGGGGAAACAAATGGTAGGGACAGAGTGAAATGGGGTATTTACTCCCAGATGATCACCTGATTTTTTTTTTCTTTTGAAACAGACAAATTCTTCCCAGGAATTATCGAGTAAGCCAGATCTCCCAAAGAAGAGACAGAGGGAGAAAACCAAACTCAACATGACCAGCTGTGTCTCTCCTTGCCTGTCCCTGCCTACTCAGAGAAGGGGGTGGAAACATCCAGGAGTGCCCCCATCTCCTGCCTACACAGGATTTAGACTCTGAGTCCCTCAGCATTCAAGGCAGAATCAGAGCTGAAGGAGTCCTGGGGGTCTTGACACCGTAAGCCACATGCCTGTGGGTCATGTTGCTCACCGCCCTGTCTCTCCCCATTGGAACCCACTCTGCAATTTTTCTGAGGATGGCATCTCACCATGGCATCATCTTGTTCCCTCCATTGCCAATAAACACAGCCATGCTCCTCTGGCGTAGCGCTCAGACACTACCGAAGTTCCTCCTGTGATCATCACCAACAACGCTGCAGCTTTGCCCCTCTCCCTGCCCACCGAATCGTAATTTCTGGGGGAGGAGCCTGGAGCTCCCCATTTCTAGAAAGCACTGCAGGTGATTCAAAGTGGGAGAACCATTTTATTACAAAAGGGTCAGCATGCAAGTCTCTGTGCTCTTGGGTTTACTACAAAGCTTAGCACTGGGGTCCTACCCTCCTGGAGCTTTCTGATTGAATGAGGAGAGAAAGCTGTGTACATGGACATGACAGAGAGGCACAATAGGTGAGAAACTAAAGAGCTGGTTGCCGGGGGTTGGGGGGGAGCAGGTGGAGAGAAGCACTAGGCTGTCTTTGAAGGTGCTAGAGGAACTGGAGTTTTCTGGGAGATTTGCAGCATGGATAGGACCAGAAACTTGGGGAAGTGGAGGCCAGGCAGAGGGAGAGGTTGGCAGTCGCACAAGGGCACGGTCAGTGAGGGAAGAGAATATATAGAGAATGGGAAGTATTGCACCTTGGCTTGGCTTATACTAGAGTCATGAAGAAATGTGCAAGATTGGGCTAAAATATAGATAAACATGTCCTTGGCTTTTACCCTCCTCTGAACTCCTTTAACTTTAACCATCTGTATCCAGCTCACTGTATCAGCTAGATCACTGAGCACAGATGCTGGTGCAGTTCTTCCAATTGTCATCAATAGATTTCTGAAAGCAGGGTTCCTGGGTGGCCCACTCAGTTAAGTATCTGCCTTCATCTCAGGTCTTGATCTGGGGTCCTGGGATCGAGCCCCACCTCAGGCTCCCTGATCAGTGGGGAGCCTGCTTCTCCCTCTCCCCCTCCTCCACTCTTGCTCTTGCTCTTTCACAAATAAATAAATAAAATCTTTAAAACATTTTCTAAAAGCAAAGATTTTTCTCATTATAAAGTATCTTCATTAAAGAATATTTGGAAAATACAAAAAGGCAGTAAAATTTAAAACTTATCCCTAAATCTACCAAAGGGAAATAAGCACAGTTAGCATTTTGGTTGATCCTTATATTCTTTCTTCCCCATCTACATTTTGTATATGTTTCCCTGTAAAACTGAAATAAGATGGGGCACCTGGGTGGCTCTGTAGGTTAAAGCCTATGCCTTCGGCTAGGGTTGTGATCCCAGAGTCCTGGGATCGAGCCCGGCATCGGCATCGGGCTCTCTGCTCAGCAGGGAGCCTGCTTCCCCCTCTCTCTCTCCCAGCTTCTCTGCCTACTTGTGATCTCTGTCTGTCAAATAAATAAATAAAATCTTTTAAAAAAAACTGAAATAAGAGGACATAGAATTGTGCATTCTATTTTTGTTACTTAGTGTATGATGGGCATAAACCCGTATCAGTGGATATTCCTTGAAAACATCATTGTTAATAGCTGCGTAATATTCCAACACACAAGCCTTCCAACTTCATTTTACCTAGTATTTCCCAAGGGTAATTCTGTGGTATGTTAATAAGGAATTTATTGATAGGTTAAATCAAATTAAAATAATTTCTTTTCTTCCAAGATTCTATAAGTCTTTGAGAAGTCACAGTGTGGATTTTGACTCTTCAAGAAGGGAATGCAGCAAGCAGTAATTTCCTAATTCATTAGCAACAGACTCTTTTTTTATAAAACAAGCATCTCGTGGGGCTCATTTTCTAGCAAAGTCTGGGAAATGCTGGTTTAACCTTTCTCCCATTGTAGAACATTTAGATTGTTCTCAGTTTTTCACTATTATAAATAATGCTTAGATAATGATCTTTGTACAGAAAATCCAGGCCACAGTTCTCAGTATTTCTTTAGGATAGATTCCTGGAAGTGGAATTGAGGGGTCAATGTGTGTGGCTTTTAAATTTTTTTAATGTAGTACTCGTATTCTTCTCTGCATGAGTGTCTCTCTGTCTCTGGCTTTCTGTCTCCCCCGACCCTGGTCTGTGTGTGTTTGTCTCTCTCGACAATGAGCCTCCTGAGCTCCGTGATTATGTTATGTGATTTTTTTTTCTTTTCGCATCTCCCTGTTATATAGTCTGGTGTCCTTTATTTAGAAAAAAATCCTCAGGAAGTGTTTGAGGAGAGTTACGATGACAATAAGGAAGGAGAATCATCAGGAGAGAGGGTAGGTTCGGACCAGGGAGGAATTGTGTCTTTCAGGAGAAAGTGTCAGTGTAAAATAGTCCTTAAATATAGGTTATTTTAAGTCCGCCAGCCTGAGTTCAGTTGTTCCACTCACTCTCTATGTTACTTTGGCCAAATTACAGTGATAATAGTACCTAACTGCTAGGTTAGTGGCCAGACCTAAATGAGAAAATATGGGTAAGGCTTAGAGCACATGCCTGATCACCCATTAGTGCTGAATAAATATGGCTATTATTATGATGATGATTAGCTGATGTCTGAAGGCCAAAGGAAAGGGGACCATTTCTTCAAAAAGTTGCAAGTGGTTGAGAGTTGACCAGGATCAGACCCAGGAGCAGCTGATTCAAGCTAAACTTGCAGCAGTGGAGGTATCCAGCAGCTGTGGCTAGGGAATGGACAGATTCTACTAGAAATGGCCACATGGTCATGGGGAAAGACTGAAGCCTGCCAAGGCAACCATGGATTGCATTAAAGATTTAAAAAAAAAAAAAAAAAACAGCAAACCTGTGTTGATGTGGTAGAGACTAACATTTTCATGTTAACTTCTCTCCCATTGGAAAACTCTGTTCTGGTCCCATTTCCCATTTTAGAGATAATCAGCCATCTCCCCCCTGGTCATACTCTAGCAGCCACTGGCCTGGTGCTTACCTGTCAGTTCCCTGTTCACTGCCTAAGTGACAGCAGGCCCTCCAAGCTGGCAGCCCCAGATGAGACCCTGCAAGGACAACTCAGATGCCTGGCTTGCTCCCTGGACCCTCATGTTTATTTCTCTATTCCAAGGAAGGATTCATTTCTGTGTGTTTGCGGCCACTATTGTCTTCCTCTGGATTTTCTGGGTGCATCCAACCGAGCACCAAAGACTGGACCATTTGGCCCCATCTCTGAAACCCAAAAGGAACTGCAGCTCAAAAGGCTGAAGATGTGAGCCCAGAGCATTGAGGGCCGATGACTCCCGGCTGGTACCCAGCCCTCCTCCAGAGCCTTGCTCTCGCCTCTCCACCCTTCCCCATTACTCTCAGAGCTGCTGAGAGTTAACAAGTGTTAACAGCCCTTAGATCTATTTAGAGGGAAGGCCAATTTACTGTGATTAAATGCAAGGTAGCGTTCAATTAGCAGAAGATAAACACAACATATCAACCTGCTAAGATAATTTTTAAATCAAAAGTTGGAGCACACATAGGCTGCTGCAATAATAATTTACTAATTTAATGATGGAGCTTTTTAAGATCTTGCCATTCTCTAAGAGTGTGTATGAAGGACACCCCTAATGTTAATTACAGCTTGCTTCATTAACAACTTAACCAAAAGGCCACAGTTTGTGAAATTATTTGGGACCCTATGAGGAATGAGAGTTGATGGAAGGAAATTACCATGAAGATCTTTCCCATCAGCTAATGAAGGCTATGATGTATAAATCATTAGCAGGGGCCATATGGTGACAGGCAGGACAGGAGAGGAGCACTTGGAGTGGATGGATAGGACCAGGGGGGATGGATGGCTGTAAAGGATGTGGGAAGCACGTGCCTCTTCCTATCTGAGGCCCCGTGGCAGCAAAGACCCGTTCACCACACAGCTGCAGACAGCTGTTGCTTACACCTCTGGGCTCTGCCTGACAGTTCAAGTCCCCTCCAGCAGAGTGCTAAAGCTCTGACAGACAGGCAGTGCGTGGGAACTCAGGATGAACTCAGCCGCCTACTGCAACGGGAGAGACAACACTTAGACTCAACCCGGGTCCTTCTGTCCCTGCTGGCCGGCGCCTTTGCAGATGTGTGCGCTGGCCCACAACTGTCCAGACTGACTTGGGAAACTGATGGGCTGGCCAGTAGTCCCTAACGATTGCTACAACTGGGGATATTTTAAAAAACACTAATTTCTGGTTCGCACCCCCAGACATTGACTCCATATAGGGGATGCTGTAACCAGAATATTTGTGTCCTCCTATGTTGAAACCCTTATCCCCAGTGTGATGGAATTGGATGTGGGACCTTTGGGAGATGACTAGGTCATGAGGTTGAGCCCTCATGATGGGATGGGATGGGTCCTTGTAAAAAGAGACAGGAGAGAAGCTGCTTGCTCTCTCTGCTTCCTGCCTGTGAGGATATCCAAGGAAGACACCTGCAAAGCAAGAGAAGGTTCATCACCAAATACTGAATCTGCTAGCACCTCAATCTGGGACTTTCCAGCACCAAGAACTGTGAGAAATAAATGTGTGTTGTTAAAACCACCCAGTCTGTGGTCCTTTCATTGTAGCAGCCCAAACGACCCAAGGTAGGGTATGATCTTAGCATCAAGATTTTTTAACACTCCCCCTGCCTGGGTGATCCTAACATGCAGCAAAGTCTGGGGGATCACTAGTCTGTGATCTAAGCCCAGGGTCTAAGGTACATGAAAGGTTCTGAGCCCAGTAGCAAATCCTAGAATCTGGAAAGAGCATATTCCTGGCAAAACTGCTGGTCATTAAGGGGGTGGTGTCTTCAGAAGGAATAAGGGTCTTTAGAATTGACAGACCTGGGTCTGAATCCCAGCACCACTGCTTACTCTGAGTTTTCTGCTTGCAAAATCAAGGTAGTAATGCTTTCCTTAGATTTATGAGCAGTAAGGAAATAATAGATGTAGAAAGCATAGCCTGCAATGTAATAAATGAGAGAATGGCTTACCTAACCAATGAGAATTAACTAACAAAAAAGAAAAAAGAATCATGGGCCAATCAATATCTAGGGCTCGTTTGAAGTTGCCAAAGGAACTGTGAGCTTTGGTGTGGGCGTCTGAACTAAACCCAGGCTGCTGTGGGAGTGACTGCACAGTACTATCAGCTAGAAAGCAGGCACTGTTCTAGGCACTGTGAAAACACTCTTAGGCTGTTAACTGCTAGATATTCAGCAAAGATTTTCTGGCAAAAGTGGACCAGAGAGCAGTTGTCTGTAGGGCAAGGGGGTGGCTCAGTCTGTTAAGTGTCTTGACTCTTGATCTCAGCTCAGGTCTTGATCTCAGGGTTGTGAGTTCAAGCCCCACATTGGGCTCCACACTGGGCATGGAACCTTCTTTAAAAAAAAGAAAAGAAAAGAAAAAGAAATTCCAATAATCCAAAGCACGTGCTGCCCATGGCTCTAAGCCACGGGTATTGAGAGAATAGCTGTTCTTCTCCCAGCAGATAAGACGTGATCTGGTGGAAAGAAGACTGGACTCAGGGAAGACCCAGTTACAAGCCTCAGCTATGCCAATCCCAAGCTGACCAACCAAGCTTCTTGCTCACCAGTCAGAACCTCGGTTTGCTCTATGAGCTATAACGCGGCCTCACAGAGTATAAGGCATGAAATAATGTATGTAAAAGTTCAGGTCATGGTGCCAGATTCAAGCAAGAATCCAACAAGCAGAGGCACCTGGGTGGCTCAGTTGGTTAAGCAACTGCCTTCGGCTCAGGTCATGATTCTGGAGTCCTGGGATCGAGCCCCGCATCGGGTTCCTAGCTCCATGGGGAGTCTGCTTCTCCCTTTGACCACCCCTCTCATGCCCTCTCACTCTGTCTCTCTCTCTCTCTCTCAAATAAATTTTAAAAAAATCCTTAAAACAAAAAAAAAAGAATCCAATGAGCAGTTCATAGAGTTAAACACTGTAAATGGCAGAGGGAGGAAACATCGGGTGGAGTGTTTATAGGTGGGAGCCTGGGAGCAGGACCCTCTGATTCTAAGAGGAACAGGAACTTGCATGCCATGCACTGTCCGACCCCATTTCCCAGCAAACACCAGGTCTAATGAGCTCTTGCAATTGTCCTCGTCTCGCTCCCAGACATAGTCATACACCCGTGGGCACTTTGTTCCAAGCAAGCCCCTCAGCTGGAGCTGAGTCCCCCAAAAGAGCTGGGCAGCAGGCTGGGCCCCCTGCAGACACGAGGGCCTGCACCTCAATCAGACTCGGTCTGAGAAAAGCCAGGCCCAAAGGCCCACTCAGCACTGATCTTTTCTGCAGAAACAACCACCCCCCAACCAGGAAAATCAATGGATTTTTCTCCCCACCGATATCTAAATAGCTATTTGAATGCGTTCTGTAACAGGAGGAGCTATTGAACAAAAGGTCAGGGCCGATTTGAAGTCGGTCTTTATATCAGCAATTGCTTTTAAGGACGCAATTCTCCAACTCTGTGAGCCCCTGAAGATAAAAAAAAAATTATATAAATGTACAAATGACTTTACGACTTTGATTATGCAGCTTCTGAGAAACTACCCATATGAACTGTTAAGGAAGACTAAAGATATTGTGATAAAGAAGACTCTTTGAAATTCTGCTTTAAAAAAAAAAACTATGTCATGAGATATGAATGTAGCCAGAGCCTTGATAAAAGTCGTGTCATCCTTTTGCCATAGAAGCTGCTCAGGCATGAAAGGGACCACGGGCCTGGAGATCTTTGCTGCCTTTAAAGTCTGGCTCATTAACATGCATTAGAGTCTTCCTGAAGATGGGTCTGGCCAAAGGTTATCAACGGAAACTTGATTTAATGAGCCCAGAACACAGGGAGAGGAGCCCTGTAAAGCCAACACTGAGAGGAATTTGGGGCAAGGGCATTTCCTTTTCTGAAGAGGAGAAACAAAGATAAACTCATTAAAGCCAAAGGGACTATGTTGTTGGTTTTTATCCTCAGAGTACCACTCTCTCAGTATGGGGGTGCCACTCACTCTCAATTTGGAGGTGAAAACCCCTCCCCGCCCAGGATGGAAGCTGATGATAATAGAAGCTTGGGGGAAGAGAAGACCCACAGGGAAGGCCATCCTGCGGACCAGCCGCGGTGCTGAGATGTGACCGCTAACGCGCACTGGCATCCAGCATGCTCTTCCAGGGCTGAGGTTGTGCTCTCTGCAATTCGGTTAGCAGTAACCATCACGCTTGTATGGCTGCAAGTACGGATTATGGGAATCCAGAGGACAGAGGGAGTTGCTCAAAGTAATGTCACAAACACTCCCCCACCATGAGGACGAATTGTTCCCCTGCTAGAACGCTGAGGACACCTTCCTTCTTTCCTTCCTTCCTTCTTTTCTTTTCTTCTTTCCTTCCTTTCTTCCTTCAGATTTTATTTATTTATTTATTTATTTATTTATTTAGAGTGAGAGAACGTATGCAAGTGGAGGGAAGGACGGAGAGAGAAGGAGTGAAAGAGAATCTCAAGCAGACTCCATGCTGAGCACCGAGCCCCTGTGCAGGGCTCAATCTCATGGTGCTGAGATCATGGCCTGAGCTGGAGTCAAGAGTTGGTGGCTCAACTGATTGAGCCACCCAGGAGCCTCGAGGACACCTTTCATGCAAGGGTCACAGACTGACATGCCGATAGGACACAGGAACCTAGCGGAAGTCAGTGAAGCAGGCCAGCGGTGAGACAGAGGGCGTGATGGGGTTGAGATTGCTCCTCTCAGTGCGGTGGCTGATTTGCAGCTCTGGGGTTGGCTGCCCTACTAGAAGGTGACATGTTACCCAGTTGGATTGTTCGAGGGAATCTGGAAGCTGGAATGTTTCTGTAAAGTCTCCTAATTTTAAAGTATTGGTGACTAACTTACTGTTTTTTTTTTTTATTTTTTAAGATTTTGTTTTATTCATTTGAGAGGAAAAGTGGGGAGGGGTACAGAGAGAGGGAGGAAGAACCTAAAGCAGACTCCACACTGAACACAGAGCTCGATGCAGGGCTCAATCCCACAACCACAAGATCATGACCTGAGCTGAAACCAGAAGTGGATTCTCAACCCACTGTGCCAGCCAGGCGTCCCTCGCTTATTGTTTTTTAAACTTTTTGTGAGCCAAGAAAAACACATGTATGGAATGGATATAGCCAAAAGACTGTCAATTCAGGGCATGTTACTAGACCAGGAGGTGACACTGAATAGTGTGCCCTGATACTGGAAGTCAGAGAGGGAAGTACCTGTTCCAAGGCTGAATGAGCTATGGCATTTACATTTATCTGTGGGATAAAATGTCCTCCGATTATAACTCTCACGAATGGCCATGCATGTTATATATTAAACAACTCCAGGGGGCTCCATTTACAACAGAGATCATATAAATGGCCCCTCTTGAAGTTGCAGAGTACACCATCTACACAACCACACTCCAGCAGCCCTGGTTGTGACACGCACCCAGTCCTCCATTCTCCTGGGTTCCTGAGGGGTAGACAGCAAACACATTCAAGTCCTACTCCTTGAATCACATGGGCTGGAACACCCATTCTTGACCCTCAGATGGACTTTCATCAAAATTGATCAGAAACAGCTCATTGGCATGGTAACCAATACCCAGAAAGAGTTGAATTTTCTTCTTTCATCTGGCTGGCTGCAAAGTAGGATGAGGCTGAATGTCATTAGCATAGACCCAGCAGATTGTACTTCGGTAGTGACAGCCTGAGTATACACAAGTGCAAGTGTGGAGTTTTTTGTTTTGTTTTTTTAATGGAAGACTATGTTACATAAATTCCAGGGTTGTTTTTTTTTTTGTAGTAGATTTATAAAATTGCCATGTAAGACTGATTGTTGGGCTCTATATTCTTTACTAGATTAATATAATAATGAAACACAATTTATGCCCTCACATACACAGACTGTTTAAAGTTATATCTCAAATGACCCAGAAGTTTCAAAGGCAATGACCACACTGGCTGTCCTCTGGAACAGTAAGTCACCTGAGCAACTGACCTCATGGTAAAGGATAGAAAGGGAGTGCCAGAAACTGGCAGAAGGAAACTTTCCTAGCATCTTGAATAAAGAAATAGTTATTTTCCTTGGACGCTCAATAGGGACATAAATATGTGGCTGCAATAAGGATCTTCAAGGAAGAGAAATATACGAATGTGTTAGTGAATGTGATGAGCTGTATTTCAGTGGCTCGGAAAATATGTAACCAGTAATTCCCATAAATATTTAATAATAAGCCAGATATGTAAAGACAAAGGGGGATACAAACACATTTGTTGCCCAGTGTTAAAAATGCATCATAAACATTTGTTGACTCAAACAATATTTCAATTTACACAATCCCCCAAAGACAGAGTTTCATTCCCGATGACAAACAGTGGCGATCCTTAAGGGAGGGGATGAAAAAGGAAGGAGGATGTCTCACCTGACCCTGCCACTGTTTGTCCTGGTGGCAGTGGTGGGGCATGACAGATCTCAGACAAAGGAAGGTCTTCACTTCACTAATGAAGACCATAATCCCCACCCATCTGCATAGGGGCTCTCCTACCACATGGTCTCCAGAACGTAGGGGCAAATACTTCCGAGACACTCGTGTCTTTGGTTAACACTGGGTCAGTCTGTAAGTACAAATCAAGTGTTCAAAATAAGAATGGCTATATCTGATGTGTCCCATGCTTTACACAGAGGGACAAATGAACTGCCACAAAGAAATATCAGATCAGAACAGTGAAGGAGCCTAACAAACATCTTCATGAAAAGTTAAAACGGCTGCCTCATTTGTCTGCAGCACGAGTCAGACATCACTGTGAGGGTTCTTCTACTTTCTTTCCAAATCAAGGACAATTTGCTGGCTTCAGAATAAAGAAAGGGAAAGAGAGAGGCTCTGTCTGGTCAATGATTTATTTATGGAGCCAAGAAAACTCTTCTCCTCCAAAATGATATTTTTCCTGGGTTCTAACCCTTCAATCTTCTTCCAGCCTGAGAATATATGTTTCTCCCATCCATGTATTTTTCAGTGGTTTTCATTATTACATGACACAGAGTTCACCTCAATCTACATTGTCAAGATCTCAGCGGGGTTGCCCTGGCTCAGAGAATTTTGCCGTTCCAAACTTCAGAATCAATGCTTTGTCTCGCTAGAAGACCAAGTTGCTTCCCTTCTAGGGGAAGGACCTCCCCACCCCAGGAAGAGGCTGCAAGCAGAGTGATGGGAAGCCATGGCATCTGTAGTTGGTAACATCCACAATTTGTACACAAATGGCTTTGAGAGTCAAGCAGAGAGAAGGGTTGATGATCAAGTGACCCAAGAGATAGTTTGTTTCTGGGCAGAGAAAATAATCTTAGCCCATATCCCTGGAGGGGCCCCCGTTGCCTTGGACTTTAGACTGATTACCCACAGGTGCTTGCGGATTTGAGGAATGGGGATATGTAAGAGACTCCAAACAATAATCCTTGGGTATGGGTTAGCCTGCATGTCAGAGATCTCCTTGTGAACTGAGTACCGACGCCTTCATAGAAAAGCAGGCAGTGAGGTGTGTACGAGCTCCCAGGGCTACATAAACATAACAACATAACAAGATACATCCCAGCCCAAAGTCCAAGGTGCAAAGGGAAACATCAGTTGGATTGAGAAATGTAGCCATCCGCTTGCTTCTCTGGCAACTCCGAGAAATGCACTTCAGGGGATAGTATTTATTTACAGAATCATTCCTTTAGGTAGGTGTGTAATGGTTCCTTATTCCCTGCTCATACATCTACTTAGAAAACTGGCCATAGACCAGAATGCAATTCAGATATTACCTTCCTGAAGAAGCTTTTCCTTCTTCTATGTATCCTGTACCTACTCATGTGGTCGCACCTGTCACAGAGCTGCCACTCTTGGCTAGATGGATATTTCTCCTTGTAGAATAAGAGTTCTTGAGGGCAAGACCAAGGATTATTCAGCTCTATGTCTAGAACATTGTCTGAGGACACATAGCATGGAATCAATAAATAATTGTTAATTCTGTTTGTTAAGTGGAATTTTGATTTCCATTTTTCTCTCCCTGCCCACTATGGTGGCATGGGCACTTTTTTTTTTAACCTTTTAGAGTATTTTTTCTGGTCCTATGTCATTGCCCTTTTGGGGCACTTTTCTCTATCTCTCCTTTCATTCTTATTTGTCACTCTATCTTTCACCCCAATCCCCATCTTGCTGCTCTAGACTTGGCTTTGGGTCAAACAATGATTCCCATGGGTGTTTCTTTTTTTTTTTTTAAGATTTTATTTATTTATTTGAGAGAGAGACAGTGAGAGAGAGCATGAGAGGGGAGAAAATCAGAGGGAGAAAGAGACTCTCCAAGGAGCAGGGAGCCCGATGTGGGACTCGATCCCAGGACTCTGGGATCATAACCTGAGCTGAAGGCAGTCACTTAACCAACTGAGCCACCCAGGTGCCCCTCCCATGGGTGTTTCTTAACAATGCATCTCCATAATTTTCTTGAAGAAAGGCTATTTTACAGTCCTTTGATATTCCTTAGAATTACCAGAGAGATGAGATGGTATGAAACAGTGGAATCTTTTAATGGCATAGAAGGGAGGAAAAAGGAACAATGCCATTTATACTCCAAATGGGATAGGGATCTGTATAGGTAACGGGGGATCCTATGGTAATGACCACTTTTGAGCCTCACTGGAAGATAGCCCAGAATTTATAGGACATCCACACCCACTAGTTAGGGATTCCCTTATTTAGTACAACAGGTAGATACAGGTGTTTTAGGGAATCAGTCCTGTTTGTTTTGTTTTGTTTTGTTTTGTCTCCCCTATTCAGTAGGGCTCAACCAAAACTGACACATTTTTCTTTCTTAGAAAATGATGCTCTAAGTCTGGAAGTCAGGAAATGAATAGAATCGTCCAATGGCAGACTCCATTAGTAACATCCCAATGCTCTCTAAACATAGTCCTCCCAGAGATGCCACATTCAGCAATTCTGAGATGTGCCCATAGAGCCTGTGATATTAATCAAATTCATGAAGGGAGGCTGAGGCCAGAATGCTTAAGGCCAACACATCCTAACATGCTCTTCCTCCATTACGGGGAGAAAGCATGCCTCAGTGTAACGTGATATCATCAATCTAAGTAGGCAAGTGGAATAGATTTCCCGATTACCAGGTTAAGCGATGCATCAAACAGGAGCAAGCCTGGTCATTACTAATCATTTAAATTTAGGAAGACTGAGCTCAGTGACATTATCAGGCCCACATTAAAGAGTGACTTCTCCCTGCTATCAGGAATGTATTGGTGTCCTCTCTAGGATTTATTACTCTGGGAAGCTGCAAGATGGGCTGAGGCAGCAACTATCTATGGCACCAGCACCCCATCCGTCATCCCCATGACCCCAATTCTCGTCGGCATTGAGGGGCCGGGGCCTCTGATCTCTCCCCTTGTTGGGGCCCTTTGGTGGTTAAGACTACAGGCACATTGAAGAGCAAGCATCTAAAAATGAGTTCAATTAGAATACTTTGTTACATTATCATTAAGTCTCCAACTCATCTATTTCTCTCTGATATTCTTTTTGGGAAAACACAATGTTTAGTCATATTCCAGACTACAACAACCCTCTGAATCCAAAGATGGCTTTTTCCCAAGATATACATGCTTCAAACCCATCCCCAGAGATTTTATTTCACTGTGCTACAGTGGGCATCAGGTATGTAAATTTAGAATAAAATTCTCAAGTGATTCTGAATCACACACATCATTAATAACCACTGATTTGCAGGATCCCCTTTGGGAAAAACTAGGGAGTGGAGCTGATAGTTGGGGACTGCTGACCAATAAGATGACTATACAAAGAGTCACAAACTGGACTTGAGAACCAGAGTAAAGACATCCATCAGGAACAAGGTCTTGGGCATTATCCTCTATAGCAGTACTTTTCACACTTTATTGCACATGTGAATCACTTGGGAGACTTGTTGATATGTGAATTCTGATCCAGTAGGTCTAGACTGGGGCCTGAGAGTCTCTACTTCTTGCAAACTCCCAAGAAATGCCAGTGCTGCTGGCCCACAAAACACAGTTTGAATAGCAAAGATCTACAAGAATGGCTCTCAACCTTGACTTCATGTTAGAATCACCTGGGCAGCTTTTAAAAATCCCAATGCCAGCCTTACCCAGACCAATCAAATTAGTATCTCTAGGGGTGCACCCCAGGCATCAGCATTTTTAAAAAATCTCCCTCGGTGATTTCTTTGTTCAGCTCAGGTTGAGGATTATTGATCTATACTGATGGACAGCTCTGCTCCTGTAGGTGAATTCAATAATTACTCAGTCTTCTATGTTGGCTATTTTGGTGGACTTTTAGTATAAAAATCCACCCTCATCCCAAACACATGCCGAGTGCTTACAAGAAAGCTGACCCCAACATTCAGCTCCAGGTATAAGTCTGAGCTGTTCAAAGGTTATTTGACTTCCACCACTGGTTGCCAATGGCTGTTGAGGAAGATGTATATCACCTAATATGAGTCAATGGGATGCCAAAAGAGGTTCCTGAAATTTATCTTACATGTAGATATATACGTGAACTAATAAATTTCTTATTGTTTAAGGCAATTTTACTTAGCTGAAGATACCTTCTCATATTGGCACATGGCTTACGTAGAACAAAAGACTGGGTAATGCAGTAAAATCCTCCTAATATGTCCTGAAATGGGAACAGGTCTACCAAATTTGACTAAAACTTATCCCACCTTCCTTAACCTTCCCTCACCTCCATTTCTTCTGCCATCCTCCTCTCTCTGTAGAAAAGGTAGGATAGAAGGCAAAGGGAATGGCTTTAGGATTACATCCTGTGTCCACCCTCTCATAAGAAGAATGACCTTGGAGAAGTCCCTGGCTTAATTTGAGCCATGGTTTGCTGATATTTAGCAGAATAGGAATAATATCCATGTTGCAAGACTTTTGTGAGCATCAAATGAGATAATGGATGTGCAAGCATCTCGTAAGTGGTAAGTTGCTATAAAAATATCATCTGTGGTTTTTTTTTGTGGTTGCTGCTTGCCGTTAGGAAAAATCAGCAGTGATCCCGAAGGTGGAAGTGTATTCGTAGTGCTACTCATTGTGTATCCAGGCACTGTCTCCTGGAGAATCTAGGCAAAGCTGGGCATACTGCTGATTCTGGCAACGTTCCCATCTGAGAAGGTGTCCCTGAGTTATCTAGAGCATTCAGGGTGGAGGAAGAGACATAAATCCTCTGTTCCTTGCAAGAAGTGGGGGGAGTGGGGTGGAGGGAGAGAAAGGGAGGTTGCAACTTAAATGATTTTTAATTATTTTCTAATTCACTACATCACTAGGAAGACAGAGAAAACTCTGAAGACTTAAGACACAGTGATCTAATGTTATTGATTTTCACATATATTTTATGAGTGATGAAATATGATGAAGCTGGAGAGGAAAGTTTTTCAAATATGATAAGACTAGAGAATCTTCAAGTCTATTTATAAAAAGAATCCAGGCTGAGGGCTCAGGGTGAGTTTGCAAAAGTCGTGTTTCAAGATGCACCCCCTCTGGGTTAGGCCTGAAAGCTTCCTGACTCCCCAGGCCCACTGGGCATGTTTTGACTGCCTCCTTGTCAATTTAAATTTAAGGATTATTAAGTCTGTGTCTACTAAAATGTAAATTTCTCCCTATCATTTGCCATCACATCCTCAGCTTTTAGCATAGGGCATGGTGCTTAGTAGGACCTCATATATTTCAAATGAATGAAACCCAAGTATCTAGCACTGCACTGGGTCCTTCAGGGATCAAGGAATATGACTCTCTTGTTATTTCCATTGGGCTTATAATTGTTTGGAGGCCTATGTGCAAAAATAATTTAACAAGAAACAGACAAGTTCTATTTCCCATATTCTGACAACAACTCCAAGAGGTTCATCTCCTGTACTTATTTTACTAATAGAGAATCTAAGGAACACAAAGCTTCAGTTACTAACCCAGAGTCACACAGTCAGTAGGTAGCAGAACCAGGGTTAGAACCCAGATCTATCTGACTGCAGAGACCATGCTCTAAATAGAAAGCTACACCACATCTCTCTACTGCTGTGTTATTAAACTAGAGATTTTCTAGGAAGAGAATAAGACTATGCTGCTTTAAGACTTACTTGGAAACAGAGGACAGCCCAGGGAGGGGATGGAAGCCTTTTCTCTTCTTCTTCAGGCACAAGAAACTATCTGCAATGATCTGGAAGCCTGTGAACCCCATGACAACCATAGATGAACTAAGCTTCAAAAGATTACTAGAGTTTACAAGAGTAGGGCATGAAGGTTGGAGCCTGGGAATCACTGATATGGTGATGCAAGGGCAAGAAGGATAGTCCCTGAAGAGGATGACTTAAGGAAACCAAGCGAAGAATGGGCTACATCGAATGAAAGAAAACTAATTCTGAGTTCACCACATCTACATGGGGGTGGGAGGTGAGGGATCAGAACCCTTTTTATAAAATTGGCAATTCACAAAAAACCTCTGCTGTGATTAGAGAGCTCGAATGTATTTCAGGCCAAAAATCAGGCCATAAATTCAGGTAATAAGAGGTCAATAAATGTTCTTTAAAATATGAATGACCAGTTGAAAAAGCTATCTTATGAAAATGAATCTATTAGTGAAGTACAGGAAAAACGAAGGAAGGAAGAGATTGAAGTCAATGTCTCAGGAACTCAACAAACTTTTGCTATGGTCACAATCCATTACAAGTTATTATAACACAAGAAATCTTGAAAATAATGATTGATAAAAACATTTGGAGAGGATATAGAGTAGCATAAAATGTTTCCTTGGAGTCTAGATTACTTAGGGAAGACTGATACCATCAATAAAATAATAGAAAAACACAAATATGCAGTTGGGAGGGAAGTTAACAGCGGTAATGGCCACCATTCATTGAAATATCACTGTGCCAATCACTGTATGAAACACCCTTCAGACTGCACGTAAATTAGTCTTCATAAATATCCTGTGCTTTAGGCAATTATCATTCTCTTCTACAATCAAGAAAACCAAGGTTCAGGTTAAGTCAATTGGCCCAAAGTCACACAGGCAGGAAGCGACAGTGCCAAAATAATGAATTTGGTTTTAAACACATTGGGATGGTGACAGAACATCACAAAAGAAACATTGAATTACAATTTGGAAAGTGGGGTTGGAAGAAAACCAACTGGAGTAATCATTGCAGCGATTTTTGTCGCCCAAAAGTACCACCAAAAACTGTTCCTTAATAACACCAACGTGAGGGTGTGAGGCTGGAAACGCAAACTAGGGACCATTCCTCACGACCTGACCAAGAAGAGATGATTTCTTTATGAAATACCGAGGAAAGATCAGGGAGGAGACCGTATGATAGGCTTTTATGAACTCCCATAAATCAAAGACTAGTTGGCCATTAGAATGGCCATTATCCAAAACCCAGAAAGTCAGAAATATGTGGAGAAACTGCAGTCCTTGTGTACAACTGGTGGGAATGCAAACCGGGGCAGCCACTGTGCAAAACAGTATAGCAGTGCCTCAGAAAATTAAGTATAGAGTTACTATACGACCTAGGAAGTCCACTTCTGGGTATGGACCCAAAAGAATTAAAACTGGGGCTTTGAACATATTTGTGTCCATTTAGATGAGATATCTAGTCAAATTCATAGAGATGAAAAACAGAATGGTGGCTTCCAGGGAGTTGAAATTATTATTTAATACATACAGAGTTTGAGTTTGGGAAAATGAAAAAGTTCTGGAGATGGATGGCAGTAATGGTTGCACAACAGCGTGAATCTACTTAGTGCTACTGAACTATACATTTAAAATGGTTAAAATAGTAACGGCAAATAACTACTGTATTTTAACATAATGGAAAAAAAATTAATGGCTAATATGATAAATTTTATATTATGTGCAGTTTATCACAATTTTTTTAAAAAAGTGGTTGGCCAAATCTAAAGATGGGTGTTGAATGTAGGTTCTTCTACTCTGCACTGTGTGCCTTATGAGGAGGTAGGAGAGATCCAACTCACCCAACCTAAAGGACAGTCCAACTAAGCATCTTAAAGAGGCCAGCATTAGGAAAACAACTTATGGGTGTGGGGTTGCTGCTTTTTATGCTATAACCCACCTTATTAAAACAGACTCGGACTAACAAAATGATTTCAAGAATTTGATACCAAATTCATTAGTTTATTCCCATAAGAAATGCTGCCTTCGGTATAGCACATAGCCATCTCTGGTCCCAATGTGACAACAGAGGACAAGGTATCTATAATTGCAATTAAGGAATCAAATAGCAAAACTAAAAATAAGGACAAATTCTCTCCTGGTGAGAATTCTTCATCCCGGCATTGAGTGTCTCGGGGAGTAAGAAATCTTGTTTTCTGGAAATATTTTGGCACAGAACAGGGTAAAATCCTCTAGGGGAAGACAAAAGCAAGGAATGGCCACCATCACCATCCAGCTTCCTTCCTGCCTTATGATCCTGTAGCCCATTAAGCTATGTGGTGTTTCCTGTTAAGTGTCTCCTGCAGACTTAGAGATTCCTCAAGTCTTCTTAGCTTGAGCAGAAGGACAAGCTATGCAAACACTTAAATGGGGGCTGAGGGAGAGGGGTTGGCATTTAGTGGAGACAATTCTCACACACATTTCTCATCTCAGAAATGTTACAACTCCTGACGGCTTCAATCTTTCATTTTAGAGATTTCTATTGATTAGGTAAGAATCACACACATTTTGTCCACAGCACAGAGATATTAAAGCAAACTTTTCCCCTAGTGCCTTTTCCCCAGGGAATGGAAATGATTGATTTTTATTGGTTCAGCTTCTAGGATACTCACATCTCAATCCAGCCAATTTTCTTTGGAGAGAGCCCACTCCAGTCCACTTAATTGTATTTTCTAACCAAAGAGTTGAGAGAGATTTGTCATCTTTACAGTCCAGAGGAGATGAATCTCCAGACTCCTCTTCCAATTGTGTGAGCTTGTTTCTAAAGTTGGTAATCGAAGAAGGGAGCCAGGGCTTAGGGGAAAAATCACATAAAAATAAAAAGCTAAAAATACAGTGACTGAGAGGTTAGAGGAAAATAACAACAACAACAACTAATCAGGGCAGGAAGGAGTTGAAAGTTCTGAGGAGAAACCATTTGCTCCCCACTTTCCTAACTTTTTTTGGACACCAATTACTGTAAGTAGTCTTCTATTTGGATCTGAATGGAGAAGAACCACCTACTGGCTAATAAAATCAACCCCTTCATTCTCTGATGACATTTTCCTTCCTGTTTGCCTTTTCTCAGGGCTCGCTCTGTATTCCTATGAGGCTCTCACAACCTCACCTCTGCTTTTCTCTGTTTTGTTTTGTTTTTTAATTCAATTTAGTTAATGTGTAGTGTATTAATAGTTTCAGGGGTAGAATTTAGTGATTCATTGGTTGATATAATACCCATTGCTCATGACCTCCAGTGCCCTCCTCAATGCTCCATCTCCCCAGCCCCTTCCCCTCCAGCAACCCATAGTGTTTCTCCTAGAATTCAGGGTCTCTTAGGGTTTTCCTCTCTTAACCTTCAGTTAAGCCCTCACAGGTTCCCTAACACCTCAATAGCTTGCTCTGGAGCGTGGAAATGAAGATCCAGAGTAAATCAGAATGCCAGAGTATCTGGAGACTTCAGAAAAATCCATGTCCGTGGCAAAGGGAAAGGTCTCCTCCTTTCTCCCGGCAGAAGAAAACGTGCCTAAATCGGGTTTTTTCTGACACTGCCATTTTCGAGCCTTCAGTTATGCCTTTTTCCCTATTAAAGTGTAATGCTGTATGTTAATTATACTTAAATGAATACACACACACGTGCGCGCGCGCGCACACACACACACACACACACACACACATATAGACAACCAGACCTGATAATTTCTTCACACTGAACTCTTCCAAACATTTATTCTATATTGTTACACATTTCTATTTTGTGCATGGATTTTTTTTCATCTTCCTTATTATACTGTAATATTCCCAACTAGACAACAATATTCCTGTGGGCCCTCTAATACTGTTTCTTTTGCTTCTTCCACAATACCTACCAAACACAATGTTGGGCAAGTCTTTGGAAATGTTAAAAGACGGTATTGCAAAGTGGTAACATTACTTACGTTCTTTTTTATTTTTTATTTTTTATTTTTTTAAGAAAAGCACACTGGTTGGGGCTCCTGGGTGGCTCAGTGGGTTAAGCATCTGACTCTTGATTTCAGCTCATGTCATGATCTCAGGGTCCTGGGATCAAGCCCCAAGTCAGGTTCCGTGCTCAGTGGGGAATCTGCTGGAGATTCTCTCTCCTTCTCCCCTTACCCCCTGCCCTGCCCCCTGCTCACACACAGTCTCTCTCTCAATAAATAAATTTTTAAAATCTGAAAAGAAAGAAAGAGAGAGAGAAAGGGAGAGAGGAAGGAAGGAAGTAAAGAGAGAGAGGAAGGAAGGAAGGAAGGAAGGAAGGAAAGAAGGAGTAGGCAGGGAGGAAGGAAGGAAGGAAGGGAGAGAGGGGGGTAGGGAGAGAGAGAGGGACAAAGGAAGGAAAGAAGGAAGGTAGGCCAGCATGCAAGCTCACTGGAAATCAAACAACCAAAGTAGTACTGGGATGGCAGAGAAATCACAGAGTTCCTCAATTTTGCCCCCAGTGCTGCCATTTCCTTTTTTTGTAACCTTCACTGACAATTTATAAACCCCTGGAGACAAGTTATCTTAGTTTACAATCAATCATCATTTTTGACACATTGTTATTGGTTTATTTTTTACCTATGTTTTTATATTACGCAACTTGATCTACCACAGAATATTGTTTGATGGCTTCAAAAATTACTACTGGTGATTTCCTCCAAGCATAAGAATTAACCTCTGTCAAAGAAAAAACAACGTAACTGCAGGTCTGAAGGCCGTCCCCAAGCAAGGACACGAAAGAGTCGAGCAAGGTGACATTTTTAGTCTAGGGCTGCTGAACATAGCCTCTTTGAAGAAGATACTGGGAGACAACTCTCCAAGGGTGTTTTTACCTTCCTGCATGGTCCAGACTTTCTAAGCGAAAAGTACTACAAACTGGGTTAAAAGGATCATTGAACAGTAAACATTCAGTCAGAGACAGTGTATTGTTCCAGGGATTTAGAGACCCAGATGAGCTATTTGGCTATTCTCTTAAACCGGTAAGTGTTCAGAAGACTTTCCTCTCTCCTCCTCAGGCAAGATCCATCTCTCTCTGTCTCTGTCTGTCTCTGTCTCTGTCTCTTTCTCAAGGTTAGGGTGAGTATAGGTGTGCCAGATATCCTATATAAGCTCCAAATCTCATAATTTTAGGGTTCATCTTCTGTAGTACTAAGGGTTCTGCACCCAATTTCACCTTGAGGTGATCTTCCATACTCTCTCCAAGTGCACAAGTTTCCCCAAATTTTTATATGTTCACCAAACTAGAAGTTCACTGAACTCCATTGGGGGTGGGGGGGTGGTTATGATGGTTTCATTGCATAGGCTTGATTGATTAAATCTTTAGCCATTGGTGATTCATTTTCAACCTCCAGCCCTCCTCCCCTCCCCGCCCCAAGGGATGGGGGTTGGGGATGAAAATTCCCACCTTCCAATCACAGGGTTGTTTCTCCTGGCAACCAGTACCCTTCTTTAGGTATTTTCCAAAATGTACCTCATTAACATAACAAGAGACAACATTAAAGCTCTCATCACTTAAGAAATTCCAAGGTTTTTAGGAGCTCTTCCCCAAAAAATAGGATGAAGATCAATTATCATTTCTTATTATAAATCACTATATCGCAGGTACAAACTCTCCTTCATGTGCAGGTGACATCAGGCTCTTGTCACATCATCCCAGGGATAATTGGGACAGAGGAAAGCAGTGTTAAGATAGTCAACAACTTATAAATTCTCTAATAAATATGTCTAGTGTTTCTTCTAGGGTGTATGTGTATATACACTGTTAGGGTGTATGTGTGTTTATACACACACACACTCACACCACACACAAATTATAAATATACTCATACGCACACCTACATGGCAGGTTCAATTGTTAGCTTGCAAGCAGGGTAATGTCTCAGGTTAACTTTCCTGGTTTAGGACTTAATAGAAGACAATAATCATTATAACATCACGTTATTAATCAAATAAAATACATAAACAAGAGCTTAATGGTGTGTAATTAGTTGGGAGCCTTGTGGAAGGATTTCAAAACCTCTGCCCTTGGCCCTATACTTTTCCTTGCAAGTGCTTGCATACTATGTGCAAGGGGGGATCATTGCCTTGGGGCTACAACTGTAAATGCCACTCTTTCTCAGTCCTCAGGAGTCTGTCATCTACAGGGGAAGATAAGGCTCTCCCATCAAGGGGGATGGAATGGGTGGGGGAAAAAAACAAAACAAAGCAAAACAAAAAACAAGACCCATCTAAATGCTGACTACAAGAGACTCCTTTCAGACCTAAAGACACCTGCAGATTGAAAGGGAGAATGGAGGTGGAGAAACATTCATCATGCAAATGGCTATCAAAAGAAAGCCAGGTTGGCAATACTTATATTGGTCCTTAATCCCAATATCTTGAAAACAAAAGAGAAATCATTTCTGTGAAAGAAATATTTTTAGTACCAGGAGGCCATGCATGTTGTGGGTAGGAAGGGGCTGACTGAGGAGTTCCCGCAAAGGGAAAAATTTCAGTATCTGTATCTATCATTTAGGCAAAGCCGTAGAAGCCAGGCTTCCTGAATTTGTATTATTCAATACAAAGCAGGGTGTGATGGCCAGTAAACAGGTGAGCAAATCGAAATTCTGAAATATGTCTAGAAACCTGAAGGACAAAAAAAGCTCACAAAATGAAATTGTATAGCTCTAATAGTCATCAGCAGGCTTAACAGCAATACTTAACAGAGGAGAAATGAGAGTTGTAGTAGACTTCCTAAGTTCCATAGCAGCAGATGTAAACCCCCAAATCTCTCTTGATGTTATTGTAAATGCTTTCATGTACCTGGTCAACTTTGAGGCTCACACACACCCCAAGAGGGCTACACTGGGCAAGTTTCACCGTTCCCGTGAATAGAAGGGGGATGTGACCTCAGAACCTGACTGACTTGACCTCGATGGTGTAGCAATCAAAAAAGTGAGCTCCACCTTTGGTCCTGTTGATTGAAGAATGCCCTCACCATCGAGGAGGCTCAGCAACAATCAGAGTTCTGTGGTCAGTTTCCTGGGCAACATTTTCTGAAGGAAATCGGCAATAAGGTGCCCGCCACCCAGTAGAGGCAGTCATGATGATGCAAGGTCTGGGCATCAAGGCACAAAAGGAGTGCTGGGAGGGTCTTGGCCAGGAACAGAGAAAACATAAGAAGGACTCCCACCCTCACGTGTCGGAGAAGCTGTTGTGTGGGAAGGAATCAGACTTCCTGCGAACTGGCTGTTCTGTGAGGTGTCACAGCCCAGAACCAACATCACTGGGTGAAAGTTACAGTGAGGAAGAGTTCAGATTACTGCTAAGGAGTATGTTCTATAGTTTAAAGGGGGGAAAGACGGGCTTGCAGGAGAGCGAACCCACCACCATAGGGCCAATTATAGCACAGACCGAGACCAGCCACAAATCATGGCTGCTTCACAGCTGCTGTAGAAGGAATTCCTGCCTAAAACATAAAAAGTCCATGGCGTCTCAGATCACCTCCAACCCTAAGATTCTATTACTTAAATAAAAATCCACAATCTCAGGAAATTCATGTCCCAACGATAGATCTCCCAAATACGCTTCGACATTAAGGACCATGCTGACACCATGAGTTAGCACCGTATTCATCTGGGTTATAAAAACACCATAAATAGTCATAAGGCTACTCACATTTCATGACTTTTGCTTTTTGCTAAGCTTCACACCCCTCCATGAATGAGAAAAAGGATTGTTGAATTATTATCACAGAGAAGAGATGAGTTTAAGGTGATACGGCAAGTTAATAGTGAAATCAGGGCCAGAAGTCCTTTCTCCCCTGTGATGGCAGAGATCTCAGAAACAGTGTGAGTAACAAAATGATTAATATGTATACGGACAGCTCTTTACTTTAAAGTGCCCTGCTTTAACCACTTTATATCAGCTATCTCATTAGATTATTTACTTCTTTGTCTAATTATATATCTGTTATATACATCTAATCATTTGTGATTTATATCTATTATCACAAAAACTCTGTTGGGTGAGAACTATTACATCCCCATTTTATAGATTAGGGAATGAAGAGGCAGAGAGGTTTAGGGACTTGTGGTAGGTAACAGATGTTCTATGGCAGGGCTAGATTTCCAGCTGTGGCAATCTGATTTCAAAACCCGAACGATTCTCAGCCGTGATGCTGCGTCTTCCCTCTAGATCCATTTTACTTGTAAGAGAGAAAGGCACCTCCCTGTATTCGTACATCACAGTGTCTGTGGCCCATGTTGCCAAAGGCACTGAATAATCAAGTTTGGAGGGACTCTCTACCTTAGGAGATGATCTCCCTGCCTCGCTCAGCGCACCCCAGAAAGGAAGTGTTGCTGGAGAAGACTCTTCTCCCTGCTTCGACCAAGCAAATTAATCGAGCAAGCTGCAAACCTGAGACCCTGATGTTCTGATAACCAGGCTGGACTCAAGTGTGGCCGAGATTCTTCCAGACGCGATGGGGGAGGGCGCTGGGTGTAAGAGCAGATGGCAGAATCCACATTTGACCCTTCGTGGAGTGTGAGAAAGACAAAGCTGAAATAATGGGTACCATGGCTAACTGTTTATTCCTTTCCAGCACAACAAGCAAATAAACTGCCATGGGTGCCTCAAAACTTCATACAGGGTAATATTCCTTTAATGGAATGCTTTTAGAGAAGAGTCATAAAAATAAATTGAAAAGTGCTTTCTGCTGGCTACAGCTGGCATAAAGCAGCATCTGAGCAAACAGGATAACACTGGCTTAACTTAGCATCGCCATTTTTATTACTCACCCGCGACAGGTCTTATAATAGTATAAATTCACTTAAAAAACGGACTCTTCCCCCCACCAGTGTCCCTCTTTCCCTCCACCGCCACACAGCCAATAGCCTTCTGTGTTCGTTCCGAACAGCATAATTACAGGTCTTTTCATGATTTAGGTTTGAGACCAATTAGCTGATCCTGCAAGCCTTTCAAATACCAGCTTCCCTCTCCTGGCACTCGCTGTTCTGCTGGGATTTATCTGTGTGCTTGTAAAAGGCAAATGTTTTGGTGAGGAGTGGAGAAATTGGGTCTGCTCAGGGATGGGGCTCCCCTCCCCTCTCTTCTCCCTTTCTCAGCTGCCTGTGCATCTTGGGTGCACCTGGTCTCTAAAATTGTCACAGTGTGACATGCACACTGAATATTCATGCTGGCTACCCACGCTGCTTCTGATACCAGGTAGCTGGGTCAGAGATCTGCCTATGGGTGGATCCTCCATGAGAGAGAGGTGGAGCTGCAGACCCAGGCGGGGCAGGGGGTCGCCACCATGTTGGAACCTGGTAGCCACTGGCCAGAGGGGTGAGTGTTCAGGAGCTCAAAAAGGCACAGACAGCCCCTCCTTCTCCACCATATCTGCCCCAAATATCCCCCATCCTGCATCCACCACATGGTAAGGCTGCTGCATAAGCCTTGACATTGGATATTCAGCCAAGAGCTCCAGAATCGACCCACAAGCATGAATCTTAGAAAGCCTTCTGCACCAGTAGAGGATTCAGGGGTAAATAAAATAAGATTCCTGCCTTCTCTGGGCTGTCAGTTGAATGTAAGAAGACACAAGTGATTCACAGAAAAAGATAACACAGAATAAGTGTCAGGATGTAGTAAGAGCCGTAGCAGAGCAGGCGGGGAGTTCAGAGGATGATTTTGCCGTGGGGACGTGAGAAATCACGATCTTCAGATTTCTACTCTGTAGCAAGCACTTTACAAATAACAGTGTTTAATCCTTATACAACCCTTCGAGATACATATAAGAGACATATAATGTATACACAGGCAGCCCTTCAAGAGACAGATAAGACACATATAACATAATTACATATACCTTTCAGACGAGGGCATTTTCCAGATGGAGAAATCATGGCTCACAAAATTAGGTAACTTGTCCATGTCACAAGATCCCCAAGCTAGTAAGTGATGAAAATTAGAAATCTGATTTCTGGCCTGACACCAAACCTTTACCACCATAACATTGCAGGACAGCAGAAATCAAGTTCAAGAGCATTTGGCTGTTGATCGAGGGGGCAGTTATAGAGGGAACAGTATGGATATTTGAAAAAGGAAAGGCAGACAAGTTTGGATAGAACAGAGGGACTAAGGAAGACCATAAAACATGAAAACGTCCGGCCAGAAATGGATAAAAGAGTGAATCTCAGATATATGAGTAAACTAACAATTCAGAAATATATTGGAATATTATGCAGCCGTTAAAATAACTGCAAAGACCAGGGAGAATTGTGAAAAATGCGAATGCTATAGTGTTGAGTACGAACTAAATAAATAAGTAAGATAAAACAGA
Source organism: Mellivora capensis (assembly GCA_004024625.1). NCBI lineage: Eukaryota > Metazoa > Chordata > Mammalia > Carnivora > Mustelidae > Mellivora > Mellivora capensis. The sequence goes on along the minus strand of PISX010000225.1, from coordinate 43,818 downwards.
ATACAAAGTACTCTCTAATTGCAACTCTGAACATAAATATTGATCGTGTCTTCACATCAAATTTTTAGTTAAAATTGTTTAAAAGGAAAAAAAATAAGTCCATCCCCTGGGCATAAGCATGACTATATTTATACTGTTCCAGACAGATGGTTTTCTCTCCTCTTCTAACAGATTTCCATGGAGGGAAAGCTAATGCCCTCCCTCTGTGATTTGAGAGCCTGACGACCCCATTTCCTCAAGTCTAGCCTCCATTTTCCCACTGAGGCAATTTCACCCCACAGTTGGTTTCTGTCTCTTGTGAACAAACTGCTGGTTTAACATTTATAACTTGCTTTGGTTCCAGAGATAGAGAAAGCAAGATTGTTTTTCTCCCCGTCCTCTTCTTGCGTTCTACATACCTGCTCTTGATGCTTTTGATATAACTGAGGGGGTGGCAGGAGGGAAAGTTATAACTGAGGGAAAAACTAAACCTCGTAATTCACCAAACCTGTTATTTTCCTATCTCGTGCTCCTCTTTCACGCTGCTTTTGCAATGATTCCACTTAATCTCCCAATATCATTCATATCCAGTAATTTTTTAAAAGCTTCTGTACTCCAGAAGCTTTATCTGTTCTCTGCTGTTTGCCAGTGGGAAAGTCACTCACCTGGCCTCTCAGATGTCCTTACTGCTCCTATCTCATCTCTTCCCACCCAGCCTCATCCCAGAGTAACAAGACCCTTGATGAGTTTAAATGAACCACATCCCATTTCCTTTTCTGCATAGATATCAATAGGCCCCTTTAAGAGAGGGTTTTATTTGTCCTATCAGCTCCTCTGTGCCCAGAATGGTACTAGCACTGTCACACCTTGTCACTGCATAGCTTGGCAGAGCAAAAATGTCTGTGTTGAAGATGAAAAGAAGGTTTTAACGGAAGAAAGGATACAAGAGAGGACATGAGTAGATCAGGAGAGAAAGAAAGAGAGGAAGGGAGGGAGGGAGGGAGGGAGGAAGGGAGGGAGGGAGGGAAGAAAGAAGGAGTCACCTACATAGAAACAGGGATGCTATGAAGCAAAGTCAGTAATCCAGCCCAAGGGTCAGTCTCCAAATCTGTGGCGGCCAACTGGAAAGGCAAAGCCAGGAGGGAAATCAAAGCCCGAAACTAGCTGTAAAATTTTCTAAGAAGGGAAAATCAGAAGCCTATATAAGGAGTGGCAGAATTATTTGGCTGCACTGGATTTTGCTGTTGCCCTTGTGGAAGATCCATGATCTTCTCCTTGTCTTATTAGAAGGTACCCTGAACCTAAGATCTGACCTTGACAAAAGAGGAGCTCTGATGCCATCAGCTCCAACCTACCTTTCCAGGATGCCTCTTCACTCCCTCGGCCCCCACTCACACCTTCTCCTGGGTCATACAACACTGCTTCACGTTCCCCCAGACTTGATCATTGCCTCTGCCTGGAGGGCAGTACCCCACCTCCTCCATCTGACACGCTCACAGTCATTCACAGTCTTTGTCAAACTGTCCCCAGTACCCCTCGGCAATTTGTAACTCCATCTCCAAGGCTCCCCTAGCGTTTTGTAGAGGTTTCTGTCAGAGAGAGCTTCTCAGCATGTTCTAATTGTGTGTCTACATGTCTCTGTCCCTTACCATACACAGAGGTCCTCAAAGACTGACTGTACTTTTCTCGTTCATCTTTGGGTCCCTTCCCCTTAGCGCACTGCTCAACACATTACCGGTCCTCAATGTACGTTGCTCACATGAACGAATCAAATATTCTTTATTTAGTTTCACTCATTTGCTTTTTTCTCCTCTAAGATCTTGCAAATCAAGAGAGGCAATCTCCTAAAACAGAGTATGACACCTAATAGATGTATCTATCACAGTTAACAGCTAGCCAATGGCTTCAGACAGGAAAAATCATTAGTATGCCCAGATACTGTGTTTCTGTTGAGCCTTTTGTTCCCACGGCTACTTGCTGAGGGAAGGGCTCTGTCTCTGGGAGCAAATATATTTTCTGAGACTCGTTCCATAGAGTACAATGCAAGATTGTAAAATTCAACACACACCTGGGAAATTCAGACACGATCTCAATAATAAGAGCTGTAATCAAGGAAGAAACCCTTACTTAAGCAAATAATTTGCCTTGGGAGTAAAGGCTGAACACGATGTTCTTCACACACAGGGTCTTTAGCTGGCATTCTGCGTTCATTTTGAACAGACCTTGCTGAACAGATCACAAACATAAAACATTTACACTATGCCAACCAGCAGTACAAGTGGTCTTCCAATCAGAGAAGCCAGCAGTGGGCTGGGAATGAAATGCGTAAGTTCAACAAGGACATGGCAGGGGGGCGGGGGCCACGGAGAAAGAGACAGAGAGAGAGAGTGGGGAGAGGGAGAGAACACATTCAAAATGAAAGGGAAGTGTCTTCTGAAGGCTAAGTAATTTGAGCAAAATTCTCATGTGAGGGTAACGTAGGTGGTAATGCATCCTCTCATCTCCGCAATTGTGGGGGGCACCGGCAGCCACAGATTTTGTGATGTTACAGACACGGTCCCCAAATCGAAATAGAAGGGGGAAACTTGACGCAAAACAATATACTTGCACCAGATGAACAATAGCCAGACAACTCGCTATCACAGCAAAATGAATTGTCAGGTGCGGAATCAGATAAAACGCAAGTAACCATAGGAAAGAACAGAACCTTGAGGACAATGAACAGGTAAACCAGATGGAGTAGAAAAAGACTCACTGGGCAGAGATGATGGGAGGCCACGGCAGGAAGCTGGGAGGGAAGCATGGACATCCAGATAAAAACTGCAGGCAGCTTCCCCAAAGTCAGAGAAAATCACAACAAGAAATAATAGGGTAAAAATGTGGCGGTGTCAGCTGTGATAAGCAGATAATTTGTTACTCTTTACGGCCCTGGGGCCCCCTCCCAAAGGCGGGCAGAAGTCCAAGTTCCTGGACTTATCAGCCTGCACAATCAAGAAGAGAAGATGTAATACAAAGAGCAGCAAGAATCAGAGCTTGCCCTGAACGGGACCTTAGGAATTATTTAGAGTAACCTCCTTTTCCACCACAGCACATTTCTTTGGTTTTCCTCCCACATCACTGGCCATTTCTTCTCAACCCCTTTTCTGATTTCTCTTTCTCTGCCTCTCTTCTAAATGTCAAGTCTGGGATCCTTTCTCTACCTACACTCATTCCCTAAGTTAGCTCATCCAGTTCCCTGGATTTAGATAGCAAAGTGCGGATGACTTCCACATCTGTATTCTCTAGCCTTGACTTCTCCCAGTTGAGCTCCAGACTTGGACATCCAACCACATACCTGTTATCACCACCTGAACGGCTTGCAGGTGTCTCCAGCATAGCATGTCCAGACAGAGTTCTCGATTCTGCTTTTTCCACCAAAACCCATTCCTCGCTGGTCTCTGCCATCTAAATAAATGATACGTTCATCTACCGATTTGGTCAAGTCCAAAACCAAGGGACCACCTTTGATTCTTCTCTCGCTCTCTCTTTCTTCCATACACACATGCAGTGTGTCCCATCTATTGTCAAGTCATGCTAAACTACATGTTAGTGACAAGTAGATGTCTCTATTATATTGTACTGCCAGCACCCTGCTTCAAATCACCTTCAGAGTTCACCAAAAGTGGCCTCCTAGGCGACATGACCCTCTTCCTCAAAGTTCAATCCTTGCTCAGAAGCCAAAGTGATCTTTTATAAAAATCATTTTTAAGTAGTCAAAATTGGACAAATATTTGTTAAACAATGAATGCCCCCCACCCCGCAAAAAATGGATGGGCAGAACTTCCCTGGAGTAATAATCATGAGTGAATGTAGCTTCACTCCAGCAAAATCTTTCAAATGCATACTACCTACTGAGTATGTAGGTATTATGGACATATGGACTGAGAATGGACATACCCAGTGTCCATAAACACTGCCATGGTCTCGAGTAAGACCCCATCTTTTCTTAGGGGCCACTCTGACTGTACATCTGCTTGCTAAATAGGAAAAAAAAAAAAGCAAACCCTCTTCCTATTCCTCTCTCTTCTGGAACATTATTTCTAAATTGCTGTATGATTGTTGCCAAAAATCTGGACATTTAGAAACATGTGGATAGTTAAAAATATTGCTTACCTTTCTTTTGCAGACCGAATGATGCACATAACTACAAAATCTCTTAGCTCAAAAGAGAGCAGAGGCAATTCAGGATTTGGGTGACTGCCTCATTCCCATTAATCCCCCCCTCCAAACTGGAGCATATAGGTCAGTGGTTATGTCCACAGTTGCATTAAACCCATTAAGCTGGGGATGAGGATGGGAGAGAGAGTATGTGTTTGCTTGTTTATGATAAGCGCTCAGATAGGGGCCCTAAAGTGCCCCGGAGACTCTGGATTCTGAATAATATAATGATGGGCACTTCCCAAAGTGCTAGCACATTCATTATGTCATTATTCAGCCCAATAATGTTGACATCTCTAGTCTCCAGGAGAGGAAACTGAGGCTCAAAGGGTAAAATAGAGTGGTAAACAGCACAGAGCTATGTTGTTTTAGGACAAATCCTGAGTGCATTTTAAAATGAGGAGACTGTGAAAACATCTGGCACCTGTCCCCTGAACGAGGTCATGGGGAAGGCATTTCAGCAAGAGGACCTGCTACTTATTAGAGACCAAGGGAAGTGCTTCCCTCTCAAAGGCCCCGTGGCTGGCACTCTTGCACATAGCCACTGTGAGCACCAGAAGGATCCTGTGTCAGTCCATCTCCAGGATGTCTGTTTCCTGGTACGAGATTTTCTAGGGGATCTGCAGATTGTCTTTTTGCCTCCTCACCTCACCGGGCTCTTTCTGTGGGTCTGTCCTTGCTGCAGGGACAACCTCACATTCACACTCCCCGACCCACCCTAGGGAATGACTGCTGATTAGATCGTGGGCTCTTCCCACCCACAATCCAATCTGAGGCCAGAGGCACTGTCAGACGGCCCCTCCGTCATCTTCGGCTCTCTCTGCCGTGTGTTACTGTACAGACAGAGGAAAATGACAGTTTTCATCATTTCCTGCTAAATGATTCAGTGCTGATTCAGCCAGTTTCAACTCCACAGCAATGCAATGAAGAAAAAGGGGGAAAGAAAATGAAGAAGAAGAAGAATAGCAGAACAAATTCTAGTGTGGGGCTTTTCTTTCCCTTCACCCAGGAAAAGTCCTTGTACCCTCTCCAAAGGCATCCAGCTGCCCTGGAAAGGAGACTCCCTGAGTCTGTCTCTTCACCTACCCTACTTATTTCGATTTCTGGGACTCTTCTTGGAAAGAACCCTTTGTTCCTAATGACCCAGCAATGGGAACTGCATCCCGGAGTAAGAATTGATAGACCAGAAATGTAGTGATTCCACCATGGAATGGAGCCATGACCTTGGATAAATCATTTTGTGTCTCCAAATCTCAGGTCCTCTTTATAGAACAAAGATAATCAAACCCTCTTCAAATGTTTGTGAAACGCTTTGTGAAACGCAAGCCATAAAGTAATGGGAGGAAGTAAAATGCATGGGGGTTCCTCTCTTAAACTCCCCAATAAACTTTTTTTGTTGAATCTGGCTATGGAAGAAAATGAGGGTAGGGTAACCCAAATGAGGGGTTTTCATGACAGAGAAACACCTAGGTGAGAGTTATGTTTTGCAGATGAATTCAAGGAAGGAAAGCTTGTCTTGGCATCCTGCTGGCTAAGAGAAGAGAGAAGGGCTCATTCTTTTTGGCACTCTAGAGCTTAACCCTCTCAGGAACACCCCCCAGCTGCTTATTCTCCTCCAGCCACCCCCAAATTCCACTACTTCAGTCAGTCAAATTCTGCCTTCAAAAGACAATCCCCATTCCTTTCATCCTTCCCAGGTCACTCTCATCTATGCCAAAATGTGTGCATTCTTTCTCCAGTTTCCCCTACCTACACTTTTAACTTAATATAACTAATTAAGCAGTGCACATAAATTCTCAAGATTCTTCTTGCATACCACAGTTTACTTTGTCCAGGCATCGAGCTGAAGTGTTATCCCACGGGAGAGACTTCTCGTTCTTTCTCAGCATGTCACACTCTTCTCTTTGCACAGGGTATTTCTCTCTCTTCTCCTCACGAGCCTCTCCTGCTTCCTATCCCTAACCAACTCCTGTGCACATTTTATGTCAGTCTTAAAACATCACCTCCTCTAGGCAGCCTGCTCTCACCCTATCAGGTGACACAGCTGTGACACACTCCATGGCCTCTGCACTTCCTCACAAAAACCAGCCCACGTGTACATGTTGTTTACTCTCTGTCTGCCCCACTAACCAAGAAGATCCGTGACAGTGGGGGTCTATGCTTGGGTGTCAACCTCCTTGTCCCCAAAGCGTAGCACTTGGACCAACACATGATAATCACCTAATAAAGAAAGGCTGGCTATATAAATGATGGAGGCAAGGAAGATATGTTGTGCCAACCTGGGATTGGCAGGACCTTAGAGATCATCCCTACTGTGTCCCTACCCAAGCCTGGCATCCCTGTGCTATAGTCCTGGTAAAGAGAAAGGCAACTGGCTTCCACATGAATAGGAGCAGATATGGAGAAATCACTTTTTTTACAATACCATTCATTCTCTCCCTCAGCAGTTCTAAATATTAGCAAGTTCTTTCTCATCCAGACTGGCTCCACAACTGACTGCACCCTTCCCGCTGCAGGTGAGGTTAGAGATGTGCCTTAATAAGCCTTGAGTTGAGTCTAGCACTAGCGGGATTGGTCCCACTGGGGTCTCTTGATTCCTTTTTGAAGTCATTTGCTTCATCCTGTGGTCTCCTCTTTCCATCCCACTGCCTTGGGTCCGATTTCCATCTTTTTGTCCAGTGCTTTCAGATGGAGTCTTCCTTAAAATTCTCTTTTAAAAACAAGGTTCACCCTCTTGGCACCCCGTCTTTCACATCTCCATTGACCCCATCCTCCCTATTCCACACTCAGACATGAGTACCTGAGCCTCTAATGGAATGCAGCACCCTAGATGCCCTCTTCTCTGGAAGGTGATTTAAGATACTACTTAGATGGAGTGACAGTATTTTCTCTTGTGAAAAGTAGGCACTGGTCCAGGTGTACCTTCTGGGGCCACATGCCTCCTGCATGTGGGGCAAACCCCTTCAATCACCTTCTTCCCTCTACCCTCCTCCAATGAGACTGTCTCTTCTTCGAGTCCTGCTGTGATTTCTCACATGGCATGGTTTCCAAACATTCCACAGCTTCAACCATCCTTCACAGGATGATTATTAATTGGGATCTTCCCCCCAAGCACAAACCTCTGGTCCTGACTCCAGCCATATCCACCTGAGCCCCAAGAGAAACAGATAGGACTGTGAACCCCACTGGGCAGGTCTCAGGTTTTCATTTATATGTGCAGAACACTAAGAAGGGTCCCCATCACTATCAGATAATTATTCTTTCTCACAGTAGAATATGTTATGTTCAGCAAGGCAGAAGTTGCCCTGGGGAAGGACTAGGATATATACAATCTGCTGTATATTTAAAAAATGAAAAAGAAAATGGGAAAAAAAATTCCACAACTTCTCCCTTTCTGCACTGTTAAGATAAACATCCTCTCCCCCAGTTACACAGCTCAAGCTGATGGTGAATACTTTTCTCCCTACAGAAATCACTTCTGAAAAGCAGACATTTAACATTTCCAATCTGTCTCTGGAGCCGAGATTAAATTACATTCTGTTTTGAAGGAATCGAAAACACACTTGTTAATATAATAAATGCCTTCCGTTAGTTCTAGAATTTGTCTTTGTTAGGCACATAATTCAAGAATTATCTATTATGGTAAAAAAAAATTGAGCCATCTGGGTCTGTGCTAATATCTGTAAGCAATAAGTCTTCGATCTCCTTCATACTTCATTACTGGCGATACACAGAAAGCGATCATTCCAAAATCAGAGCTTGTTTTCTGTTGTGGGACTATTGTTCATCAGGATTTATGAAGCAACAAAAAGGCATTTTCTTGATTTTCATAAGTTAAGCTAACAGTCCGGTGATGACAACCCCATTAAAACTCAGCAAGTTAGATGTTTAAGCGATGGAGTTTTATACCATATCTATCATTTTTACAAATTGGCTTTCTTTCCTCCTTCAACTTTCTGTAGAATCTTTTATCAATAGAAAGGACAGGAAAAACGCTTATTTACCATATATTTGTTAAGCCATATACATTTGCAATGTATCTTACCTGACAATGTGGAAAGGATATAAAGCATTATTAAACTGACCAATTTTGATGATGTAGGAGGAAGGGATGATAGGCAAATAGTATTCTCTTCATAATGGACTCTGTGGCACTGGCTTTTTCATGCATTTCTCCCAGTGGATGGAGAAGAGGAAAGGGGCAGCTCACTGGTAGTTGGGGTCAGCAGCATATTTCCCTGTAGAAGTAGTGGTCCTGCTGTCTCTGGGTTATTAGGGACACATTTATACCAGCGCAGCTGTGCACCTGAGAGTCTCCTTGTGACTTAGGTTCCTGCAAACATGTAGCACCAGCTGAGACTTTGACAATGAATGGGGGAGAAGAATCTCAGACAGGAAAGAAAAAGACACTTCTTGGCTTTCAAGTCTTGCCTTTTGGGGGTTTTTGTTTGCAATAAGGGAATCTTGGTAGGTATTGAGATCATAGTTTATTCTCTCTTTCCTTCCTCGGGGTTGCCCGTTGGATTTACCAGCAAAAAAGATATTCAGTGCAGAAAGCCTTTCTTTCTCTCTCTCTCTCTTTTCTTTCTTAGGAAGGAAGTTCTTGTTATCTAAGAGCCAAAGAGCTCTCAGGTCAGTTCCATCTGAAATCAGCTCACGCCTAGCTGGTGGCCATGGCCTTGGGAGCAGAAACCAGAGACCCACATGTGCATGATGCTAGAAAGAAAGGAGCTGAAGGAATTTCATTCTAAGATGAGGTAAGCTTCCGAAGCTGTGAGTGAACTATAAACTTACATGGAGCCCGAGGTGGACTGAGTTCCGGAGAACCCAACCAAGTCTTGTCTCTAGACATCATCCATTGTCTTGCTATTCTAGAGACATGGTGGGAAAAAAAAAATGGGAACTGACATTTTTTGTACCCATTGTATTCTGCACACTGTCCTAGGAGTGTTTGTGATGTAATCTGTGATTTTCAAAGATGCCCAATCTGCTATTTTCCCAAAGACATAGCCTTTCATGAACCAAGTGCTACAAATTCCAGCAGTGATGGTGAGACATGAAAAAATGTCCGCCAAGTTGTGCTCAATGATCTTCCCCCTAGGAGGTGACTGATGTGGAGCTGGCAAAAGCACAATCGCTTTGATAGATGACTGGTTCCTTGAGGCTCTGTTTCTAAGAAACTCAAAGTCTTCCTGCGGGATTGCCCAAGATTCCAGAAAGCCTGGGCTTTGTTTCTTTCCACCATCATTGTGGCTGAGGTCAAATGCCATCTACCGTGTGACTAACTCCCTTTCCTGAAATGAAAACCAGCCGAGACAGCTGCCAAACACAACTGTCATGGGCCAACTGGTGGCTGAATTCCCCTATCTACCCAGTTGGGCCTCTTGCTCGCTCAGTCTGGGGGGTTAGTACCATAAACTTAATTCCCATTAGTTCTATTACTACTCTTTATCTAGCTTCCCTTGGGGCCACTCAGTAGAACACTGTAACACAGAATCTATTTTTTTTTTTTTTTTTTACGAAACTGCCCTGTAATCAAATAATTTTTTCAGTGATAGATTAGATCTTAAAATATATGAGCAGCTTATGTTATCGCTTGCCTGGGAAACTTCACCCCTCCTGTATGGTTCTGACTCTGTTTCTGATTAAAGAAAAAAAAATTGCTGTTGTGTGCGTTTGGCTTCTGATTTTCCATAATTCTTATTTGTAAGCACTTTTGTGCTGGTACCTCCTTATAATTTACTAAGTGCTTTGCTCTTAAAGAGCACTTAGCAGAAAGAGGTGCAGGGAAATTACATCTGGCAATTATGCCAGTAAATTTAACTCCAGGACCCAGGCAGTATAGGTCATCGCTGGCCTCAGGTTTCCTGTCCCTGTCACCCACAACAGGTTGCCTCTGGGCTGCTCCTGACCACGTTGAAGGAGACTTGGTGTGCTTGTCTGCTGTTAAACTGTCATTTAGGGCCCTGACGGCCCCCAGAATGCATTTGTGAGACTCATTCAAGAGCCAGAACAAAAATAGTACAGCCAAGGCAAAACTCAGGAAGCCTACATTCCAAGAAGTCATGTGGTCTTAGTTTCTTGTGGAGCCAGCTAACTCAGCCCTCAAAAAAGAATGTGGCCAAACTTTTTTTCTCTGCCCTAAAGAATGCAACGATAAACTTGCGTGTGACTTGTGCCTCTCTCTTGCCTAACCACTTCCCATGCTTTCTACGTGTAACAACCATATAATATCGCCCCAAATGAAGGCACTTTTGCGAGGGAAAGCAGGGCACTACTAATAGCCACACAAAGAAAATGGGTGTTCAGAATGATTCCAGGGCAGACGAGGGATGAGTGGACACTGTCTCCTGTGCCTCCCACTTCTAGAGTTAACAAGAAATAGGAATATGAAATAAGATCAGAGAAAGAGTGGTTTGAGTCATTAGCTCTGAGTCCAATTCTCTCTGCTGCTTTTTCCAAATAGTTGCTGGTTTCAGCCTTCTTGCTGCCAAGGGGAGAAAACATGTGGACTTTGGTGAACCATCAAAGCCTGTGGCCTCTGAAGCCAGACTGTCTGGGTTTAAGTCCTAGCTCCCCACGTACTAGCTCAGTGACCTTGGGCAAGTTATTTCACTTTGCTTGTGCTTCCGTTACTCAGTGAGTGAGGAAGAGAAAAGCCAGGAGGTTCACACCAATGGAAATACACCTACCTGGAAACAAGAGGCACAAGGAAAGGAGCTGGCATCCTAGCTAGGATTACCATTGATGAAATACCCACTAGCATCCGACCCTTCATAACTTCTACCTGAACGATGGCTCCGCCAGGGGTATTCTTTGTCCCCTTCCTCGTCATCACCATTGTCATTATGTCTGTGTCACAGGTGTGAACATGGAAGCTCCGAGACAGTATGTTTCTTGCCCAAAACCATACAGTTAGCAAGAATTAGAATCTCCAGCAACAGACCTCTGACTCAAAAGTCCACATTGCTTCTAGAATGCAACATCTCTCAACTGGAGTATGTGTGTATATGACGGGAATATTTTGCTTTCAGTTAAACTTACCTCCCCTCACCACCAGCACAGGCTCCCAAGAGACATTTAGCCCTAACTCAGATGCTCTTCATGCCGGCGTATTTCTTCTTCCTCGGACTTCAGTGACTTTGTTGTGTGAACCAGGATAAGTTATTTAATCTCTCCTTGTTTCAGCTTCCTCATCTATAAAGTGGGGTTAATATTCACACCTACCTCATGGGAGTTTGGTGAGCATTCAATAAACAAATACACGCCAAGCCCTTCGAATGGTTCCCAGCACATGGTGAGTGCTCAGTGACTACTAGCCAACCCAGTCATGGCCCCAGCTAGTTGGGGGACATCAGAGCACTTGACAGGCAGGAACCCCTTCATTGGGTTGGGAAGAATGGGGAGAACTTCAGATTCCTCTGCCAAACAAGAACGAGGTGAGCAGGACAGATGAGGGATTCTCCATTCTTGCCTCCATAGAGAACCTTCTCACGGACATGGCTCCCAGGCAGACTTCTCTTCTCCCCTACACTCACACAGTGGCAAGTATTCTGTCCATATTCCCCATTGCTGACATCCAGGTCTGCAATGGGGATGCATTGCCTTGCCTACTGACACCCTTCTACTTCCATATTGCCCACAAATTAGCAGAATTAGCTGGCATGAGTACCCCATGACCCTGCCGCTCTCTGTCGACCTAGAGAGCATGAACAAGAGCAGAGCAGCCAAGCCTGCAAGGCACACACATCTGAAGAAAGCTTTCTCATCTGTGAAATGAGGAGGTTGGACTCACCAGGTGATTGCCAAGGCCTTCTGAGCTCCCACATTCTCTGGGTCTGTGATTCTGATGCACCCCTGGGGTCCCAGGGCTTAGCCAGCTGTGTTTCTCATGCATTATGGACTAGAGAGAAACAATGGTAGGAATTAAATCTCGGGTCCCCCGCACTGCAGTTTGTCCTTGCTGCTTAGTGAGGAGCCGAAGGTCGGGCTTTGCCAGGGTCTTAAATATCAATCTCATCCATAAAGCTCATTCAGACTGCCTAGAGAGCCAAAGTTTCTTATTCAAGAAGAAAGCAAGGTGGGAAGAGGACAGAGGACAATGGAATAGTTTAATGTGGGAAAACAGCTTTGAGAGCCAAATCGCCTTGTTCAGCTTTCCTTTGCAACTTGCACAGTTTGATCTCCTTGCCTTTGGGTTGCAAACTGTAAAAATATTTAACTTGCGAAACAGCACGGTGAATATGGCTTTCCATCCACCAGCTTTTAGGAGGCATTAAATGCATTGGAACACTATGATAACCAGAGACCCTGGGCTGAAATCATCAAGGACAAATAGGTCCTGGAAACAGGAATGAAGGTCACAGGCTTTGTCTGGTCCAGCCTATGAAGTGCAAATCTGAGAATGAGTGGGGTGGAGTGGGTGCGTGGGTGGGCCAATTCTCTATAAAGCCAAGGAGAGGCTTCCTCGATGTCAGTCACATTCATCATGGCTCTGGGCGGAAGGAGAGAGACGGTTCTCCTAGTCTCCAGAGCCCTAATCCAATCCCGCCTGCTGTTGGGATTCCACTTACCCTCCAGCAAGGAGTGTCTCTAACCATATGACAAAGGCATATTCAACAGTCTGATGAGCCCTTTGCCATGGATTCTCCTGCCACCTGGTTAGGATTGATTCTATTTCAAATGCCTCTCTGATTCACATCCCATAACTTGGCTCTGCAAACCCACCAGCAAGGTTCACTCATGATTTCAGGAGGTCAGGGCTCCAGACAGACAGGATCACAGCACTGAAAGGCAGAGCAAGAGGCTTCTAAGTACTGAGAACCACAGCTGAACCATCTGGGTTCAAACTCCAATCCTGTCACATCTTGACAAGACATTTAATTTTTTGACCCAGGCTCTCCATGTATAAAATGGGGAAGCAAATATAATTTACCTCAGAAAGTTGTGGAAGGATTGATTAAGTGTGTGTGTGTATGTGTGTGTGTGTGTGTGTGGTGTGTGTAAAATCACCTGGATTTTCTACTTCATCATCACCAACTGTGGGCTAGGTATATTGTATTAGAGACTGCTGGGAGACCCTTAGAGCCATTTAAAATCCTCCTTCACCTCCTAAGAGATTTATTCCTTTAACATCTAAAGTTGAATTCCAGTCTTTGTTGCTGCCAAAGGGAAAGTTTACCTACCTCACTATCTTGGTGCGATCAAACCTTGTCTTGGTTTGAGAGGAAGAGGGAAGGAAACAGGAAGTTACCAAGAGCTGTGAAGCAAGGCGCGAGGAGACTGGGGGAGAAGTGGAGCAGGAGCCAAAGCAGAGTTGCCGAGACACCTGAGAAGTTTGGTTGACTTCACAGATTGGCTTTTCTGGTCCCACTGACTGTGCTCCCCTTCTGTCTGTCACCAGAAACTCCCGTATATCTTCCTGCCTTACTCTCCTCGAACTGTGCCAGCTCCCCGCAGCCTGATCCCCTCAGAGGCCCCTCAGAGCTGAGGAAAAGAAGCCGGGGGGATGAGATGGGGTTTCATGTGACTTTGTGGTCCCCACCCATAGCACCAAGCCCTGCTGAATATCACTAGATATTCAGAAATAAGCCTGGGAACACGCTTTAAAATAGTGCTCAGACTGACACTTGAGCTGCCTTCTCCCAGCTGTGCTCAGTGCAGAGTCCCTGGGAGGGTGGAAACTGCCAGCCAGAACCTTCCAAGGGAGGGGGCTCCCACCTCCAAGGAAAAGAAGAGGCTGTCTCCTTCCCTCAATGCAAGATTTGATTTCTTCTTCTCTGTAGCTCCTAGGCATTAAGGATTCTGTCAATGGCCCATTATATTGACTAGGAGCTAGTGCTTTCTCTGGAAAATTTCAGAGACCTAGGTGGCCAGCCACGGAAACCCATATTTCACCCCCTGTGTCAGACTCCTCCTCTCTTCTTCCAGTTCTGGTCTCTTCTCTTCACCTGCAGACGAAGCCCCTGGCTGTGTAAGGTACTTGAATCTTTACAGGGGGAGGGTATTACAAAAGTAAAACATGTTCATGGGGAAGAAAAAAATGAAACAAGAATTTGTGAAGCAAAGGAGGCCTGGGTGGCTCAGCCGGTTAAGCGTCTGCCTTTGGCTCAGTTCCTGATCCCAGGGTCCAGCAGGGAGTTCGCTTCTCCCTTTCCCTCTGCCCCTCCTGCACCATGCATGCTCTCTCTCCCTTCCTCCCTCTCTCTCAAATAAATAAATAAATAAATAAATAAAATCTTAAAAAAAGAAAAAAAGAATTTGTGAAGTAAAAAGCACATCATTCCCATAATGACTTCACCCAACAAGTCCCCTCCACAGAGGTAGTCTTGTTAAATAGCCTGTGGATATCTTTCCAGAAGCTTTTCTATGTACATATAAACATGTGAAAATAAATAAAGCATTATTTTAAAAATAAATTTATATAACATGTATTGGTCTGCAACTTGATATGTTGCTTCACGATAGATCATCGTTTCCTGGGGCCACTGTAACAAAATACCAAAAACTGAGAAGCTTAAACAACTGAAGTGTATTCTCTTACGGTGCTAGAGACTAGGAGTCCAAAATCAAGGTATTGGCAGGGCCAAGTTCTCTTGATGCCCCTTTTGGTTTCTGCCATCTGCCAACAATGCTTGTCATTCCTTGGCTTGTAGACACATATTACTCTGGTTGAATGGCTGTCTTCTCCCTGCGCATCTTTACATCACCTTCCCTCTGTCCCTATCTCGGTATCTAAATTTCCCCTTTTTATAAGGACATCAGGCCTACCGGATGGGGCCCACACTTGATGACCCCATTTTAACTTGATTATCTCTGCAAAGATTCCTTCAAAATAAGGGAACTACTGGGGGTTAGGATTTTAACATATCTTTGGGGAGAACACAATTCAACCCATAACAATGAACGTACATCTAGATCTACTTCATTTTCTTAATGGCTACCTGCTATCCCAGAGGGTTTTTTGTGTTATAATTTACCATGCCCCAAATGATGGATACAAGGTCATCTTCAATCTTCTGACATAACAAACAGTAGTCTAATAAAAATACTTATAGCCCAAATATTCTTGCATTCTTACTTTTGTAATTTTTTTTTTAGGCTGGGTTTCTTGAATTAATCTCTGGGTCAAAGGATATGTACATCTTAAATTTTGATGGACACTGTAAAATTGTTCTTGCTAAGATTATATCAATTTTATACCCACCAACAGTATATGGCAGTGTCCTTGTGCCTCACACCTTGATTAACACCGATGTGATCATCAATCCTTTATATTTCTGCCAATCTGGTGGGTAAGAAGAAAATTTGTCTTGTTTAATAGGTAGTTCTCTGATCTTTAGTGAAAGTGAACATAGTGTATTCATAATCCATTTGATTTTTTAATTCAGTGTATTTTTTTATACTTTGTCCATTATTCCATGGAGTTATATATTCAGTGAACAAATATTTATAGAACACATATAGGTGACAGATTGCTGGGTTCTTTCTATCTTTGTTTGTTTGTTTGTTTTCTTACTGGTTTATAAATATTTGGAAGGCATTTTTACATTAGGACCACTATTCAGTTGTCTATAATGTACTTAAATTCTTGGGGTTTTGTTTTTATTTTGTTTATAGTATCTTTTGCTCTATACAAACTATAAAAATTTAATTGACTTACTCCTCTCTATATTTTTTCTTACTTATTGGAAATCTCTGTTTAGAGGGCTTTTCTTAGGCCAAGATTATGAGAAGCGTTCTGATATTTTTTTCTATTACTTTATTTTTGGTGGGGTGTTTTTGCATCTAAATTTTTAATCCACATAGAGTTTTTGTGTGTTTGGTGTAAATTTATCTTTTTTTTCCAAAATGGTCTTTATGATATTTAAATACCAGTTACCAATGATTCTTCCCTTTCTCTTACTAGTTAGTAATAAGGATATTAGCTAACATTTTACTGTATATTTCTGTTTTAGCTCTGGTTCCCTGAATGAAGAACTTGAGACAAAAGCTGTGTGCACTTAGAAACATGATCCCACGAAACATCAGTTCCTAATGGGGAATGACTGAGACCTGGCAGGAAAAAAAGTCAATACAATCCACAGACTTTCGAGTCAACCATCCCTATGGGTAATTGTGGCCTAATTCCCTTGGACCTTCTCAGAAAGTTTACTACAGTATATTCTGGAACTGTTACTAAATACACTGGAAGTGTAGGGAAGCATTTATCCCCTGATTCCCGTTCCTCATGGGTCAAGGCTGGCCCCATGGACATCGACTCCCCTATAATTCTAGGCTGGGCATGTATGAATGCTGAACCCATTTTTTTAAAGATTTTATTTATTTATTTGTCAGAGAGAGAGAGAGAGTGAGCACAGGCAGACAGAGTGGCAGGCAGAGGGAGAAGCAGGCTCCCTGCCGAGCAAGGAGCCCGATGTGGGACTCGATCCCAGGATGCTGGGATCATGACCTGAGCCGAAGGCAGCTGCTTAACCAACTGAACCACCCAGGCGTCCCTGAACCCATTTTTAACTGCGTTGTTCCAGTTTTCATTGCAATGTCCCACAACAGAAAATGAGTTAAGTGGTGGGGGCCGAAGTGCTGTCTGACTGCCTCTGCATGAAGCTGGTCAAAGTTTGCAATTCATGCAACTAGTTGTTGCAGAAAGCTCTTGAACAGTGCTGTCCAGTAACACTTCCTTCAAGGATAGAAAAGGTCTCTGCACAGCCCAGCATGGTAGCCACCAGCTTCATATGACTGTTGACTCTTAAAATGTGGCTAGTGAAATGGAGAAACTCAATGGTCAATTTTGGGTTTTAATTAGTTTAGATTTAAATACATGTAGCCATATGCATCTAGGGTCTACCTCTGGACAGCATGAACTTGGATTAAGAGGTAAATGAAGAGAATTTTGAAATGGCATTTAAGTGGTGCCAATACACCTTCTATGATCTACCACGTGCCAGAAAACTTAGCATTTTCTATGACATACTAAGATTCTTCTGTGTATTATCTTATTTAATCCTTGCAACGACACCATTGTCGTAGATACTATTTATGTTATATAGATGAAGTGACCAAAGTTTAGAAAATTTACATAACCTTCTTGTGTTTGCATAGCTAATAATTGGTGGGGTCAGCATGCATATCTAGGCAGTATAATTCCAGAGGGTGTACCTTTAAAATTTTTTTTAAATTTTTATTGTGTTATTTTTTTTTTAAGATTTCATTTATTTACTTGACAGACAGAGATCACAAGTAGGCAGAGAGGCAGACAGAGAGAGGAGGAAGCAGGCTCCCCACTGAGCAGAGAGCCCAATGTGGGGCTCGATCCCAGGACCCTGGGATCATGACCCCAGCCGAAGGCAGGGGCTTTAACCCACTGAGCCACCCAGGTGCCCCTATTGTGTTATGTTAATCACCACACAACACATCATTAGTTTTTGATGTAGTGTTCCATGACTCACTGTTTGTGTATAATACCCAGTGTGCCATCCAACCCGTGC
This sequence comes from Mellivora capensis, assembly GCA_004024625.1. Classification (NCBI taxonomy): domain Eukaryota; kingdom Metazoa; phylum Chordata; class Mammalia; order Carnivora; family Mustelidae; genus Mellivora; species Mellivora capensis. Next base: position 26,155 of record PISX010000225.1, on the reverse strand, counting down.
CCTCCTTAATACCCATCACCGGGCCAACCTATCTCCCCACCCCCTCCCCTTTGAAACCCTCAGTTTGTTTCTCAGAGTCCACAATCTCTCATGGTTTGTCTGCCCTCCAATTTCCTCCCCTTCATTTTTCCTTCCCTTCTCCTGATGTCCTCCATGTTATTCCTTATGCTCCACAAGTAAGTGAACCATATGACGATTGACTTTCTCTCTTGACTTATTGCACTCAGCATAATCTCCTCTAGTCCCATCCATGTTGATGCAAAAGTTGGGTATTCATCGTTTTTGATGGAGGCATAATACTTCATTGTGTATATGGACCCTATCTTCTTTATCCATTCGTCTGTTAAAGGATATCTTGGCTCTTTCCACAATTTGGCTCTTATGGACATTGCTGCTATGAACATTGGGGTACATACAGCCCAGAGGATGCACTCTTAATGATTATATGATGAGGTCCCCTTTTCACTCAACTCCCATATACCTATGGATCTGTATCTGGATTTTGTATTTTTCTGTTCATGTACCAGTAACATATTACTGAATTTCAGCAGCTCTAGGGTAGGATGTGATTCCTGATTGTTTTTTATCATGCAATGTTTTAAAATGTGTGGCCATAACTATTTTCCCCACGCAAGCCAGAAGTAATTAGAAAGGCAGGGGCCAATTAAAATGCTTCAGGCTTCAAATAATAAGAAAATCAACTTAAAAAAAGGTGTTGTTACTCAATATAATAGGAAGTCCATAGGCAGGCATTTCCAGGTTTAGTTCATTCAGCTACTCAGAGACTTAAGGTTCCAGATTCATTTCTTTTTTCCTCTTTTCCAGCACATTGGTATTTGCCCTATGGTTTGTCTGTCCATGGTCTGATAGGACTACAGCAATTCCAACATCACCTCCTCACACAAGCATTCCAGAAAACGTGGATTTGGATAGGCAACTTATAGTGTCTGCTATAATCACAAAGGAGACCGTGATTCAATTCAGAGACAATGTAGATTTAATAGTCAATAATACTGAAAATACTCCAAGACTGTTTTCTATTTAGATATGATGTCCAAGTTGAAACCAAAATAAAGGGGAGAGTACAGGGTTTGGTTCAGAGAATCGAAATCATTTTCATTCAATTCTTCATTTTTCTACATGTAGAAGGAAAACATCTCTGAGTAAAAAAAAAAAAAAAAATACACTGTAACTCTCTTTTGGAAGAATTCTATCTTGCCACAATATCTTATTCGAGTGAAGAGAAGCTGACTTTTCGCCCACTCCTGACTTTCAAGCAGCAGCTGTCAGTGGAGATTTAAACAGTAGAATCCTAAAATTTTAGATCTGGGGAAATCTGGAAAATTATATGGTCCTGATTTTCCCGTGGCAGAAGAAACTCAAACCCGCTCAGAGTGAGTAAGGAGTAGAATCTCAGTTCCTAATGACGACCATGCCCTCTCCCCTCTGAAGGTCCCCAGATGAACTCTGATTACCTTTTCTGTGAAAGCCCTTGAACAATTTTTGACCCACTTCTAAAATAGGCTCTGCTAACAGAATGGTCAGAACCCTAGTATTGCTATTGTTCAGAGGATCAGGATATTTTCTAAACAATTTAGATTATGTTTAACTCTTATAGACATTCTAGGAGACTATTGAGGCATTTGGTGGACACTGTAAACCTGAAGCTTAAAATCTGAAAAGACAGATGTAAAGTGTGCCATGTATTTTCTAACGACAAGGGTGACATGTACTGATGTCAGAAAACTCAGCAACCTCTTGAAAAAAGAGAAAAAAAAACAAAGAAACAAAAATCACCCTGTAACGTCACGGCTTCTTGTGTTTCCATACTTTTGTAGTGCATTCACACGTATATTAGAAAAGGAAAAATTCTCATATATTTACTTTTTTGCAGCCTCCTTTTTTAAAAATTTAAAGAAAAGTCAGGATCATTTTCCAATATCAATAAATGGTATACAGTTTGATTTTCTTTTTAAATGCAAAGTATCATATGATATAAATGAACCACACACAACCTAATCAATCCTCCATGATTCAACATGTAGTTTATTAATAATATTTTAAAATTTTAGACATATATCTTCATGCATTTCCAAAGACAGAAATATCCCGTAAAAAGATATACACCTCGTTAAGGTCATTAACGCATTTTGCCAAACTGCCCTCCGGAAAGCTCTTACCAATTTTCATAGCTCCCAGCCCTGTGTAAGCTTCCCTGGTCCGCCTCCCTTCCACACGCTGTCGGTGACCATCCATTGTAATCCCAGCCAAGGGCAGCTCAGTAAGAGCCACGCTTACCTTTGTGACTGCATTTTATTTGTCCCCCTCTGCAGCTCCCATGAATTCTTGTCTTGGCCAAGGCTGCATGAGAGGTTTCTGGCCTCACCCTGCTGAGATGACATTGATTCAGCAAACAGTTTTGCCAAAAGGACAAAGCGAACGGCTGTGCTCACTTGAGAGACCAGCCAGCAGTGGACCATGAAGAGGGTCTGGGGGGGAAACTGTAGCTTCTGGAGAGGCAATCCCTTCTTTAATTGCTTTCACCTTCCTCTCCTGCAGGTGACTCCCCTCTGGCCTCAGATTTCCCTAGATAGGGGCTCATTTGCATTTCCTTTTGCACCTCTGGCTAATGGATACACAAAGATGAATCTGGGAGCAAATTTAACTCACTGGCAGGAGAATCTATTCCAGACTGTCCCAGATGAGCTCGGTGCACCAGGGTATTTTACTCACTGCGACATCATTGCAAACAACAGGGTGCTTTCCCTCTTTCCACGCAAGCTTGAATAACCCAACCCAGTCATAATGAATTCGGGGCAGAATTCATGTAAGGGAGTCATGGTGATTAGGTAATTATCAAGTACAGAGAGTATTTAACCTTCCCTGTGACAGAACTGCCTAAGACTACCTGATACCATAGATGCGCTCCGGAAATAATTAATAATTTAAAAATTATCCAATCTCTACTATTAATCAAGAAATAAGGATCCAGGAGCAGCGTCAATCAAACAGAGTTTTTCTTCCATTTAACATCTGCCAATGTGCTCCTTCTCTGGAGCGTCTTTGAATGCGTCAGCCTCTTTGAGTTTTATTTCCGGGCTAGCCAGACTCCAGCACTTGCAAGTCCCTCCAAATAGCTCAACAAGCTAAGACACATCGCCCTCTAAAATTATCCACCCTGAGTGAAATGCCAGGGAGTAACCTTTGGCCTCTGCCTTTTTTAATTGCAACTCAAGCCATTTTTAAGCCACAGGCTGTGACAGCCCCCTGTTCTGCTCTCCTTCACCCACCCTCCACTCCCCTTCTCCGTCTTGGGCGGTCTGCTCAAAAGAGGATGAGTGAGTGTGTGTGTGTGTGTGTGTGTGTGTGTGTGTGTGCCTGCACATGCATGCATGTACCCATGTGTGTGTTGGGTACTGTATTATGTCCTAATAAAAAATATATATATAGGCATGCCTTCTCCCTGAACATTTACTTTTTAGCTCTATAACAAAGGCAGCTATACACAAATAGAGCTTAGCAACCCATACATTCATGAGTGCCTGTGGGTGCCCATAAACACACACACGTGCATATACAATATGGAGAATAGAACAATTTGTTGTGCTCAGTGACAAAACATATACTATGGGGAGATTCAGAGTAGAACCACCAGAAAGGACATAAAGGTTATTTTCTCCAAACCCCCTATAGAGATAAATCCTGAGACACTGAGGAAAGAAGTGACTTTTCCAGGGTCATATGATCAATTGAAAAGAGGAAAATAACTAAAATAGTTTTTGACTCCTGATCCCAGAACTCTTTTTCCTAAATGTAATACAGTCTAAGACCAGGGCAGTGAAGGAATAACACAAGGAATCTAATTACCCAAAAAAAAGGTGCTTTTATGTATGTTGCCTCCTCTTCCCAGAATTCCCATCCAGCTTCCTTCTTTGGCTGGCTGACTTCTTCAAGACATAGATCAGGAGCACTTCCTGTAAGAGACCTTCCGTTATGCGCTCAGGGTTAAGGTAAGATAGATCCCTTCTGTGACCTCCTGGAGTATTCTGTGCTTGATCTTAAACTAGCACTGTTTACATTGCTTAGCCAGCGCTGGTTTTCTGGTCTTGTATTTCTCCCTACATTCTAAGCTAGGAAGGCTGCATATTATACCCCCCTTGGCTCCCTAGCCCCTTGTCCAGTACACAGTGCTCAATCAGATATCATCAAATTATGCAAAATCCCATGGATTCAGAGAGCCAGACAGGGCAAGGGGGCATATATGCCGAAAAGCTCAAACCAGATAATCTGCCAACAATCTGGGACAAACAAATAGGAGAGTGAAGGGGAGTCCCTCTGGGAGTGTCTCCTAACAGGCAAGCCCAGCACAACCACAAAGAGCCTTACTCCTTCAGGAAGCAGAAAAGTTTGTCTGGGGAAATCCATGTGAGCCAAGGGAGGACAAGAATGGGACCCCACTTGCACAGAAAAGCAGAAAGGGAGCAGGAGGCAGCAAGGGAGCATAGATTCCACTAAGAGCCTAGAAAGGACAGCAATCTGAATGCTTACTTGGGATCTACCCCTTGTTTCTATGAAGAGCACTATTTTGGGGCCAGGGGAGAGTCTAACTTCTGCCTGCTCAATTGATTGGCCATCTCCTGACTCCAGATACAGGCTCCATGAGGCTAGTTTGAGGATGTAGTTGGGGGTGGGGAGGTGGGGCAGGGGGGATAGTGAGTGTCTGAAATATACTTAGTCTCCGTTAGAGTACTAGGCTCTCAGAAGGCAGATGATTTGAGCCAGCTTTTCCCAGGTGTTCCTCTTTTCCCCATTAGGCTAGACTCGCATCATTAATCCTGCTTCCTCAATGTCCTTTATTCTTTGCCAACATTTGCTGGGGTCTCTTGGTGCCAGTCCCTGGCTGGGCACTCAGTTATACTGTTCAGCGTTTCCCAAACTTCTGTGATGACAAAAATCATTGAAGCACTTCATTCCATTTTTATTGACATAATCTTGGGCAACCATTCTACATCTACTGATTTAAGATCTAGGGAAGTAGCCCAAGAATATGCTTTTTTTTTCAAGTACCCCAAGGAATTCATACCATGAGATAACTTTGGGAAACACTGATAGATATAAATAATACCAATAACAAAATAATCATAAAATAAAGATAAGGGCCCTTTTCTCCAATGAGTACAGTCAGATGAAAGAATCTTCTTCAAAATAATCATTCCTGACCCAGGGGACACTCGCTTTGCTTTCTAAGAAGACACATGAAAATAACTAAAAGTACATGTTTTTAACTCCATTGTATTAATTTGGGTGATTTCTGTGCAAGCATTTTTTGTGGGGATTGACTTGGAAATCCTCACATGAGGACAAGTAACCAAGGAGAGAACCCCAGAGTAGCTAGCTATTGGCAGTGTTGGTCCAACTGGGGGATCCTTTGCAGAGCCATGATTAGGAATCAAAAATGTAAACTTTCACATTATATAAAATGTAAAAGTTATAAAGTATAACTTTTTATGGGTTCTGGGAAACATTTGCAGACACTTTGGAGAATGAGTAAGAGTAAAACTCAGGCACCCCCAGCAGAAACTTATGATAGATGAGACACTTAATACATCTAATGGAGGCCAAAAAAAAAAAAAAAAAATCACCCAGCTTGGGCCAGTAATGCAGAACTTGGAGCAGCTGGGAAAATAGTTCCCAGAAATTACTGGACAATCAAAATCCTATCTGGCTGCCGCCATGCTGGTTGCCCAGTATAGTATCCCTCCTCCCTTCCTTCCACCAGCATCTCTGCCTCCTTATCTACTTTTATCCGCACCCTCACCCACCCCACCCCCCCAGCCCAGAGAACTCATTCCCTTTCCATCCACTGGACTTGGCTCCCTTTCAAATACTCTCACCCAACTCCAGAAGCTTTATCAGTCTTGAGACATTAATGCATGTACCCACGGTGGAGACACAATGAAGTTATTTCTACACGGTGCCAAGATAATCAGAGTACTTGTTAGTGGGGAAAAATAATCTGCCTGATTGACAGTTGCTAGATACAAAGAGTAAATGATGGACTGTGTTGATCACTTTTCAACTGGTACATTTTGGTGTTAAAAATTATTAAATGTTGGGGATTACATTGTCCCGAGTTTTTATTCCCAATTTGTTTGTTTGCTTGTTTGTCTTGCCTTGTTTGACAATGGGATCCATTTATCCAATGAAATGCTATGCAGAAGCCTAATACACATGTATGCAAGTCAAACTACTCTGGGCAAATGAAGGGAAGGGATCAGATTCCTGCTGCTGCCTGCACTTGTTCTCCCTCAGCGTCCTCCACATCATCCCGCAGAGCTCGAGGCTCTGAAAAAAACCTGTCTAGAGCCCTCTCAGCCCCTCAGTTTACAAATGAGGAAACTGAGATCCAGAGATTGAAATCAGTGCTGAGGTCCTGAGCAAATAGGCACACTGATTGGGGGGCAGGGGAGAAATATGACTGAGAAACAATTATCTAGCAGGGCTGAATTCAGGAATTGGAATTCTTGCCAATGGCAGCAGGACAAAGAAGCAAAACTCAAGTCTTTTGAATTCTAACCCATAGCTCTTGCCTCCACTCCAAGAACCCAGCCTTGGTCAATGAGCCAGCGTTCTTCCACAGGTTCTCACCACCCGGGGACAGGGGGGTAGGGTGGCAAGAGGAAGAAGCAGATGTTTCTGAGGCCAGCCTTCTAGAGCACACTGTACCCCTCACTGCTTTCTCTGTAAACACTCTCTCATTTCTTTGAGCTTCTCAGCTGGATTAAGGTCAAAAATGTTGAGCGAACCCCTTGTAAACTAAATAAATATCCCCAAAGAAAAAATGGAAAGTTGCAGCTTTCATCTCCAGTCCACCATCAATTTCTGTGTACTCCAGACATGCCTGTCAAGGAGACAAGTGTTCATATAGCTCTGTGCATTCCTTTTTTCATCCTTCTACCTCCCTCTCAATTACTGACCCAGTCCACATCTCTGCATTTGTATCTGTCACCATCCCCTTCTCCATCAAATATTCTGAGCTTCTGTCCACACTCTTTGCCCTGCCCCAGAAAGCCTCTCCTTTTATTATCTGCCAATAAGGTATTAATACATTAGTTGCCTCAAAGTGCACTCTTTAATGAGGGCCATGGACATTCATTTAGCTGAATTTGATAGTGACAACACATTGACATTGGTAAGGTTAATGATCCAATGCTTTATTTCATTGAACAAGTTGAACAACACTTAGCACATTGATCCGCAATGTCCTACAATCCGTCTTTGCTATTACTTTAATGGTGCCATGGCATCGATGCCCTTTAAGTAATTGGCACCATGAAAAGATGGACTTGGCCTTGTCATCTTGGATTAGAACTATGCTGAATTGTGAAAGATTTTTGTCTTTTCTTTATTCTCTCTTCCCTCTCATTTTACGTCCTCCTGATTGAAGAGGCAAGAGGGGGCGCCTAGAGACCAGGAGGGAGGGTCTGGCTATATAGCAAAGAGAACTAGGTATGTAGAGATACAATGACCAATGTCTTCTAAGTCCTCATTTCCTTCTCAGATCATCAGGCCTGTGGGACCTGAGGCAGGCATCTGAACCTCCTTAGATCTCAATGTCTTCATCTACAAAAATGGGGATACTAATGCAATCTACTTGCCCTCACTGCCTCCGAAAAGAGGGTACTAGCTTCAAAACATGGTGCTCTGCCCCTGGGTGCTAGGAGGTGATGGAAGAAAAAGGAAAGAGTGGGCTGGGATCTCACCTGAGCCCCCTGCCCCCGAGAATAAGCAGATAATTGTTTAGGGATGCCGTGTACCAGAGCTTGACTCCAGGGCAACATCTGAAGTAGCCAGAAATAGAGTCAAAGATCTTGGCAAGCTCATGGATTTACTGGGACAGGGCAATGAGGTCCTAACCAAGTAGGCAGAACGCACTGACTGAGAAGGAATATGTCCTTGAGACACAGACATACTTGTCCATCAGGGCTATTTTTCTCTTTCTTTCTTTCTTTCTTTCTTTCTTTCTTTCTTTCTTTCTCTCTCTCTTTTTTTTTGGGGGGGGTGGGGACAAGTCTGACCTAAAGGTAGGCCTTAGATGGGTAAAGACTTTGAAAGAGGGATCCTCTTGATGGGAAAATGGGCCCCACCTGGAGGAGCACCCAGAGCTCAGTGGTCTCTGAGTAAAGTTATCGCACTATGGTTTAGCAGGAGAGTGTCTAATGGTAGCGAGATCACTAAGTCCAGTTAACTCTCAAGCCTACAAACTCACTAGATTAAGAATTAAGTCTATTCAAAGTCTGATTTCTTTGAAGTAAGCTGAGAATTTGAAAAAGAACACAGAAAGGTGAACTCTGAGCTAGTGAGTGAGAACCCCATCACACATGTGGGCTCTGGAGGACAACACATAGACCTTGGCTTTACCATTGCTTGTTGGCTGACTTGATCAATAAGTAAGTTACTCAACAGCCTTGGAATTTCATTCCCCTCCTCTGTAAAAGAGGGAGGAACACTACCTCACAGGGGCATTGTAATACTGATTGGCATAACCTTTGGGGTCGGGTTTAGCCTAGCTGGGGATAGGAGAGGAATCAGCAACATCAAACTTTTGTTTGAAATGAATGGAATGAAGCAGAAGAAAGAGACATGAAGAATGTCTAACATCATTCACTTAACAGACTAGGCACCAAACTTGGAGTTAAGAAAACAAAGACAGACTATACAGTGTTCCCACACCCAAGTTCCCCACAGTCTAACAGAAGAGACAGACTGTATATTTTGATGTCAACTCTAAAATATTTTGTTCCCAAGAAGGAAAACATTACCAGTCCACAGAAAGAGAAAGTGTGGGGGCCCCAGGCTTTCCATCGTCACTCACTGCCCCCCACATTTGTGGTTCTGCCTAGGAGTGGATGGGTGAGTTTAATGCTGGGAGAAATTGTTAGGAACCACATTTGGCTATAGATCTAAGCCATGTTCTCTAGCAAATTTTACCAATAAAGTTTATATTTGTATTTCCATCTGTTTGACAACTGTGCCTTATTTCTCAATTGATTCTGAATTCAATAGGGGACTAAAGAGGGTGTTGTTTATTGGTTTTACAAAATCCAACATGATTCAGGTTCTTGTGTTGCAGAAGCTTTTCCAAAGCATAAAAATAAAATGCAGAATGGAAGGATCTGTCCTATATGGTGTGTGTGTGTGTGTGTGTGTGTCTATGCACGCACATGTGAGCATATGGAGAGGGGGTGAGTAGGGGAAAGATTTACAGAAGGAGGGATGGGCTTCTAACCAGAGGATGATTTGGAAAAGGAAAAGAAGCAATCCAGACAAAAACAACTATGTGTTCAGAGGCCTAAATGTGAAAAAGACCATGTAAAATTTTCAGAAAGGGCAACATGATGTGCAAATTTTGAGTATGACTTTAGTGTCATTTTGTTCACATTGTACCAAAGGACCTATATCTCACAGATAGCACTTCTCAGATTCCTTCCTGTCCAAAAATGCCCGACCAAACCAAGGAAATACTCCATCAGACCTGGCCCTGTACACACTACGGTGACACAGAAGTGAATTTGTGGACACCGTTGAACCTCAATCACTCTGGATCTAGAGTCTCATCCCCACCATATCATTATCACTCCGGTTTCCCCTCATGGAAAAGGAACAGTATTACATAATCTCTAAGATTTCCTCCTGATGTTCCATGGAGTTCTCAACCTTTCACACTGTTTTTTAAAATCAGTTCTTTCTTGACCTTTCCGACTCCCAGTAGGGCTCTCCATTCTCAAGATCTGGATAGATTAATTATCAATATTTCAGCTCTAACTCGTCCAACTCTTGAGAGCATATTGCTATAAAACATCACTTGGCACTTATTTTTATCACTTTATTATCCACATAGGAGGGTATGGTCAATTTTGAAGAGAGGAAACAAATATTGAGCTGAGCCAGTGTTTGGTTTTGAATCAAATACCATTCTTGAAGTTCTTCTCTTTCCGTTAAGAACTCCATTACCCACTAGTCATAGACCCAAAAAAAAGTCTTGTGCCGAGATTGTCTCTCTGCCAAAAATTGGGCACATATGGAAATGTTTATTCCTCAAGGGCAGAGTTTCTCAACTCGGGCACTACTGACATTTTGGGCTTGATGATGCTTTGTTGTGTGGGGCTGTTCTATGAGTTATAGGATGGTTACCAGCATCACCTGTCATTACCCACGGGATGCCCATAGCACTCTCTCCCTGGTAGTGACAACCCAAACTGTCTCCAGACATTGTCTAATGTCCCCTTGAGTTACAAATGCTTTTTTTGAGAACCACTGTTCTAAGAGGTTGCATTCCCTCTTCCTAAAATGAGAGAATTGATAATAAGCATAAGTAAACATCCTCAGAAAGAAGCTAAGGAATGTACTTCTCTTTGATAGTATTCATTCCTTTGTTCATTCAACTAATGGAGTTCTTAATGGATGTTTGCTACACTTTTTGGTTATTTAAATTCTCATTGCTAGACCCCCTAACTCTATCCACTTCTAGACCAACAATGCTGACTTTCCCCCACATAACCTGCTTGTTTCTTACAGCATGGCTGCAATGGTCACTTCTTTTGTTCATTCTGGGGCTCACTCATTTCCAATTCTGCATGTCCACATCTGCCACTCATCCATAGGAGATCATACTGAAAACAGCAAGGACCTGACAGGAAGGCCTTGAATTCTAGATCTGGTTCTGCCACTTCCTAGATGTGCAACCTTAGAAAAGTGTGAGCATCTCTCTCTGACTGCCCCACCCTGGTCTGTAAAATGGGAATGAAAATGGTACATTCCCGCCAGCCCACCCATTTGTTTTGAGGGGGTGGTGGAGGAAGTGGTCTAAAATCCCTGAAGCATGATACAAGAGAGTTTGTAATTCTCATGATCATTATCTGTAAAACAAAAGATCATTAGCATGAACTGCTTATGAAGCAGAGAGAAAGCCAGCTGAAGGATAAAACAATAACCACCTAGACTGAAGGCAGGAGAAAGAATTAGAGGAGAAAGACACAATTCCTTTGCTTATTTGGGGGGCAACTAAACTCACTTCCTCCAGGAGCTTGAGCCTAAAGATCGGAAGCCCCAGGGTGGATGCAAGAAGGAGCTCTACTCGACCCCAAGAGCAGAGTGGCTTGATGGAGCCTGGGCTCAGGCTTCCAAGGGCAGTACTTCCAAGGCAAGAGTTAAGCAGGAAGTAAGCCCATTAGCATATATTACATACTTCCTATGTGCCAGGCACTGTGCAAGGAGTGTTCCTCAGAATGTCTTAAGCACTGAATCTAGAAAGGATGGTAGGAGTCTTTATTCCAGGAGCACAAAATTGGTGAGTTTTGGAAACTCTAGAACATGAAACAGGATAGTCCACGAAATCATTTCTATAAATTATGAAGCATGTATCATGGTTCTGTGTTTTATAAGGATGATGACGATGGTGGCACCTGGGTGGCTCAGTCAGTTAAGTGTCTACCTTAGGCTCAGGTCACGATCTCCGGGTCCTGGGATTGAGCCCCATGTCAGGCTCTCTACTCAGTGGGGAGTCTGTTTCTCCCTCCTTCCTGCTGCTGCTCCCTCTCACTATCTCATGTGCAGAATGCTTAGTATGTACCAGGTATTGACTTAGACACTTTAAAGTCCATTCCTTTAGTAACAAAACTAAAACCGAAGATAAATATGAACACCATCACAGAAAGAGGCCAGCAACCCTCCCTTCTTGCCGCCTAACCATTCCGATGGTTCTAAACCTCTGGATTTTCAATAAAAGGGGAAAACAAAGGGCAACTATTCAGGCAGTACCCAAAAGCAGCACTCCCAGCTGAGGTGAAAATGACCATATCACATTGCGTAGACAAGCAAGAGGATGAACAATGGTGGATGGGGCTAGAAGGTGCACCATGTGGCTTCTCTGGCTGGCTGGAACAGAAACGGTGAGCAGTAATCACAGGAAGAGAGACAAGGGCAACCTGTCAGCACACCCGGGGTTAGAAACTCTGAGGGAAGCTGGAGAAGATGTCAGTTTACAAGATACCACAGACATTTCAAGGAATGAATCTTGGCATGATTCTTGGAGTGGGAAGAGAATAATTTAATAATTGTTTGCTTTTGTAAAAAGGTGTGTGACCTACTAAGAGGGCCAACAGAGTGCTGTAAAGAGACATTTTCTTCAGCACTCAAGGAAAACCTTTTACCTCCCGACAAGAGCAGTGTGGTACTCCAGTAACATTACATTAACTTTATGCACTGCCCCTCTCCTGACTAAGGAGACCATGGTACCCAAAGATCTCAATTTTTGTAGACAACTAGTGAACACAAGTCATTCCAAGACCTATAAGCTATGATTATTTTATTTTGCCTGAGGTTAAGCCCTTCTTTCTGAAGCAACAAATATTTCATTTTTACTAAGACAAAGTAGGAAGGAGAGGCAGCCTTCCCTGACATGCTGTCAGGAGGCAGTGGTTTCAATCTGAAAGGAAGGCCCCATTCATCGTGGGTGTGACCATTACTGTGATGGCCACCCCAAGTTGACCAGCAGGCTCTGGTCCAAGGAAACACCTTTGGCAGCCACAGATTTTCTTTTCTGCCAAATACCATGGGTCCCACATTTAAAATCACCTAAACGTGTATCTCTATACTCTTACAGTTCCCTACGTCATACAATTCCATTTAATCCTTAGAACAACCTGGGAACACGGGCATCATTATTAGAATCCCTGTTTTACAATGGATTGGATGGGGCTGTGGTTGAACAAAGAACATTCCAGTGATCAGGAAGCAATAGAGCAGATCTTCACTGCAAATGACCGTCTGAGGTCTTAGACCCCCGAAGACCTTGATCCTCACACTGTGCCACACCACATTCACTTCTGGGCTGTAGATCTGGAAATTTTGCTGGGGGCCCTTTCTGCCTCATCCGCCAAGAATGCGATCCCGTCCATGGCAGCAGCTGGGCTTGGTGGCACCGGGACTCCCATAGCTCACACCTCTTATGGAGGCTTTCCTCCTTGCACATCGAGCTGTTAGAATGGGGCCTGTGGATCCCAGTGCAGTTGCTTGTGATCCAAAAAGCACCCAGGAGCCTCAGAAGGGGGACAGTTGGGGCACAAAACTTTCTGATGTTGTTGGATATAGGGTCTGTCCTTTTTTCACCTTCTCTTTTCCTTCTAAATTACTCTTGATTATGCAGCATCTGCTTCCTTCTGAGATGCATATGCTTCTCCCCCTAAATCGAATGCCTGTTGAGTAGCCCATACAGAGAGCTGCATACAAATACACAGCTGAAAGTTGTCTTTAGAAGTCCTCAATAAATCAGATCTACAAGCTCAGCTAGCGCATCTCTGGAAGTGGCAGATAGCAGTACAGGCAAAGATAGAAAATACCAGACCTCCCCAAGTCATCAGATAGCTCAGAAGCTTTCCATCGCTCTAGGCACATGCAGCAAGCAAGACAAATAGCAAGGAAACACTTCCCCTTCTCCCATTGGTGGGTTTGTGCAAACTTCTTGGCAGTGGAAGAAAAAGGGAATCTGGGGTGTCGGGATGAGGCCACAAAATTCAATGAGGGAGGTTCAGAAGATGTTGTCGTCTCAGTAACCCCCATGTCAGTTTATCTGTAGGTCCCCCATACACCATTCCCACCCTGCCTCTCCATAAATCACTAGTGTTCTCATATGAGCCCCCAAATGCTCCTCTGCTAGGACTTCCTTTTAGACGTAGCCTCTTTCTTACACATCTTTGTCACATGTCTCACATAGACTTAGCATTGAAAAAATATTGGTAGAATTAATTTGGTATGGTTGGATGATTTGACTTGTGTTAGTGGCCGTAAAAAAATTCACAAAATAAAGAAGTAATTATTAAAGTCAGGACACCAAGAAGGCTTAGTGTGAGCAAGGAAATGTTATGGACTAAAGAAAACAGCTTTTCTTGGAAAGCATAGAGAAGTCTTTGCTGACCTCTTTCCTCTAACAAATATCTTTTGGGAGCAGCATGGGCAACCCTGAAAGCCAGGACTGGGTTCCAACAGGGAATCCTGTCCAGGCCAGTGTGGGACGTTTCTCTTGCCTGTAATTTCAGTGTGTGGAGCCAAGGGGCAATTAGAGAAAACAGACTCTCACTGTGAGCCAGAAACTTTAAATGGATTATCTTTGTTTTTACAGTTTTATTGAGCTATAGTTGACATACAATAAAATGTACATATTTAAAGCACGTAATTTGATAAGGTTTGACATATGCATGTACCAATAAAGTTATTACCACAATCAAGATTGTGAACATATCCATTTACCAACCCCCAAAATTTCCCTGTGACCTCACTCTTGCCCCTTCCCAGCACCCTCCCCAAGCAACCAGTGACCTGATTCCTGCTGCTATAGATTTGTCTGCATTTCCTACTGTGTTGAAATAAACAGAATCATGTGCCATGTACTCCATAGTTCATTCCATGATATTGTTGGGTAGTATAGAGCACAATTGGTCTATCCATTCACCTGTTAATGAGCATTTGGAATGTTTCCAGTTTTGCACTACCACAAATAAAACTGCTTATAAATATTTATGTAATGTACAAGTTTTTGTATGGACATGTGTTTTCATTTCTGTTGGGTAAACACCTAGAAGTGGAATAACTCAATCACGTGGTAGATGTATGTTGAGTGTTCAAGAAACTGCCAAGTGTTTTTACCCAGTGTTTGTACCATGTTACATTAGCAGCAACGGTACGAAAGTCCCAGTTTCAACACATCCTTGCCAACACTTAGTCAATCATTTTAATTTTAGTTACTCTAACAGGTAGTCAGTGGTGTATCATTGTGGTTCTCCTTTCCATTTTCCGAATGACTCATGATGTTGAGTATATTTTTAAATACTTTTTTCCATCTGTATATCTTCTTTGGTGAGTGTGTGTTCAAATATTTTGCCCATTTTTAAAATGGACTTGTTTTGTCCTTATTATTGAGTTTTTACAAGATCAGCTTTGTTGTGGGTTCATTTACATACATTTCAATGAGGTTTGAAAAACTTCTCTGTCCCAGTAACTACTGCCAAGATCAAGATGCAGAGCATTCCCATCACCCTAAAAAGTCCCATTTCCTTTTGCAGGGTCTATCCCCCTCCCTCAATGTTTATCTTTTTTGAAATGAGAGGTTTATTGAGATATAATTCATGTACCAAACAATGCATCCCTTTAACATGTACAACTCAGTGGTTTTTAGTATAATGCCAGATTTTGAAATATTACTATAATCAACTTGCAGCATTTTCAATACCTCGAGACCCCAGACCCATTAGCAGTCACTCCCTACCTCCCTTCCTTCTTCCTCTACTCTCTCCACCCCGCCCCCCCTGCCAACCACTTGTCTACTTTCTGTCTCTACAGATTTGACTTTTCTGGCTATTTCATATAAATTAAGCCTTGTAATAAGTGTCCTTTTGTGACTGGTTTCTTTCACAAAGCTTGTTTTCAAGGTCATCCATGTAGTAGTGGGTGTCAGAACTTTATTTTTATTTCAAATAATTTTCAATTATTTTGAATATTTCAACTTCAATTTCAATTTTGAATATTTCAATTATTTTCAATAATTTCAATTATTATTTCAAATAATTTTCTATTATATGGCTATGGCACATTTTACTTATTCATTTATCAATTGATGGATATTTGGCTTTTTTATTTTTAGGATCTTATATAGAATGTTGTTTTGAATATTTATATACAAGCTTTTGTGTGGGCTTTTGTGAAATCACAGAAAATATATATATTGGTCTCTGCCCCCAGTTCCTAGCACAGAGCTTCTGAAACCTTTGTAATTTTCTAAATGATAAAAGTGCTAGAAGCATCTCTGGTTCTAATACTTGGTCTTTAGCCTTATCACTGACACAGCGCTCCTAAATCCCTTGTAAATTCCTAAGTGCTAAGAGCATGAGGAGCATCTTTTGTTCTAATAAGGAGATTCTTTTTTTTTATAAGATTTTATTTATTTGACAGACAAAGAGGCAGAGAGAGGAAGGGAAGCAGGCTCTCCGCTCAGCAGAAAGCCCCATGAGGGGCTCGATCCCAGGATCCTGGGATCATGACCTGAGCCAAAGACAAAGGCCTTAACCCACTGAGCCACCCAGGCACCCCTAATAAGGAGATTATGAGTGGGCTCCTGGATGGGGGCTCATCACTAGAGAACCTAAGCCATAATTAGAAACTTGGAATAGTTCCCAGCCCATTTTCCAGAGTAGGGAGAAGGGCTAGAAATGAAACTAGTAACTGATCATGTCTATGTGAGGAAGCCTCCCTGAAATCCTGGGGTTTGGGATTAGTATGGGATTTGGTGAGTTCCAGATTGGTGAACACATCCACAAATCAGGAGGGTGACACACTCCCACTTCATGGAGTCAGAAGCTTCTGTCCTCGGGACCCTCCCAGACCTTGCCCTAAGCATCTCTTCATCTGACTGTTCATCTGTATCTTTTATCATATCCTATAATAAACAGGTAAACACAAATAAACATTTCCCTGAGTTCTGTGACCCACGCTAGCAAACTAATTAAATCTAAATGGGGAGGAGGTCATAGAAAACTCTGTTTTATATCCAAGTTGGATAGACGTTGTGAGTAACTTGGGGACCTACTACAGTTGACCTTTGAATAATGTAGGAGTTGGGGGTGCTGACCCCTGTACTGTGAAAAATCTACATATAACTTTTTTTTTTTTTTAAGTAGCCTCCATGCCCAGCAATGTGGGGCTTGAACTCACAATGCTGAGACCAAAACCTGAGCTGATATCAAGAGTCAGAAGCTTAACTGATTGAACCACCCAGGCACCCCCATTTTAAAAATAATAATATAATATTAATAATTATTATCTTTGCATATAACTTTTGACTCCCAATAAACTTAATTGCTAATAGCCTACCAGAAACCTTAACAATGACATAAATGGTCAACACAAATTGTTTTATGTTATAGGTATTATACACGGATATAGGTATTATATCTAGGCATTATATATAGGTATATACAAAGTAAACTAGAGGAAAGAAAATTTTACTGAGATAATCATAAAAGAAAATATGATTAAAGTATTGTACTATATTTAACCAAGAAAAAAATCTGTGTACAAGAGGACATGCGTGGTTTATAAATGTGTTATTCCAAAGTCGGCTATACTTGTGATTGTCACCTAAAGTGGGGTGCAGTTTTGTGGTACTGAGCTCTCAACCTATGGGATCTGTAGATAGCGTCAGAATTGAATTAAATAGTAGGACGCCCAGCTAGTGTAGTGGAGAATTGCTTGTTGCTGTGGGGAAAACCCCCACACATTTGGTGACCAGAAGTGTCAGAAGTCAAGTATTCTGTGTAAAAGTAAAGGAGACATAAGAAGGAGAGCTGGGTTTTTCCAATACAATTAGGTTGTGTGTGTGTGTGTGTGTGTGTGTGCACGCACGCATGGATAGAGGAATTGCTAGACCATATGGTAATTCTACGTTCAACCCTTTTTTAGAAATTGACAGACTGTTTTTTAATTATCTGTACCATTTTACATTCCAACCAGCAATGTGTGAGGTTTCTGATGACTCCACATCTTCAAAGACACTATTATCTGTCTCTTTTATTACAACCATGTTAGTGGTTATTAAGTGGCAACTATTGTGCTTTCAATTTGCATTTCTCTGGTGGCTGATGATGTTTAGCATCTTTTCATGTGCCTGTTGACCATTATCTTCTCTGGATAAATGTCTATCAAATGCTTTGCCTATTTTTAAACTGAGTTATTTATTTTTTAATTATTGAGTTGTACATGTTCTTTATGTATTCTAGATACAAGTCCCTTGTTAAATATGTAATTTACAAAAATTTCCTTGTGGGTTGTCTTTTCACTTTCATGATGCTATACTTTGAAGAACAAAAATTTTAATTTTGTTGATGTCTTTCTATGGAGATTTAACAGTTCTATGCATATTCTAGACATATGCATATGAGAAAATATCTCATAAAGATATATCTCATATCTCATAAAGAATATGTATATTCTTTATGAGATATATGCTTTGCAAATATTTTCTCCTAATGTGATTTGTCTTTCAATGTCTTAACATAATCTTTTGAAAAGCAGAAGTTTTAATTTTCATAAAGGCCAATTGATCAATATGTTCTTTTATAGCTTATCTCTATGGCATATTATCTCTAAAAGTTTTGCCTAGTTGAAGATTATAAATATTTCATATTACATTTTCTTTTAGAAGTTATATGGTTTAGGTTTTACATTTAAGTCTGTGATCCATTTGAGTTAACTTTTCTATATAATATGCAAGGTATAGATTGATTTTTTTTCTTTTTTCTTTTTCTTTTCCTTTTTTTTTTCCTATGGATATTCCATTGTTCAGCATCATTTGTTAATGACTATCTTTTCTCTACAAAACTACTGAATTGCTTTTTAACCTATGTCAAGTAAGTTGTCCAGATATGTGTGGGTTTATCTATGGATTCTCTTTTATTTTCCATTGCTATATTTGTCTATCTTTAAAGTAATATTGCAGTGTCTTGATTATTATAGCTTTACTAGCCTTGAAATCAAGTAGTGTTAGCCTTCCAACTTTGTTCTTTTTTTTAAAGATTTTATTTATTTATTTGGCAAAGAGAGAGATATCAAGAGGAGGAATACAAGCAGAGGGAGTGGGACAGGGAGAAGCAGGGTTCCCACTGAGCAGGGAGACCAATGTGGGGCTCAGTTCCTGGGATCATGACCTGAGCTGAAGGCAGACACTTAACAACTGAGCCACGCAGGCACCCAAACCAACTTTGTTCTTTTTCACAGTTGTTTTTGGCAAGTCTAGATTCTTTGCATATCTAGTGAATTTTAAAATCAGCTTAACAAGTTGTATCAAAATAGCCTGCTGGGATTGTACCAAATCTACAAATCAAATTAAGGACATTGACATTTTATCACTGTTGTGTTTTTCCACATGTGATAAAGTATATCTCTTCATTTATTTAGATCTTTAACTTCTCTAAACAATATTTTATAGTTTTATTGTATGAGTTTTTCACATCTTTTATCAGATTCGCCACTAAGTATTTCATATTTTTAATACAATAGTAAATAGTACTGTAGTTTAATTTCAATTCCATTTATACATTGTTATTTTATGAAAATATAACTGGTTTTTATATATTGACTTTATAGCCTGCAATCTTGCTAAACTTACTTATTAGTTCTCATAGCTTTTTTATAGATCCCATCAGATTTGCTGTATGAGTGGTTCTCAACTAGGGATGGATTTACCCCTGAGGGTCATGCAGCAATGTCTGGAGACATTCTGAGTTTTCATGCATTGGAGTCGGGCATGGGAAGTGAAACTGTCATCTAGTGGATGGAGTCCAAGGTTACTGCCAAACATCCCACAACCCACAGGACAGTCCTACACAACAAAAAATCATTAGATTCAAAATGACTGGCAGAGATAGAAAAAAAAGTTCTACATAGACAAGTATGTCATCTGCGAGTAAAGTTTGACTTTCTCTTTTCCAATCCTCGTTATTTTTATTTTTCTTCACCTAGTTGTGCTAGACAAATCTCCAATGTTAAATAGAAAAGGAGAAAGCAGGCATGTTTGTCTTGTTATTGATTTTAGGGGGAAAGTATTGAGTCTTTCACTATTAACAATGATGTTAGCTGTAGGTTTTCTGTAGATGGCCTTTATCAGGTTGAAAACATTCAATTCCTAGTTGCTGAGAGTTTTTTAAGGACTGGATGTTACATTTTGTCACATTGTTTTTGCATTTATTGAAATTGTCGTGTTGTTTTTCTTAATAGTTTGATAATAGTTTAGTTTATAATAGTTTAATATTTATAATAGTTTAGTTTATAATAGTTTTTATATAGTTTAGTTTATAATAGTTATAATAGTTTTCTTAATATTTTGATAATACGGTGAATTACACTGATTGATAAATCCCACTTGCTCAAGATATTATTCTCCTTTTTTTTATATTGTTGAATTGGATTTGATGAAAGTTTGTTTAGAATTTCTTTATGTATGTTGTTGAAAGAAATTGTCTATAGTTTTTTCCTTGTGTATTTGTCTATTGTTGTTGTTTTACCTGTCATGTCTTTTTCTAGTTTTAGTATCCAGAAATGCTAAACTCAAAAAATGAGTTAAGAAATATCTCCTCCTCTTCAATTTTCTGGAGCACTTGATTAGTGTTTTTTCTTCCTTAAGTGTTGGGGAGAATTCACCAGACAGGCCACTTGAGTCTACAGTTTTCTTTGGAGAAAGATGTTTATAGACATAATGTCTTTTTTGCTGGATGGCTATCCAGATACCTATTTCTTCTTGATGAGCATCAGTAGTTTCTTCCAGTCAAGAAATTTGTCAATTTCATCTAAAATGTCAAAATTATAGGAATAAAGTTTTTCACAATGTTTCCATTATTATCCATTTAATATCTGCAGTGAGGTCAACTCTCATTTCTGATATTGGTAAATAGTGTTCTCTCTTTGCTTCCTGAACATGGGATTGGTTCTTGGAGCTTGATAAAACTGAAAAACCTCTAGACAGACTGTTTTCTATTTTGGTGAATTCTGCTTTTGGTGATTTCTGATCTTTATTATTTTGTTTCTTTTGCTTTAGATTTAGTTGTCCTTCCTTTCCAAGTTTTTTAACATGGAAAGTGAGATCATATTATTTTAGTCTGTTCTTTCTTAATATAAATGTTTAGTGCTATAATTTCTTCTCTAAATACTGCTATCGAGCATCCCACAAATTCTAATATATTATGTATTTATTTTTCTCCAATTCAGAATTCTTCTGATTTTATCTTTGACCAATGGATTATTCAGAAGTACATTATTTAGTTTCTAAATCTTGAGGGATTTTCCAGGTATCTTTCTGTTATTGACTCTTTGTTTAGTCCATTGTGATCACAAACCATATATTCTTAGACTTGAATCCTTCTAAATTTGTTGAGACTTGTTTTCTGGACCAGAATATAGTCTATCCTAACAGCTGGCAATAGCAACCAAGCCCCCACCCACAAGACAGGCATTTAAGGGCAGGCTTCCATCCCTAAGAAAAACTTGACCATGTTCTAACAAATAAAAAGAATATATATTCTGCTGTTATTGGGTGAGATTGCTCTGTAAAGGTAAATCAGTCCAGTGGTTGATAAATTTGTGCAAGTCTACCTTGTCCTTGCTGATTTTCTGAGATCTGTAACTTCATAGTTTTCATCAAGTTTAGAAAAACAACTGTCAATTCTGTCTCCAAATAGGTTTTTGACTCCCTTTCCTTTTCCTCAGGGATTTCCAATCACATGTGTGTCAGGACGCTTGAGTTATCCCATAGCTTTTTCCATTTTTAAGTTCCTTTTTTCCTTGTGTATTTCACTTCTGGTTTCACTCGCTATGTCTTTTTTTTTTTTTTTTTTAAGATTTTACTTATTTATTTGACAGACAGAGAACACAAGTAGGCAGAGAGGCAGGCAGAGAGAGAAGGGGAAGCAGGGTCCCTGCCGAGCAGAGAGCCCGATGTGGGGCTCGATCCCAGGACCCTGGGATCATGACCTGAGCTGAAGGCAGAGGCTTTAACCCACTGAGCCACCCAGGTGCCCCTCACTTGCTATGTCTTAATGTTTAAAAATCTGTTCTTCTGCAATATGTAATCTGCTATTAATCCCATCTGGTGTATTTTTCACATCAAACATTGTAGTTTTTATTTCTAAAAGTTCAAAGTTCACTTTGGATGCTTTGTATACCTTCCATGTTCCTACTTAACTTTTTGAACATATAAATACAGTTGAATGACTGTTTTATTGTCCTTATCTAACTCTATCATCTATGCAGTTCTTAATAATTTTTAATCGATTTCTCTCCCTCGTTATGGGTCATATATCCCTATTTCTTTGCATTCCTAGTAGTCTTGTATTAGATTTCAAGCATTGTGAACTTTATTTCATTGGGTGCTGTATTTTTTTAAATTCCTATAAATATCTTGAGCTTTGTTTCTAGGCAGAACTGAGTTACTTGAAAATAATTTCATCCTTTTCTGTCTTACCTTTAAGATGTGTTAGGTGAGACCAGGTTGTGTTCAATCTAGGACTAATAATTTTCCACTACTGAGCCAAGAGCTCCCTGAGTATGCATCCTATACCTCATTAATTATGAGTTTTTCCAGTCTGGGTAGTGGGAACAAGCACTATTTGCAGCATTGTGTGATCACTGAACACTACTCTCTCTAACACTTTTATTTATATATTTTATATATAAATTTATGACATATATAAATATATGACATATATATAAAATATATAAATATATATATAAATATATACATAAAATATATAAATTATATATAAAATATATAAATAAAAGTGTTAGAGAGATATATTACATAATATATAAATATATTATATACATATATTTATATAAAAAATGAATATTTTTTATGGTTTTGTTTAATTAGAGAGAGAGCATAAGCAAGAGAGAGAGAAAATCTTAAACAGTCTCTGTGCTGAGCATAGAGCCCATGTAGGACTTGATCCCACAACCCTGAGATCATGCCCTGAGCCAAAATCAAGAGCTGGACACTTAACGAACTGAGCCACCCAGATGCTCCTCTAATACTTTTAGATGACTATTTCTTGGCCAGAGGTATTTTCCTAACACACGTGTATTAATTAACACTCTGCTGAATACTTAAAAGGAACCCTCTGCAGACCTCTGGGGTTCTCCTTCTGTGTCATTCTCTCCTCTTCACTTCTGTCTTGTAAACAATGGCCACTTTGAACTCTTTGGATTCTTTATCTGTTTTTTCAACCTAGGAAGTTCAATAGGCTCTGCCTAGATTTCCCTGCCTGTGTCACAAACTAGAAACTCCTCAAGGCCATAAGCTGGTATAACTGAAGCACTCACCTCATCTGTTTCCCACCTCTCAGGGATCACAGTTCTTTGTTGCCTGAGGTCCAGTGCCTCAAAACCAGTGTTTCACATATTTTGTCAGTTTTTCTCCTTTGGTTGCTTCAGATAGGATGGTAAAACCAGTCCATGTTATTCTATTATGTCCAGAAAAGAAGTCTTTTAAATCTTTTAAGTTGTCTTTTAAATCTCGTAACTACTTGATAAGTACTAAATTTGTATTGAAATTGTGCCTACTTTATTGGAAGTAGTAATTTGAAGGACAGAGAGGTTAAACTTGTTTATGTTTTTATGGCTCCTACGTGAATGATTCAGGATTTATACCTGTGCAGACCTGTGACACCAGGGTCTGTACTCAGAGCCATCATAACACATATCTCTCTATTCTTGGGACACCGTGGTATTTGTGAATTTGCTACTCCATGACCAACCTAGAATCATCTTTACTTGAAGTCCAATTCTAACCACTCCCAGACATTCCTTTACTTCTTTAATTCTGGCTTATTCAAGCAATGATCAGGGAGGGAAGAAGGGATCTGAATAGTCTTAGATCCCAGCAAGTAAGTGAAGGGTGGAAAAGAAGCCCTGGGTAAACGATACCACTTGGTCACGTGGTCTCATCTGGCCATCCACAATAGAAAACAGGCTCCCAACCACAGGATAGCCATTCAAAGACATCCCAGCCACGATAAAAACTCAGTGAAATTAAAAACAAGGCTGGAGAGAAGCTTGGAGTGGGATCAAAATAGAATTATTGTTTTCTAATATGGTTCACAGAACTGTAATTGGGAACAAGATAAAGGCAAGGGCTGTTCTCAGAACAGGTGTGCCATGGATGAGGGGGTGGGTGGAAAGGGAAAATGAAGTGCCAGAATTAGTACTAGGCACCATATCCTCAGCCAGAATAACAAGGAAAATGATTCAGTGCTAAACTACCATAAGATGTGGCGAGATACTTTAAGTCCTTGTTCTAGGACAGGATCTCAGAACTCAGCTAAGAGGAAGAAAGAGAAAGGACCAGCTGTGGAAAAGTAGAAATGAATGTTCTGTGGACTTCCTTGCCCCAGAAACCCTCTTATGGTTACTTTGGGAAGCTCAATGAAGACATTTGCCTCATTGACTGAGGCCGAGGGAAGTCATAAAGTCAAGGATACACAGGAAAAGATTTCAGGCATTGGAAGTAGTTCAGTCCATGAGGTTGTGGTGACAAGTTCATGCCCACAGGTTTGTGAGCATTTGAGGAGCACTTTTTTGTACACAAGAGACACACAACTGAAGGAGACCTGCAGGACCTATGCTACTGCCAGGGTTTTTCTGATTTGTGACATGGATTTGAAGGGTCAGGGGAGAAGGGATCCTTCAGTTCACAAGAACAGCAGGGCAGGTTCATGAGTAAGGCCAGTTCCCAGGTTAATTCTCCTTCCAGGCAGTGGCAAGGAAGGATGTGTGAGGGGCCATGAGCCCACAGGTGGTCCCTAGGAAGGATATACCTTGGGGGATGTGGTCTAGGTCAACACATCTTGCATAAGAAAATTAGAAGGTGCCCTTATAAGTTTGGGAGTGTTTGACAAATGATAGTGGCATCTCTCAAGGTCATTTCATGGCTAGGTTATTCTTACCCTTCAGCTGTCAGCTCAGCAACCTTCCTTGGAGAGGTCTTCCCTCACCATCTATATCCTACAAGGCCTTTTGCACTTACTCCCTGCCCCCTCAACTTGCATGCAGGTAATGTAACAGTTAAGAGCATGGACCCTGAAGCCAAATGGCCTACATTTGAATCTGATTCTGTCACAGACTCATTCCACAGATTTGGGCAACCTACTTGCCTGTCTCTACTTCCTACTGATTAAATCGTCATGATAATACCTAGGGTTGTTGTATAGATTGACTTAATATTAGATTGAATCTATGAAATTGGCATTGTGGGGGGGCTGTCAAGAATGGACTAGGGGAGGAGTCAAGATGGCGGAGAAGTAGCAGCTGAGACGACATCAGGTAGCAGGAGATCAGCTAGATAGCTTATCAAAACATTGAGAACACCTACAAATCCAACAGGAGATCAAAGAGAGGAAGAACAGCAATTCTGGAAACAGAAAATCGGCCACTTTCTGGAAGGTAGGACCGGCGGAGAAGTGAATCGAAAGCGATGGGAGGATAGACCGTGGGGGAGGGGCCGGGTCCCTGCAAGCGGCGGAGCAACGGAGCACTAAATCGGGACTTTTAAAAGTCTGCTCCACGGAGGGACATCGCTCCAGAGGCTAAACCGGGGTGAAGCCCACGCGGGGTCAGCATGGCCCCAGGTCCTGCAGGGTCACAGAAGGATCGGGGGTGTCTGAGTGTCGCAGAGCTAGCAGGTATCGGAGCGGAAAGCCGGCTACAGAGACAGAACCGAGGAGTGAGCTCTCAGCTTGGGGCTACCTTGAGCCGGTCGCAGGCTGAGTGAGCTCGGAGCGTGGCCAGAGGCGAGGGAGACGGGAGTGGCTGGGGCTTTTGTCTGAGGGCGCACTGAGGAGTGGGGCCCTGAACTCTCGGCTCCTCCGGGCTGGAGACTGGGAGGCCGCCATTTTCATTCCCGTCCTCCGGACTCTACGGAAAGCGCTCAGGGAACAAAAGCTCCCGAAAGCAAAACCGAGCAGATTACTTAGCCCGGCCCCTGGTAAGGGTGGCGCAGCTCTGCCTCAGGCAAAGACACTTGAGAATCACTACAATAGGCCCCTCCCCCAGAAGATCAACTAGAAATCCAGCCAAGACCAAGTTCACTTAACAAGGAGAGAAGCGGAACTCCAGAGGAGGAGAAAGCAAAGCGCGGAATTCATGGCTTTCTCCCCATGATACTTTAGTCTTGCAGTTAATTTAATTTTTTCTTTAATTTTATTTTTTTCTTTTTCTCTTTTTCTGCTAAATTTTTTAAACTTTTACCCTTTTCTTTTTTTAACATTTCTTAACTAGTTTATCTTAACAATACCTTTCCAAAAAAATAATAATCTTTTTTGAACCTTCATTATTACAGTCATATTTTATCCTGCATAGTATTTAACTTTATTTTTTGTATTCACTTAAGGGTTTTTTTCTTCTAAAAAATTTGGGGTACAACTTCCTCTAGTGTATCAAAAGACACCCTAAATCTAGCTCTGGGTTTGTTCTAGTCTCCAGCCTGAGCAAATTCTCTCCACTTTCTTTTTCTTTATTCTCCCAACCAACTTAATCAACTCCTTTTTTTTAGAAATTAAAA